>RSEF01000014.1:4539748-4556095 GCA_003993805.1 Himantopus leucocephalus
CTCTCCCAGCCTGTCCTCCCAGCAGAGGGGCTCCAGCCCTCCTTGTGATACCTGCCACATGCAAACACAATCACGGTGTGCATGAACGTGTCTGCATAACTTCCACCTTCCAGAGATAAAGACAATCCTTGGCATTTGTTCTCTGACTTACAGCTGTGTGTCACTGACCCTTCTTGTGGTCTCCAGGCCTACAACTAGACTCTGAATCCTCATCCCACCAAAGTCGATGGGAATGTAGACAGCTGGCTTGCTGGGCATTACCTTTATTTCTGAGAGCGGTATTTCTGAGCATCTTGGTGCTTCTCTCGGGCAGCACCTCGGAAGGGGAAAGCTGCGTACAGGAGTTGGGTGTAGCGCGGGTGTCCACAGGCACATCCCACCAGCTGGGGATCGCTGGTGGATGCCCCAGACGAGCCCAGCACTGACTCGATTCCTTTCTTTGTCCTAAGTGTCATCTTGAAAAGGGGTGTGTGTGTTACATTTGGGATCTCTTAACCTTAAGCTTTCCCCTCTAATGGTGTTTCTCCACAGCGAATAACTGGACCCGGTAAGATGGAGAAAATATTTAACTGGATTGTTCCAGATTTGATTACGACGTGGTCTATTCTGGGAACAACGACCATCATTTTAGTCCATATTTATGAGGATGGCGGGGGGCCCAACAGGAAGCATGACGTGAATCTCGCAAGCAGGGCAGCCCTCCAAGTTCGTTTATATTAACTCACGTATAGCAGGGAGAGGAGCGGGCGGTAGGAGGGAATGGATACATGTGGGAAGGAGGTAATTTTCCACTCCCGCTGCTGCGTCCGTTCTGGCTCGAGGCTGCCCTGGAGCTCAGCAGCCCTCTTTGTCCAGACGCATCCCAGGTCGGGCGTTTGAGGATGAGCAGCGGCGCAGGGAGACCATCGGCGCTGGCCCGGCTGCCTGCCGGAGCGCTCGCCTGTGCCGCCACTGCATGCACCGACCCGCAGCTCGGGGGACGCTGCCCATGTCCCCGCGGGGGTCTGTCGGACACAGACTCGCTGGGCAGATTGCGGGTGCGCTCTGCACCATAACCTGCTCATCTCCTGGACCCAAAAAATCTGATTTTGTTTTATTTTTTCTCTTAAAAACACTAGGTAGAAATAGAGCCCTTTTGCTTACAAAGCCCGTCGCGTTCTCAGGTCTCCGAGCGGTGCCCGTGCCCTCGGGCAGGGAGCTGAGCCGCAGGGACGAGCCGTAGGGCCACCGCAAGGTCTCACCATAGTCACGCTGCCGTGAGTGCTGCCCACCCTGCACTGCCTGGGCCGTATCGCCGATACCCTGACGTGGACCTGGCTGTTTAGGAGCAGTCTGCGTTTTTCCCGAGACTTTCTCCTGCCGTGCCCTTCAAATCGCCAGGAGCGGCGATGGCTGCTGCGTGCGCAGGTGGGGACGGGCGAGTGCTCAGTCGCTGCATCTCCCCATCAGCTGCAGGAGGGGCCGTGGTCCCGAAGGACACTTAAATGCCTGCGGCGAGAGCACTGGTCTGTGCGGTGCCTGAAACCCGGCTCTGGACCTGGTGCAGAGAAGCTGTTGTTTATAAGGACCGTGTTTTATAAACACAGCGTTCAGAAAATCTGTGGCAAATTGAAGAAGAACATGGAGATATTTGCCAATATTTGTCACAGAGAGTTTCAGGGGCAGTTTTACGACTCCTTTCAATATTGTTTTGTTGCATTTTGTAGGAAAAGCAGGATTACAGTGTCACCTTATAAAATAATTAGATGTATCAGTAGACATTAAGCAAAAAAGGACTGCTTTTACTGGTGCAGATGTCTCAAATCTCAAATAGGAAACAACATTTATTCTCAGAGCGATAACCAAGCAAGCAACAAAATGAGTGCAGAGTTGCACCCAGTTTTATCAAGTACCAGCCTGTTCTTTTAAAGGCAGTCCCAGGCAAACACGACCTGGGGATTCCCACATGCCTAAATTAAGAGAGAATGGTGTTAAGCGTGGTAAAGATGTGGGAAACAGCCTAAGGGCCGACTGGGAAGAAGAAACCACACATTACAGTTATCGTCTGTGCTGGGATGTGCTGCTCTTTTCTCTACTGCACTATCCCAATGAAAGCATTTGCTCATAACCTGCAGCGCTGTGCATCGGGTTCTGCTTTCGCTGATGTCTGCGGCAAGAGTGCATTAACAAAATTGGGCTCCTGTCCATTGATATGGTCCTCCAAGCACTCGCCTCTCTCTGAAAGGCAGGGAAAGCGGAGGAGCCTCGTAGGCTCCAATGACCCCTCTCCAGCAGAAAGCCCCTAATGCAATTAGTCTCCACTGGTGTCTATTATAGTGCAGTTTTCCAGCCAACACAGCGCTAGGAATGGACGGCGGCCGGCGGGGATGCCCGGCTTGCCCTGCTGTCTTGGGGAGAAGTGAGGTTTAGGATACGTCTATGCTGCGAGATGCGCCACGCAACATAGGCAGGGCCAGCAGAAGTGATTTTAAGGTAATGACATGGGCTACTACAATCACAGGGATGGCTCCAAGGAGTTTTCAAGGACTTTGCCACACAGCGTGTCCAGCATGGACTTACCTATTGCTTGGCTCCGATGGCCCTGCCTCGCGCGACAGCCAGGTGGGACCCGGCTGGGGCACGGCGTGGTGCTCAGCACCCTCCTCCGCTGGCACCAGCAGCCCTCGGGGAAGCGCCCAGACCACACGGGGCGGCTGGGAGGGACGATGGTCTGTGTCAGCCATGCACACGTTCTCCCGCGGCTCTCAGATGTTTTTCTGATCCTCCCCAGATCTTCGTTCGTGCTCCCAAATCCCACCTGAGCCACTGGGGGAAGACGAGTCTCCGGGAAAGGCCTCCAACAGCGGCACAAATTATGCGAGGATTCAGACAAGTCCTAACCTGACATTTTTCAAAGTGAAATGCAAGACCCGCTGATTGCTGATTGCTTTTGCCCTGTAACAGCAACTGAAGCGCAAACAACATCATTCTCCATGGATGACGACAAGGAGGGAAATGGAGGGATGGGGAAGGAGTGAGAAAAAAGAAGTATTGAATCAAATTATGGAGGAAAACAAGCTTCTTCATAGGCAATTTTGATGAAACTATTAATTTTGTGTGTCGTGCTTAGAAATTATCATGATATATCCGCTGTCCGTGCCAGAGCTAGAGAGCTAATTATATCAGACACAGAGGGAGATGTAATTATCTCCCCTTCCTCAGAAGGGCTTGTGGCTGCCACCAGAGCGGGACAATGTGGGGGCCTCCTGCAGCCCACGGCAATGGAGGAGGCCGAAAGGAGCCCCCCCGGATGCTCCAGGCTAGGATGCTCGGGGCGGCCTCCTGCGGAGCGGTTTGGGCAAATGGGGTCCAGTTTATGCAGCCCATCATGGACTGTTCCCCTCTTTCCCCCAACTGGGCCAACCAAACAGCCAACGGGCTCTGTAAGGTTATTCCTCGTCAGATTGAATCTATAATTAGGTGAGGGTTTCTCACAGAGGTGACACATCTTCAAGCATTACCCAAACATTGCAAAATTAACTTCTGCAGAAAACCTATAAAAGTAGGGAGAGGGGGGGAAAAAACCCCAAGATTGCATTCCGATGGAGCCAAAGACCATGGCCTCTTTAAATGTTATTAAGTCAATAATTAAGTGAATTTGGAGTGTGAACTGTGTATCCACTTTAAATGGATTAATGATATGAGAATTCATACAAAATTGCTGTGTTGATTTTATGTTAATGGCTGTTTGAATATAAGCTGAACTATTAACCAAGGATAAGTGGAACTAATGCGCCAGCATTACTATAGAAATATAATTGAAAGGATGGTCTGCAATTTGCCAAGGGCCTCGTTTCTCTGGAGTGGGTCGGGGGAACAAAGGCTCCCTTGGACAGATTGGAGGGATGTCAGTTAGGGCGGGAGGGCTGTAAATGGAGGGATGCTTAAAAGAAGCCTGAATGGCTTAAATAAAAGCTCGAGGGAGGGGTATAATTCAGCTGTCAATAGCGACGCTGGAGACACCCAGCAGGGCAGGGGATCCAGTTTGTTAAGATCACCAGTTTGTGCTTTAAACCCCTCCGGACATTCCCAAGACTGCAGCGTTTTATGTCAGCAGCCAAGGAGCAAATATTCCCAAGATCCTGGAGATAAATTTGTGCTTAAAGCTGCATTTCACATGAGTCAACCTTTCCCCTCGCTCCATCCCGCCCCGAGCGCAGCGCGGCAGGGACAGGGAGGCCGCTCCAAAAGCACAGGAGAAGTTGCATTGGTTGGTGGAAGGAGGCACGGCAAGTAGGGATGGCATAAAAATGAGCAGAAGGAAATGTAAGCTGGCTGGCAGTGAGTTTTTCCAAACAGCAAAGTCTGGTCGATCGTGGAATCCCCATTACTTGAATCATTTCAATATAAACTGGATAAAAGCCCTCAAGAAAATACTGCAGAGTGTATTCCTGCTTTGGCAGGCAGTTGCCTGGGATGAACTAATAAATCTTTCCAGCTCTTCATTTTTGGGGTCTATGGCTAAAATAAAGATAGGATTGAACCAGCTGCTGAGTGACCTTCTTTGTTCTCAGCCTTTGATTTTTGCCCTCCCCTCTCAGGCAGCATCCGAGGCGCTGAGGGGGCAGCCCGAGTGCAGCCCCCAACGGCAGGAGCCCTCTGGGGTCCCCAGCGATCTCCAAAGCCTTCGGTCTCCCCTCGCTTCTGGCTTTTTTCGTGTGCTGGTGTGGTTCCTCTTGGTTTGCATGAGTACGGGTGAAATCAGGCTCAGGGCTTTCGATGCTGATAATTTTGGATACTGTTGGGACAATATCACGGCAGTCCTCTGCAATAAGTTGGCTTTGGAGGTGCGAAAGTGTGGGGTTAAGGTAACTGCTGCAAACTTGCCAGCCGGGCGGAAGAAGCGGGTAGTTAGTGGGTTGAACTGGGGTGTGCGAGGAGGGAGAGGCTGTGCAAGGGGGAGGCTGGAGCTGCGCAGGCAGGAGCCGGCGGTGAGGGCAGGAAGGAGCAGTGATGGCAAAGGGAGCAGATTCCCACACTCGGCAAGGGTAAATGATGGGTCTGCTCGGGCGTGCCCTCTAACTTCATGCTTAGTTTGCCTATCTGAATTTTAGGGATAAAGATGCTTCCTCCGTACACTGGTTTCAGAGCCGCTGCTAAAGAGCCGCCCACAGGAGCGGGTCTGCTCTCCGTAGCAGCGCACACATTCCCCTCTGCCCCCCTACACATTTAACGTGACTCGAGATTTTGAGACGAAGCGGCAAGTTCTCTATTGCTCTTTTGTGATTGCTAGCGATTGAAAAGACACCCGTGGGACCCGGTTGAACGCCCAGATGTCTGTACGAGCCATTGAGTCTTGACTCTAACGAGGGTTAAATCAGGCTCCGTAGATTTGCACACAAAGCAGCAATACTTTGTCAAAAAATAAATCAGTGCTGAGAAA
Source organism: Himantopus leucocephalus (assembly GCA_003993805.1). Classification (NCBI taxonomy): domain Eukaryota; kingdom Metazoa; phylum Chordata; class Aves; order Charadriiformes; family Recurvirostridae; genus Himantopus; species Himantopus leucocephalus. Next base: position 4,545,171 of record RSEF01000014.1, read on the forward strand.
TTATGGGCAACATTATAAACACAGAATTGGCTAGGTGATTAAAAGCGCCGTTCATAATATAATGCTGCTGGTATTTAACGAAAATGTAAATAAATCCTTAATCATGTTTTTCATCCTTTTGAGGCTTGTCTGCCAGAACTACAAACAAACAAACAAACAATAGCAGCATATAGATGTTTGGAAAATAAGCTGCCTGATTAGCTAATCTCATCTAACTGAGGCATAATGATAAACTGGATCATACATATTTTGTAGTTCATTAGTATTAGTATGACTGTGTTTCAAGGTCAGAATTTTTATTCCTCTAACTTCATAAAAATGCATGCTTGGAAGAAATTAAAGTTATTTTGTGTTATAGGTTGTAGGATATACCAATATTCATTGCTTAGAGGCATGAAAAATACAACACATCTTACAGTTTTGGGTGAAATCCTTCCATTATTGGTTTGGGTCTGGCTATTAATACACCAAATCTTGATATTTTTTCATGCAGAAAGAGCCAAATCTTCACATTCCCAGAATATTCAGTGCACTTAGAAATCTACATCTTTGAGTGCAAGTTTACATTTGCAAACTTACAAATGCAAACTTGCATATTTACATGTTCAATTTGTCAAAACCCTTCTCCCAGTAATATTATATATATTATCAAGCTATAAGGCTTAGCTCTCCGGGTCTCTCTCCTCCTCTCTGGGGCACAGCTCAGTAGAGCTGACCATAATTCTCCATTTGGACGGGGATGAACGCCTCCTTAGTGCTGCAGTTTGATACATTTACTCACCTCCCTCGAATATCACTTTGTTTCGCTGGTAGTCCAATCTAGTAATGGACATACCAGTAATCTCTTTTGCACTTACAGAGTAATACACCACTTGACAGATGGAGAGGTCCGTGAGGAGTTATTCAGAGAGGAGAGGAGGACTGCAGGTCAACCCAGGAGCAGAGCGGGAGCCTCCAGCTGGCTGAGGAGCTCGGCGGGGTGGGATTGCCCCTGGAAAGGGTTGGGAAGAGCTTACCGTTGAAAGTCTTTATTTTTTCACAGTACCAGAGCTATGTATCCTTCCACTGCCAGACATATGGGCAGCCCCTAATGAGGCTTACATTATTGCTACTTAATATGCAAGTTGTTTTAAAGCAAGTGAAACTTGCAATGGTAATGAACACTTAAGCAAAACACATTTTTCTTCCTGGGCCCATTACTATCCAGAGATAGCTAATATCTGCTAAATGATTTTTCTCTCAAAGATAATGCCCCGATAAGCCGTTAATGCCTCCTCCCATGCAGAAATGATGTCAGGGCCTCTAGAAGTAGGAGGCTGACTTTACGACCGCAGTATCTGAAAGCAAAACACAAAGTCTGGCAACCTTGCCGCTTGCCCTTGGTGCCTACAGGGGATGCCCGGGTTATGTTTTCGAGGTTTTATCCAAAGTCATCGGAGCTAAACAGTTGCGTTTTGTTTTGTTTGTTGTGAAGGTTAAAATTATCAGTTAATTAAATGCTTTCAGGAGGTAACACTTTCAGAAAGATGCCAAGTATAACAGGACTCCTGTTGTGGCCACCAGCTAGTGACCGTGCTACGGCTCAGCCGGGGAACACACACCCACAGAATATTCTGCCACGATGTTTTTTGGGCAGAGGCACTTCCTTTATGAGCAACGGTCCCCATTGCCTAACTGGTGTCAAAGCAGCTCTTCTTAGAGAGGAAAAGGCGACGTGTGCACAACCTCCTGCCTACCCCTGAAAAACACCGCAGCTCTGATGGTCATATGCCTCTCCAAGGTCAAAACTGGCTGTCCCTAACAAAGCTCCCCTTTATGGGAGCTTGGCTGCTATATTAACGACACAGACATTTTGGCCGTGTCAGCAGCATAGTTTGGTCACAATAGACCTCAGCAAAACCCTTTCTGAATGCCCGAGAAGAGAATTAACCCCCCCCATTTATTTGCAAGCCTTTATGTTTGGAAGAGCAGTGAGGCTGCGGATGCGCCCACTGTCTGCGCGGCCCCCAGTGCCTGGAAGGGCAGAGGAGAAACCCAGCCTGGAAGCTAGGTAATGGCAAGAATATGTATAATATTCCCCTCTGGGTTCAAAGCTGGTTAAATACGGACTCCTTTTTGCCCCAAGAACAGTTATTTCCCTGACTCTGAGCTGGCTGTAGTTACAGCCCTGTGGAGAGCAGAGGAAAAGCAGCCTCAGCCGTGAGCACGGGGACCTGCTTCCATAGAATCACAGAATGATTTAAGTTGGAAGGGACCTTGGCGATCACCTCGTTCCACCCCCCTGCCCCGGGCAGGGACACCTCCCCCCAGCCCAGGTTGCTCCAAGCCCCGTCCAACCTGGCCTTGAACACCTCCAGGGATGGGGCAGCCACAGCTTCTCGGGGCAACCTGCGCCAGGGGCTCACCACCCGCACAGCAAAGAATTTCTTCCTCATATCTAATCTAAATCTGCCCTCTTCCAGTTTGAAGCCATTCCCCCTCATCCTATCCAACATCCTTGCTTTCCAGAAGATGCCTTTGCTTCTCGCCAGCCCATCGCACCTCACCCTGGAGGAAGCAGCCGCAGAGGCTGCCCTGCCTCCCGGAGGCTCCGTGGAGGGGCATTTCCTTAAGGGAGGGCAAACTCGTCTTCTCTTTCTCTTCTCTGCCTTTCCAGGCGGGACCTAGCTCCTTCCCTTCTCCTCCCCACCATCCCGACGGCCTCGTTCTTCATCCAGTACTGACAAGCCCTTCGCAAGCACCTGAAGAAAATGACTCAGGTTGCTCTTCTGCCTCCAGATATGGAGCGTTTGTACTCCCCATTTCTTTAATAACCGAGGCGGTTAAATTGGAATAATGTTAAGGGGCAGTTTAGTGAGGATGAAAAGCAAACAGTGCTGCCAACTTCAATAGAAAAATATCTTGAGTCAGGTTTTCATGAATTACACAGTAATCTTAAAAATCACAGTTAAAATGACTAAATTGGCCCTTTTGTCCTTTGCGTTCTGATTTCTGGGTCTTTAGGGTACAATCATAAAGCCTAGAAAATTACTATTAATAAAAATTAAGGGAAGAGCTAGCAGGGTTTCTCATGTCATTGCACGCTTCTGGCAGCCAAAGCCGAAGAACGCTCAAAAATCACAAGACTCGAGATAAAAATCATGTGAGTCGGCAACACAGATCCAGGGCTCCCCGAGAGATCCCGTGCCTCCTTCAGAAAGGGTAACTGTGCTTTTAAAATTGCACCATTGCAAAACTAATCAGGGGAGAGGATCAGATGGAATAAATGGCGGGGAGTTTTGCAATGACTTAGATTTATGGCCGGAGGAGGCTGACTCATGCCTGGCTGCAGCTCTGCTGCACGTCCCGTCATGCTGCTTCGTTCAGGGCTCCGGACACGTCTGAGAGGAAGGCGTGTTGCATGTCGTGACTTCCTTCGGAGAATCAGCAGAATCGGTGTTCCTGGGTCAGGGAGATTAAACAGTTTCTTATCGGGAGAGTGGCGCAGCAGCAGGGAGGTGAAATCTCTACATGACCACAGTGCAGGAAATCGTTGTTTTCTTCCCTCAATAAAGGAAAAGGCCAATTTTCATCTTCATCCAGCCTAGGTAATATTTCTGAAGTTAGTTAAACTCATGTTTGTGACCGCAGAGTTATACTTAGTCTGTCAGAGCCTATTGATTTCCAACTATCAACATTTTGTTGCAATATTGTTAAGTATATTATAGCTGTTCAAACAGTACTTTCCAAGGCTCTGCTTTCTGGTTGATCTGTGAATGATTTACAAACTGCTTCTGGTTTCTGAGCTTACTATTAGGTGCTGGGTCATGTAGTTATTTGGAAATGTGTATGATTCAAGCAAATCATTGACAGCACATGAAGTGTTCATGTACAAAGGGAGATGTTCAAAAGCACAAAGGATATGTAAGCGACAAACAAGCCTTGAAAGACTGGAAAAGCACAGCTTCCATGTTCCGTGTGTACCATCTTCTAGGTGATCTGGTTATTTATTGTTTGCGGAGTGTAATCAGCCACATTGTTTTTTAATATATAACTTGATGGTTGCAACCATCCCCCAACAGGAAGGATGATGCGAAGGTAAGAACAGATGGTGTGTCAGACCACTACAGCCGGGCAAAGCTGTAGCTTGCTCCTTGGGGTCCCAGATTGATTTTTCCCATAATTACGACTGATGCTTTGACCAGAAACGTGGAACAAGTTTTGGCTGTCATCAGCAAAACCAAGGGGCTGCGAGATCCCCATGGGTGGAGGAGAAGGTGTTTCCAAGCATTTTAAGTGCTTCTTCACATGCCTGTAGGAAAGGAGTCTGAAATACAGACTTGGCTATTTGACAAATTATCTTCTCAAAGTTGGTAGATGGGGACAATGTAGTGAAGGTGCCCAAGGTTACTCCAAACTGACACCTCGGATGTCATTTGGCCCTGAGGCCCTGAGGCCCCCACTTCATTTGGAGGAACGTTGGTATGAAGCGTGCAGCTCTGACTGCGACTCTGCCATCTGCTTGTTGCAGATATACCTTAAGCAAATGTATGGAGCAGGATTGGGGTTTTTTTACTTTGTGAATATAGTGCTAGAAAGATAAAGAGAGTAGCTGTCAATGCCTGGCATGGGCGGGAGATGGATGGAGGACAACATGTCGGTACTTGTTAGGGAAGAGTTTTGGAAGCAGAGTGCACCTAGTTCTCCTTTCATTGACTTTGAACAATTCAGGCATAACTCCATTACAATCAGTAGAGCACTGAGAGGAAAACTGAGTGAAAATTCTCTTGCCAAAAAGAAGAGGCATTTCTTGGCAGACGCATACCGACTGTGGCCTGTAGGTCGCAGCAGAGTGTATGCTTTTCATTAGGAAATACCACTTCATCCTTTGTTTTCCCAAAGTGGAATTCCCCAGTGAGATAAACCAACCCCTATTTGGCCGTATCACTAAAAAAAACCAGCCTTGACCTTGCTGGTGAGACAAAAGGATGTTGTTTCTTTAGGATTTTGCTACGTGGGTGTGAGCGATGTCAAGCGGTTCAGACCACGTCAATCAGTGCCACGTGGTCCAGCAGCACAGCGCCTTCCCATCATGATGGGAAAATGATGGGAAGGACTCAGACGTGCCTTAAGCAACGCTTGGAAAAACTGGTCCTGGGGGTCCCATCCCATTAGGTCCATTAAAAGTCTCCATTTTCTTTCATGTGCTTTGGATCCAAAATTTGCACAAATCCACGTAGTTGTCTGTTGAGCTAATGTATCATATAGCGATGGAGGTATGCAAAAAATGTGACACCACATACGGTGCTGCAGTCAGAAACCGCTCCACACGGGCATGATCCCATCATGTGCTACAGAAGTGAAAAACTTCAGCAGCCGGCACTGATGTAACTCGGACTGCAAAGATAGGAATGAACGACGACTTCACATGCCAAGGTCGTTCACTTCATTGATTACTCACAAAATATTAAGTACAGGTATGAAAAAAATACAAACCAAAATTGTACGGACGTTTCAATGACAAAGTGTTCTGGTTTTCACCAGGAAATGCTGAGAGGAATCCAGCACTTTGTAAAGCCAGTCATAAACATATAAAAATATATGAATGCCAATGGAAATTATTGACTGAACAATCTCCTGTTCGGTGGGAAATATGTTTTATCAATATTTATACTGATCTGCTTGAAATACTCAAGGCAGAATGGGAAAACCAGTCAAAACCCTGAAAAATTTAAAGCATGTTTTCAACTGGCTGAAAACCAGAAGTCATCATGCGATTTTTTAAAGAAAAAGTAGTCTCTGTTTCTTCAGAGATTCATTTGATTTAGGGCTGGAAAGGACCATTAGATCATTTACTTTGACATTTTGTTTAATGAAGGCCAGTAACCCCTATGTTTAGACTGAAAACTTATATTTGGTTAATTTTATTTCCAGAAAAACAATTAGCATCTAGTTTTGATTTGTGTATGCTGAGAACTGCAGAATCCACCGTTCCCTCGGTATTTTCTAGAAGCGATTTGTAACTTTCCCTATTAAAATGTATTCTTAATTGCTCACTTAAAATTGTATGGCGTCACGTTTCAGACTTTGCTTCTTGTTATGCTTTGCTCTTTCAGAGGAAAGGGTCCTTTGATACCCAGTGTTTTCTTCTTTCGTGTGTACAAACGCACTGCAGTCAAGTCACCTTTCCATTGTCTTGCTGGTTAATGAAACTGACTGAATTCTATAAACAAGGTGTAAAACATTTTACTACATTATTTTAGACTGTTTCTTTACTCCAGTCTTCAGCAGCCTTAAAAAATGCAAGTGCTAAAACAGGATAGTTTTGCTGGTGCTGTGTGCAGAGATAAAAATCCACCCCCATTCTCTGCTTTTAATGTATCCAAAGGTCAAATTTGCTTATTTGCTTTTTTTCTTCTTTTCCTAGAACGTGGGCTCATATTCAGTTGCTTAACTCTGCCCCAACTCACTGCTTCCCATGTAGTCCTCCTTGCTGCGAGTGAGGCCTACGTTGTTCCTCACTGACGGCTGTGAAACTTTGCACTTGGCTGGATTAAAATGCATCTTGTTGTAAGTGCCCAAAATAGTGCACATTGCTCTCCAGGATTAACCTCTTGTTTTCTCATGTTGGTTCCCGCGTGTCAGATTGCTGAAGCTTTGCAACCACTGACTGGTTGGCCCGCAACCGTATTGTGCTACCACCAACCTCTCTTCTACAGATGTTTCCGAATGTTTTTACGATCAGCATGTTGTGTTCTGCTGAGTTCTGTGACTCACCAAACTCTACGTTGCATCTATGCCATTATCAACCAAACTTGTAATCTCATCAAAGAATGACATCAGATTTGTATGATGTGGCCTGTTTTCCATAAAAATGTGATTACTGGTGTTAATTATATTTCTAAACTTTTTAGTTTAATTAATTATCTTTATTAATTGAAGTTTTTATCAGCTTTCCCTTGCCTTGCCTGGCACTGATGCTGGCCAGCTGGCTCACACTTCAGCGCCACTTTTGACTCTTGGCCCCACGCTAGCTGTCATCCAGCGTTCAGGAATTTCCTTTGTGTTAGCATATTTATTAAAAACTAGTTTCAACAGGCTCGCTCTTCGTGGCTCAGACACATAATGTCGCTGGTATTCTCTGTGCCCTTCCTCTTCAGTGGCAATAGCTTTCCTATTAAGTGCTGGGAGGGGGAACTGCCATCACAGCACTATGTCACCCAGGAATTCCTCCACATCACGTTAAATGGGCAGATATTATCACCTTTGGGCTTTTCTGCCATAACTGAGCAATTGTTTTAGCTCTACTTCTTATCCTATGGATAAAATCAGATGGGAGAAGGATTTCACCTAAAACTCCGGGACACGTGTGTGATACATAGGCATTAGCAACACTAGTCTCCAAAAGTCATCTCTTGGGTATAGACTTCTGTAGCTCTGCCACAGTGAAAGAGACAGTGAATTCCTGGAGTCTGTCCTATGTGCAACTTGAGGCTAGCATTATTCCAGAGCTCTGAAACCCCAGGAATCTCCCAGTTATCCATGCAGACTGACATCCATTACTCCACTAGCCCAGGCCGTGAGGCTGCGTTCCTGGGGTGCAATATCGGTGTTGCGTGGGTTACAATGGAGACTTACATGGTGTGACGTTTCCACGTCAGCACTACTAACAACAGCCTTAGGCACACTGTAAGTCTTTTCCAAACAGAGCTCGTATTTAATTCGGTGTGTTATGGAAAACTCTGGGCAGGTTTTCCACTCAGATGCATTATATTCTACAAGGGCACTCTGCAAAGTACAGCATTCTATATATCTATATATCATTTATCTTTAGGAAAATAAATAGAAGTCCTTATAACAATTAAACACCTGTCTGCTTTTCCTAAGGAACCAGGGTTATATGCCGGAAAAGTAAATCAATTTCTTTATCAATTGTTGGATATTTAGATTCGGGGATCAGGCACCCAGTTCAATGCAACACATATTCTACTTTATATGACTAAAGGAGGAGGAAAATCATGATGAAAGAACACCATTTGGGTCCAACTCCCAGACAGTATGGAAAAGAAATTAAATGCAAAATTGTCCAGGTTGCACCATGGATCCATGCGTCTACAGATTAATATATCTCTTTTTCCCTCTTGGAAGTGCAGATGACATTGTGGTAGACTTGCAAATGGATCTAGCACAGAACGTGTGATCAAAATCAGCTGTGTGAGTGAGAGTGAAGAATTTTGCCCAAGAGGCAGGTAATTTAGTACAGGCCTAAAAATCTCTGCCTTGGGAATAAATAGTAGTCTCATTAGCAATACCTCCACCCACTACATATCCCTGTTCCCATAGTTCTGTGAAGACCTTAACAGAAGAATCTTATGTGTAAGCAATGGATGCTCTGATTTGGACTGTGTTCGTAGAGTAGTTTTAAATCTGGCTAGCAAATACCAAAATCTTGGCTGAAAAGTTGTGATGTAAGAAGCGCTTATTAGATGCCTGCAAACACATCTCTCATCATCCACATTTGCATACCCAGAGGTTAGCTCAAATAATTGACAATAATGTCAAGCATATCTTATTTATGCGAGAATTATTTTACTCGCATATGTCACTGAACATAATTGTTTTCTCAGTGTTTTAAGATTCCTCCTCCAGACAGGGAGCCATGGAAATGTCTTTCTGACATGAGCTCAGGAGTAGCTGGAAGAAGCCGCAGCCGCAGAGAGGCTGGGACACGCACAGCTGGTCTTATTTCCAGCTGGTTTTTGTATGTTCTGCGGGTGGAGCAGACGTTGATAGCTGTTCCCTTATAAAATATGTAATAGTGTACTTTATGGCCTAATATATTTTCCAGTCCTAGGGCCTGATCCAGAGTCCACTTAGCTCTCTGAACAGGCTTCCAGTGGCACCAGTAGAGCTCTGGCAAGTTCTTAATGAACCAATGCAAGTGAGAGGTAATTTAGGGCCATTATCTTTGTAGGGTTGCACATGGTTCGGCGATGCTCTAACATTTGACTCCAGAGTTCTCTCCCTGCTGCTTCCCTTGCTTTCACTAGCTGCCTTTCACCGGCCTTCGGAGATTTATACACGACAGCTCTGGGTCTCTTACACTGTCGGAGGCCACTTGCCACCGAGTCGCAGACACTGTACTCTCTTGTCTCCTTGGCAGCCTTCCCCGGGAAAGCTCCAGGCCCAACAGCGGTTGATAATGTCTGGTGACATTTTGTGGCACTCCTTCAGTCTTGTCAGTCTTGTCATACTTTTCTGCGTTATGCATCGTCAACCGCAGCCTCCTAATTGTGACTTGATATTTAAGTTCGTTGGCAAAGGTTGTTTGCTTATGGGTCAGTATATCCACTTCAACAGCCTCAGAGCACAGAGTGACAGGGAGAACATACTGGAGCTTTGTGTTATGGGAGAGTGCTGCAGATCCTTCCACGAAAGGCTGATTTCCACATACAGGGTGTAGGCTGAATTTGGGACACAGGGAATGTGAGCGAATGCAGGAGCCAGACTGCTGGAAACGTACCGAGACCAAAACCAGCCAGAGGGAAGGGGAAGATTCTGCGCTTGCTCCTGGGCTTGGGACTCAACATCCCATCTCTGCCTTCTTAGGTTTGCATCTTTGGGTTGCAAAAAGTATGGTTCCAAAAATAAGATCCAGCCATTCTGCCAGCAAGTTTTTTGTGTGTCGCTCATTTACGTGCACGGGCCACTCGAACAAACAAATATTGCTTTGCCTCTTCTGCAGAAGAGGAGATTGTACCGACTTTTTCCTACTTTGGATATGATCCAAAAGGGGTAACGCAATTTCAAAACTAGTACGGATGTGCCAAGTACATATATATCTCACCAGTTTGATGTGGTTATGCTGGGGCCTCCAGATATTTCACACCTACTGGATGTTTCTGGGAAATGTTGTTTCCACTCCTGCAATTCCTTGGTTTTGCTCTTGTTTGTGCTTGTCCCATTAGATCAAATGAGGCTAATGACTGAGGGATAGCCGTGCTTCCCAGGGATTTGAGGACTTAAATGCTTGAAAGCTGTTAGCAGACATGCTCTGCTGTTGAATACATTGAAGCCTTTTGCTGCAGGGGATCGTCCTAAAGGCTGTAAGAAAACGACAGCTCGGTATTTTGACAACATCAGCTCACAACTTTGTTTTAGCAAGAACAGTCTTTTTCTGATCCCAATGTAGGTCATGGCTGCAAGTTAATTTCTTCCATGTGCCATTATGATGTAGGACACATTCAGAAAAACGTCGTTCTCCCAGGGTGAGAAAAAAATGTGTTTACTAAGCAGTTATAGCCCATTTTATTTTTTTTCCTCCCAAATTTCCCATGTGCTTTCCCATGCTTTGCTTTGCCCTCCTCCCTCCTCCTTGTTTTCCTTCGTTAGAAGCCTGACTCCCCGTCACTGGCGTAACCAGTTTAGCTCCCCGGGCTCTCCAGCGCTCCGGCTGTGCAGGCAGCCAGCAGCCCCATCCCAGTCCCACCAGGGCAGGCGGCTCCTCCGCAGCTCCCTCCGGCTGCACTGCAACTTGCCCCTTGGAGCAGGGTCTGCACACCCCCCCCTGCCGGGCGTTTGGGGCCTGGGGGGTCCCAGCCCACGTTCCTCTGGATCCCTACGAACCCACCGCAGGTCCTCCTCCACTGCAGTGGGAGCAGGGAGAAGCGGATGTCTCCTGTGGCTTCTGGCTTTGCCTGAACTTCACCCAAACACCGATAAGAAAAGCGCTTGTGTTTGCTCTGTCTGGGCTGCATGCACACCAGACTCCTCTCCCGCCGGTCTGTCGGCTCTGCCGGCCGAGGAGTGGCTGCGGGGTGGACTGGCGTACCTGGGCAGGGCTGGTGACTGGGAGAACCGTATTCTTAAACCCAACTAGCAAACGGTCATAGAATCATAGAGCTATAGAATGGTTTAGGTTGGAAGGGACCTTAAAGCTCATCCAG
>RSEF01000014.1:4556195-4584651 GCA_003993805.1 Himantopus leucocephalus
GCCCCGCTCCAACAGCTCCATGTCTCTCCTGTGCTGAGGCCCTTCTTGTGCTGAGGACTCCAGAGCTGGACACAGTAAAGTGTCTTAAGCAGAGGCCTTGGGCTCTGGGCACTGCGTAAACTGAGGCAGTGCCTTATTTCAATAAACTGTGTACTTGATCAGTAGTTTTTAAGGCTGTTTGGTTGGTGGTGATAAACAGAGGGGCTTTCCATGCGGCGTCCCCAGCGCTGCTGCAGTGAATTTGCTCTGACACAGCGTTATGCGTGCAGAAGAATGAAAAACCTAATTAACGTCACCTGTGATGAAAGCTCTGTAATCATGACTGCAATCTCAGAACAATTAATCATCCACCCACAATAAGTCACCAGGCTCATTTTTCTATTTTCTTTCTAAGTTCTGCGGAGTTAAGAGAGCTGCTGGAGCAAAGGAGGCACTGGGGGGTTTGGGGTCCCAGCTCGCTGCAGCTGACTGGTGAATCCCAGTGGGAGCACAAGCACAGAGAGCAGCCGGCGTGGCTTAACAGCTTTCGTCCCAGTCCCCTGCTGCCATCGCTCCAAACTTCACCTACCATCTTACAAGCTCTCTGTGTGCCTGAAAACACTGTTTCTGGCACCTTGAACTAAACTCGTTCAGCCACTTTGAAGGCTGCAGACCCTGGAGAAAGAATAACTTTCCCATAGATATATAGATATATATATCTATCTCACACAGGCTGAACTTCTGTCTGTATAGGCTTTTCAGTTTTGTTCTAGAGTGGTTGTGCTGAAATGCCACGAGACAAAAGCATCGTAGTATGAGTCCTCACGGTGGAAAAATCTATTGAAAATGTAGAGAAACCGGCTGACCAAGTTGAAAGTTTAAGCCCATTGCTCGGAGTGTCTTTTTCAGCTTCTAAACCAGGCACGTAAAGATGGTGGGCTGCCATAACGGCGGGTGCCTTACCAACGGCCTGTGCAGTAAAAAGGCAGCGAGGGGTCACATTTTCCCTATTCAGCTTGTACGTTCACTGCACTGCCTTTCCAGGAAAAGCCGATTTTCACAGCACATTGGAGACCAGGTCTTCAGTTGTTACAGGGTGATGTAGCTCCACCAAAGTCAATACATCTCCGATGGTTTGTGGTAATTAAGGGTGGCACTGAGCCTCCGACACTGTCAGAGAAAGCAAAATGTTTAGTTTCTCTAAAGCAAAATAGCAGTTTATTAACTGTTAAAATCTGAAAAAAAAAAAAAGAATCTCAAAGTAAATTAATTCGATGTGCTCTTGACACCAGCAAAAGAGGAATTTTATCGCTTTCAGTCTATGCGTGAAAACGTTGTACAGTTTTACAGGCAACAACAGCGTGTGACCAACAGTGAGACAGAGGCAGTGTGGCTTATATGAAAGAAACAGCAGTACGAGAAAATGTAAATATTTATAAAAAGGCAAAATAGAGTCTGTAAAATTATCTTACATTCGAGACATATGGATACCATCACCAGGGATAATATAAAGAGAGAGAGAGAAAAAAAAGAATTAAATTCCACTTACAGGGACTTCGGAATAATCTAATAAAATGTCTGTGGCTACACAGTACAATTTGGTTCTACAGTTTTAAATTCAGGAAAATATATCTCAGGATTATATTAGTGACAACACCTCGTACCTGTGCCCAGCAAGATACTGCTCTGCCCCCTCAGACCGGTCTCTCCTGTTGGACCCAAACTTTCATTGCTTATTAGGGCAAACTCCCATCACGCTCGGGGGGCTGAATGCCCTTCTCATTTACATGGAAATGGGAGGACTGAAGGATATCGTACGCAGGTTACAATGTCAGCTTTCCAATCAGATCATCAAAATTTAAAAGTTTGATAAACCCGATTTTCCAGCTGAAAACACAGTACTTCTGAGAGCTGTGATCTTTGTAAATGATTCCTGACCCAGTTTTCGTAGAGAAATGCCCTTGCAGCCCCGGCATTTCTTCTTTCTCTTTTCAGTGCCTATTTGCAGCTTCTCTCTGAGGCATAAAACTTTCTCATGTAAATGATAGTTTTCTTAGAAAGCAAATCCACCGGGATTTTTAATTAGAATATCTTCATGAACGTCTGAACCAAACTGCAGCGCACTACGAAGTCTTGAAGTGACGCTGAACAGTACCGCTCACATTTTGATTTCGTGTTTGCTGTTAGAACTATTTGGTGAAGATAATATTTCAAAATGCATGGCTCAGTCACAAAAGAGTTCTTGCAACCATGAGAAAGAGAGGGAGCTTGAAATATATACAAAAACCTTCTTTGGAAGAAGGAGCAGGGCAAAACATCCGATGAGAAATTACATTATAAAAAATCTTTAATTTATTATGAGGGCAATTTTCAGATTGCAGTGTCAAGGTCCTTCGTGTTTATGAACACTTTCCGCACTCACCTAGTAACTGAGAGTCAAGGAGAATCTATCAAATTAATTTTAGTTTTGGCTGGAGAGTTAGACTTTTTAAAGAATGCTAATGATTTTGTCCAGACATTAATAAATCTGCAATAAAACCCACCACGCAAAAGGCAGATGAAGGGATATTTTTGTCCTTCGTTCCCTTTCACTTCTTGGAAGGCTGGAAATATTACTTATGTGTGCTGCTGGGGACAGGTTTTTGAGCGCACGGGACAAGATTCCAACGGGCAGTGCAGGTTAGAGGGACAAATCCAAAGGGAGAGGGCTGTCCCGTGTCTGCAGGGAGATGCCGCTGCCCCGTGAGCACGGAGCAGACCGGCAATTTGAGAGAAGAGCGTGGCCTTCCCAAAGCCGCGGTAGAGCTCCGGCTGGCCGCCGGGAGGGTGAATCCGGGAAAGGTGGGTCCATGTGGACCCTCATCTCCAGCCCTTTTCCTGAGCGCCTGCTGCTGAGCGTGGCTGCAAACCCGTCGTCCCGGTGCGTTGTTCTGGTGCAGCCTGGCTGTTTTCCGGAGCTTTTCCGTGATGGCAAAGCAAGCAGAGCCGCTGGCGCTCCCTCGGGAGCGGCTGTTGCAGCCCGGCGGCTGTGTCCGGGCAGAAACCCGTTGCACGAAAGTGAGAACCTGAGCATCTTCAGCTCCCATTTGCCTCACTGGCAGCTGAAGACATTAATCATCTTGCACAGGACCCTGAGCGTCTCTCGTAAACCTAAATGAGGATAAACAATGAAGTTGACTTTGTTTTTTGCAGAAAAGGGGATGTTACTGAATGTGAAGCCCAAAATACAGTTTAGTCTCCTGTTGCCACCTCTGCAGGGAAAAATGGAATTATATTGAGCTCTAAGTAACTTAGTTTGGGACAACTTATTTGGTCTCTCTGAAGTATCAGCCCATTCCCCAGAGCGTTAAAAAGTGAATGCTGGTGTCCAGGCTATTGCCATAGCAGCCCTGCCAGGGGTTAGGCGATACATAACACAGCAGAGTCTTCCAGTAATTCCTCTGTAGGTTAATAATGGAAACAGAGCTCTGCAAGGCCAGGGCTAACACAACACGCAGAGATACAGCGGAGCCTGGGCAAACACTTAAAGTGACGGGAAGTAGTGGACAGAAGCCCAAAGGGCAGCTTTTCTCCATTTTCATCGCCTCATAAATACAAATACTCAACATCCATTGCTCTCTCCTGCAGTGTCACATCTTTGCACTGAATGCCGAGTATCTGTTTCTGCTATCAGTGATGGATAAATTCCTAATGCACTGCGTCGAGACAGCGCGTGGATTTTTCAAGGAGGGATCATTCAAGAAGCTTCTAGCAAACTCTACCTCAGTTTAAGTGACTACAGGATTAACAGAGTGAGACCTAGCAAAGAAAGCAAGCTCTGGGATTTGAAAGCAACCAAAGTGAAATGTCTTCTGGAAAATGGACCTGAGGATCTTTAGGGGTTTTTTTAAGAGCTGGAGTGCTATTCCTCTTAAAATGGGTTATGGGTGGGGTTTAGGAATCCTTTTCTGGACTCCAGCTTTCTGTATAATGCATTTTCTCCCATAGATACAGCACGTATTCTCCTTCCAGAGCACAGTGAGTAAGGAGTACAGTCTCAGGATGAAATCTTTCCAGCATTATCTGTTGTAAAATACACAGCTGGATTGATTCCCAGGTCCATTCTCATCTCTTTTGACTTGCAAAGCCATGGCAAGACTCCAGGAAAGAGGTGGAGCACCCTGTAAAAATGCAGAGTGCTCACTACACCCAAATAGCTTAAAATCCGAAGGTATTGCCTAAAGGAGTTTGCTGTGCAAAGGAATTATAGTACAGGAGGCAACAAAAAGACAAACAAATTTAAGTTAATGGACAGAGACATTTATAAAACATAGCTCCTTTGTACCTTGGTGTAAATTCTGCCCCTGCTCCTCTTTCCTCAGTTGAGGTTATGGGCCTAAATGCAGCAAAACAGTTAGAGCACGTTCCATCACAGATGCTTATGTCAATGAAAACTCCAAAATAGGAGGTAAGACCTCGATCCTGCAGGGACCGTGGCGCACGCGGAGCTATATGCTGCTGCGCGGTCCCCGGGGGTCGGTGGAGCTCTGTACAAGGAATGCTGCAAAGAGGTTCTGCCCTCGAGGGATGCTATCACCCACCACGAAGCATGACAGAATTCATACTACCCTTTCTAGTCCCGTAAGAATTTATGCAAAGAAGAGCTGAGTAGGAATTTTCCATCGAAATGCTTTTTCAAAAGAAAATACAGTTTCTGAAGGTGGATGAATTGATGCCTTCTTGCAGTTTTTCATTGGAAAAAAAATCCGCCTTGAGACTTACAAACTCATGCTGCCTTGGTAAACACGCACATACATTCTGGCAAATGGTACAACGCTGACATGTCATCTCATTGTCTTGGGAATAAGTAGCAGATCTGTGAGTATCGGTGAGAAGAAACAGATGATTCTTTCTTGGCTACTTCATGCTAGTGAAAATTTCCCTGCTTGAGCATCTTTAATAGGCACTTCAATACTTTCACATAAATCGTTTAGAGTTTATAGGGTTTGCTCAATGCTTTGAAAAAAACATGGAGGAAAGGATCCCTTATCTGGTACTGGTTGATATTGCGGGAATTTTGCCCTACTAGATAACACAGATCAGACCCAAACTGTCTTGTGGGTCTTTACGCGAGAGAACCAGCATTCGGTCAGTGTGCCAAACTGCACATCTGGCTAGCAGGTTAACGCAGTTGTGGGAAAAGGCACATTCCATTCCAATTTATAATATACAACAAATGCTTGTTGGTTTTTACAAAAAAAAAAACAAAACCCACAAGTATTTGCTATTCCAAACATAAACTGTGGGAGGAAAGAAAAAAAAAAAAGAAAAGAAAAGAAAGGAAAGTCTTGTTTTATTTTTCTATATTAACCATAATCCGACATGATGGAAACAGTAAAAAATCAAGCTCATAAGGATTTCTGATGATGGGATAACCCTAGGTTCTTTGTTCTGAATATAAATTGATACATTAAAATGTGCTCATAAGAACTGCAGCTTTAGTGTGAGTAGCCAAGAATAAGAAACTCAGCTTCATAAAATGACACCTAATGTAAAAGCTGTCCAAAAGACATTGTTCTATACATACTCCCAAAATGGCCCATTTGCTTATGAAGCAAAAGAACGGGTAAAAAATGCAGGCTGCCCCAGAAGCTTGTTGTTCAAAACTGGGTTTGTACACATGTTTCGAAGTTGGTGCTTCTTTATTACAAGCCTTTATAAACCCAGTCAACCCAATTCCAATGAAAATTAGCTTTTGCTTCTTTTATTTTCCTTTATGGAACAGTATGGGACATGAAAACACCCTTCTACGCTGGTGGAATCACTCTTCCTTCCTCCAGAGAAAACTCCTGGTGAAATTATTGCCCTATACATTCAACTACAAAGTCAAAACCAGGATTTTACCCTCTTCCCTAGATATGGATTTATTTGCAGGTTTGCTTTTAGTTAGACTAGCACATCGGGGGTAGTTCTACCGGCTGTAGTAAGACACTCTGTCTCTACCCCTTACGCTCTATAGTGAAGCTCAGACTGTGATAAACGCTATTTTAAGTGATATAGATTAAATTTCCATTAACTGATTACCACTGAACTTATGCTGATTTGATGTCAGCCCAGTTCCAGGGATATACAAACAGAATTTGAAATGATGAAGGTCTTTTGGGAGATGAGAACTGAAAGCAAAGTGTAATTTTTTCCCAAAGTAAGTAAAGCTGGCTTGAGACTAATTGTATTAGGCTTTATACCCTTTCTGCCACAGCAGCTGAGGATATGAATGTTTTAAATTAGTGAAGGCAATTTCTTAGTGGAAACGAGCCTTGGTGGCCAGTTAGACAGACAGGTAGGGAGAATAAGCTCAACACATTTCATGAGAGTAGGCGGCTGGGTAAGGAAGAGAAATCCTATTAGTGCCCAGTTAAAAGAATGGCTCTATCATGAATTCAGTGCTTATTAGAGGATCCAGAGGGACTCCTGCCATAGAGATGCAAATCCATAGGAAATTAGGTCCCTGAATTCCAGTGCTCAAGGAATCGCTGGTTTTGTGGCGGTGTTCTCAAATACGAATGGTGAGAAATCGGTCTCATTTATATTTCTGTAAATCAAGAGTAACCCCAGAGCAAGGAGATGGAGTCATCATTCTTAGATATTCCAACAGCTCCCATGGCCTCAGAATCTGAGTGCTTTCTCTGTCTGCGTGGATCCATTACTGCCTGTGCGCTGGGGAGATGGTAATATCCTCATTTCTCAGATTGCACCTGAGACAGAGAGAGACTGCAGTCTTGTTTCCTAACAAGATTTAAATCTATTACTTCTATTGCTTTCATTACAAATCAGGGGACTTCAGATGCTCTGTACTAGGCAGCTCGCTCCAGAAAACGCGTGTTGGAGGATGGAGTTGAGCTGACACGTTTTGCATCCATGGTTACCTCCTTAATGGCAGAGCCTACTTCCCTGGCTGGGGGAGACTCTGGCTCCTCCTCGCGATGTCACACCCTGTACAGCTGATGCAGGAGGGAAATGCGAAGGGAAGGGAGGGGGAGAAAGATGCTTTCATTTTCACTTCATCGTTTTGGGAGGTGATCAGATGCTGCAGTATTCTGCAAGAACTGGGTAGACAGCGGAATCCATCGTCTGATGGCAGTTGCTCGGTTGCAGTGTCTCACTTTAGGGCGTTGCTTCTTTCCTGGCTTTCCAGAGAAGATTCCTCCCAGGGTAACGATGAAAAACTAGTCACAAATCAACACAACTCAGAATAGATGAGAATCATAAAATATTGCAAAAGAAAGCAAACAATACAAAAGCCCAGTGCTTTCATCATGCAGGGAAAGACCTCCAGAACACCAAGGAATTTTGGAAGTATTTCAGAGACTCAGAAATCATGAAACTTAGACGTTTTTCCTCTCAAGGCTTTTCCTTCTCTCTTTCCTCTCTCCTCCCCAGTGAATCACTCCGTAGAAGAATACATTACCTGCAAACACAGCAGGAGTCTTGCCCTTAGTATAAGAGAGCAGATTATAATGAGTATCATACTAAAGAAGAGGGAATAGAGAGCATCAGCAGCCAAAAAAGATATGCAATTTGTGGGGTATGATGTAACTCAGACAAGATCTCAGTGATGGGGTGGAAATAAAACAATGTCAGTCACTGTGAATTAATTATTCCGCTATAAAAACAAGTCAGTGGAGCCACCCCGCACACAGTTGTATCGAGTCGTGAGGTTTGGCCATCACGCAGGAAAGTGGTCGTTCCAGCCTGCCCGAGGGCACGTGCGCGGCGCTGGTAGGGTACCGCACGTCTCATTGCAGGGCAGGCAGGCTCGCAGAGTTGAGGCAAAATTGCAATTTCCATTATAATCCCTTTATATTGAAGAGCCTATAAACCCAGCCAGAAAATTTTGCTTTAGGCTGAAACTGAGCTGACAAGGTCTCAGCACAAGAGCAAGTGTATCCAGTGGGGAATGCTCTTCATTGTGCCGAGAACAAGGTTTGATTTAATGAATGAGAGGAGGTAAGACCATAATTATTCTCTTAGAGGGAAAGAGAACAAGCAAAACATTAAAATGTACACAATACCAATTCCTGCGGCTGTTTGGAAGCACAGATAGGCCTTACATCAGTAACGGATACACCTGCAAGGCAACAGAGCCGTTGCTGTGCCTCGCGGCAGAGTTCGGTTTCTGCACTGACACTCTGAAATGTCCGATGAAAAGTCCACACTGTGCCCAGGCCTGAACTTCTCTCTCCACCTTCAAAGCAGGGCTCACTCAACCTTTCCGTTGCACCCTCAACTGCATAAAACACAGCAGCGCTAATTTCGCCTTCCTTAGTTGGTGAAAGGTAGAGGCAAAGAATCCCACCACGAGTGTCCGCGGAGCAAAATTTGTCATCGCATCTTGCTGTCACTACCATCGTCTGGGCAGCTGTAGCAAACCAGTCTATAAATGCTGTTGGAGACTGAATCGCCTAAAGCCCTTGGAGGTTTATAATGATGCTCCAGTATTTTTTACAGATAATTTGGAAACAAATCTTAACCACGACCTTTACTCCATGCTGACAGTGCTTCCCATCCTAACAGTCAACATCCATTAAAAAGCAACCATTAACTGGAGAAGAGTTGAAACAGGGACGGGAGCAGATACTCAGTTGGGTGGGCAGAATGGGTGTGAAGTTTCTATCTGCCTCTCTTCTAAGCTATCACATTTTTCCCTCTTTGCAGAGATTTAGCCTGGAGAGGTGGGTTCAGAGAGTCACACTGGCAGTCCCCTTGCTGAGCATTTGGCTTGTGCTGTTAGTGAGCACTTGGGGCATCTGGGGGCCTGCCAAATGTCACAACTCTAAAATGAACTACTGCAGGCACAGACGTAATATTTTGCAGGAAAAAATCCCAACAAACAAACAAAAAGAAAACCCAAAACAAATAAAACCAAACAAACCCTAGTGGAGTGACTTTTTTTAGTGTTTCCATCTTCTGGGCTTACACCGTAAGTGAATGGGATAGTTGATAGCCAAAGGAGATGACCAGTTTGGTTAGGATTTTCGGAGGAGCTCAGAGGAGTTACCAGTTATCAGTGATTACAAATTGCTGTTGGAGCTGTAACTTTCTTTCAGAACGAGGAGCTGAACAAATCACTGCAGTGAAAATGCGGCGTTGAAGATGCAGCTCTTTGGCTGCCCCTATGAGTTGCTCCTAACCAGCTCCCCAGTAAATGAGCGATACTTCAGTAAAGAAGTGAACTTTCTTATAGGCAGGAGATGCTGTAGCAACAAGAAACAGCAATTACTGTGAAGCAGCTGAGTGCCCAGAGGTTCCTGCTGAAGGTGACCCTGTCCATACGCTTTGAAGACGGCAGCCTTGCTGCTCAGACGCCACGGACCGTGAGACGCGCTGCGCTCGCAGGGACTGCACTCACCACTCCATCTTATCCGTGTGCCAAAAGCTTCCTTTGAAATGCTGAGCAGGGACTGATTGTCACATCAAGGTGTGTTTTGCTGTTTTGTAACTTTGGGGGGTTTTTACTACATTCACAAGGGTGAGACCGTACGACTCACTCACACCTTCCCTGGATGAGTGGTCAAACACAAGTTCAGACTCTGGAGGTGAAAACCAGTTTCCCTAATCCCCTGTCCTGCTCGGACTTGAAACAGGAGCTTTCTATAACTCGTTAACTTGCAGGCATTAAGGGGATTGTCTTTTGCTTGTGCGTAGCCGGAGAGTTAATGCATTTAACGACGATCTTCCAGCCTGCTGTTTGCTGTACGGAACGCTGCCATACCAACTAATTCTATCGGAACTCAGCAGAGCATGCATTTACCTACTATGTGTGTTTTTACACACGTTTTGGAGTCCTATGTGAAATGTGCTTCAATATTTGCCTATTAGTATTAGTAATCTAAAACCATCTTGGAACTTTTTCAAAGGACTGCTAGCATAAAAGCTTATTTTACCTATGTACGTATTTCAGTCTGTGATTTGGAAATACCTACTGTATGGACTGGATCCACCTACAGACCCTTCAACAGCTGTTCTCTCAAGGGCTCCCAGAAGGCTGCCACCAGCTTTGTCACACGGGGGTTTGTCCCCGCGGAGTGTTACAGCCCGGGGTGGCATAGTGTGATGGTAGCAGCACTCAAAAGTGCTCCTGCAATGATAATGCACTTCAACAAACTGCACGGGGCAATGGGGCTTGAGGACATTCACATCCCCGTGGGCGACATTCAGGCCAGGCAACACATTAGGTTAATGCTAAAACCACGGGGAATAGATGTCAGACATCTCCGATGGTGTGTCCTAAATGAAAATATTGTTTTTAAATCAGTTACTCTATCTTAGGGGAGGACAGAGGGTAAACATTTTTGTGAATTATGATTGACCTGAAGTACTGTCAAAGGTTTCTTGTGGGCATATGTGAAAAATCCCTCTATTTCCCCCCTGAACACAGATATTTCAAGTTTCTAAATGGGGAGAAAATCTCTGGAGAGGAAGATATAGCAAATAAAATTTAATCTATAAATGTCGCTCTTTAAAGGCACAGTCCAAGCTCTCCATTTTATCTTCTTGACAAAGCAAAACAACTCAATTTTGAACTTGCTCACATTGATTTTACATCAGGGAATTCCACCAATTTCTGGGAAATTATTGATCTAAGTGAGATCAAAAATCCATCCTTTTCTTTCTTTTCCTTCAAAATTCTTTTTCAACTATTGATTATGGTGGTGTGATGTGGCTTATTGACTCTGAGCTAATAATGACCAAGTGCTTTGGGACAAACCAAACTGGCTTAATGGGCCACAACACCAGAATTGATCCCTATAATGACCCAGAAATTAATTAAACTAATCGTTCCCATGTAGCCATGTACCAGGAGGCCTCTAGTATTGTCACCCACCTGACTACAGTATTTAAGCCCACACAAGTTCCAGCTGTTGAATAATATGAAGGGATCACCCACCTCTAGCGCCTAGAAGCGGGGTCAGCACAGAGATGCTCGCGGTAACCCTGAGGGCACCAGGTCTGTGCGGCGCAGTTAGGATTGAGCCAATTGGAAGCAATAGCAGTTTCTTGCCCTCGTTTGTTCTTTCTTTCTTTTCTGGGGTCAGATGGTTCACATTTATGAAAGGGCATATTTCTTCTTGATCGCTTAGAGACAGTAATCCTTTCTTGCAGCGTTTACAAGTCTCGGTGTTTTTGAAATATATTTACAGTGCTTGACTTCCATAGTGAGCGGCTCCAGATGTGGGATAAAAGCTGCAGCCCAGTGAGGGTGTGTGCCGAGTACAGTCGTAGCTTGTTCTTCCCAACCCAAAGGCAGAAGGCTACGGATTAATTGTGTATAATGATGTACCCCCCCGCCAAACGGCGTGCAGGAGCTTGCAGGGCAAACCAGAGTCCAAACCAGACCTGAACTGTGCCAATGGCAGAGACAGCTCTGTCTCCACAGGAGAGCGAAGGTGTCTTGAGGCCGTAGGACTGCCACCACGTGAAGCGGCAGTGTGGCAGCTGGTGGCACTAATGGGGGACGAGACCCCCTCCCTAATGCCTTTGGGTAAATCCACACGGACATACTGGGTTTTACGAGGCTAAAAGGTCTGCTTTCTTCTCTGCTCTGACTTCTGTCCGTTTAACTTCACCGGCTTACCAAGTCCCTCCAGGTTCGCAGAGGCTGCAGTAGACTTCAGGCTGGGCCCCATGCTTTTGTAAGAATCTTTTTTTTTTTTTCAGCATCCTTTTTCTGTANAGAATCTTTTTTTTTTTTTACAGCATCCTTTTTCTGTAATTCTACATGAGGCTCTTTGTGCTTCCAGTAAAACCACTGTAAAACAATAAATTTCCCCCAGGTACAGTGGTGTGGTGGAGAGTGAGATATGGTCCTTAAAGAAGATTCAGGTCAGGGGGCTTAGAAGTGAGCGTATGTGTGGGAAATGTGAGGCTGAGGAGCGAAACGCCTTCCGGAAGGTGGGGGATGCACACTCATCAGTGAAGCTGCCTTCCCTCTCCAGCTAGCACCTTAACCCGACCGAAGGGCACGGTCCATCCCATACCCGTACCTACCCCTCTTCCCCTGCCGCCTGGATTTTGCAATTACTGGCAATTCCCTTGCTGTCAGGGAGATATTTTTCTCTGGCACATGGAGTTAATTCTTCTGAAGTTACCCAAGCAATCCAGTTCGCGTGGCCCTGCCTCTCTCTGCGGGGTGAACCAGATTTGGGGACCTTTGGGAAATTGTCTTTAAAGTCTCTGTCTGGTTTGAACTATCACACGAATGCAAACGCACCCCCCGTTATCCCTGTCCGCTCTGCTGCGGATCGGCCCAACTCAGCGTCGTTCAGGAGCCTCTGGGGACCGTCTTCCACTGCCAGGTGATGAAATCCCCCAAAATAAGAAATCTGAAATTAAAAGGGGAAAGCAGAATGGCATGCGGTGTGGTCACTCCGCGGGGGGGGGGAGCAAAGCCTGGCAGTTGTTCCTGTTTGGAAACAGAATGTGTTTGAGCTGTGAAGCTGACAGCAATCCCACGCAGGGGGCTCAGAGCCACCGGTCTCCCTCCCCCCCCCCGCTGCAGGTCTGCAGCCCCCACTTGGGGGCAGCGGGGGGGGTTAAGGGCCTCTCCTCAGCAGGAGAGGCGGCAGCTGCTGCCCTGAGTGCGTGGGGGTGGCGGGGCAGGGACAGCTGTCCTCAGTTACCCCTTTCCTCACCCAGAAGATGACTCTGCTCCAGCCTGGCTGAAGCCCGGGGTGCGGAGGTCGGGCTGGGTGAGCGCTGGGGTGGGGAGGCGGTCGTGTTCCCCCCCTTTCCCCTGCTGAGGGCGGTTGGTGTTAGGGAAAGGAGCAGAGGCTTCTTTTGGAAGTTGCCTTTTCTGCAGCGCTCTAAGCCTGGTTGCCTCGTGTTTGGGGGGGGCTGTTCGGGTGCTGGTCCTGGGAAGCTCTGTTTGCTCCCTCCCTCTGCGCCTTTTCCACAAAAGAGAAAAAAAAGCAAACGGGGAGAAGCTGTCTCAGGAGCTCAAACCGGAGAAGGGCATGGGAGGAAAAGAAACAAATACGGATGAAACAGCCCAACAGACCTGAGATAAGTTCAGGTATCTCAACAGAAAGCTTTATATGAAAATGTCTCCAGACCTCACGCTTCTGTTTTTTAATGAGTGGTCCTCGTTGGTGTCTGGATCGTTAAGCAAAGGGGTCATTTCCCCAGAGCAGGACTCGGTCGTGGTAACGAGACCTCACTGCGACCCCTCTGTGCTTTATCTGCCCTGCAGGGAAGGAGGCTCTCTCCGCCTGGCTGCCCCTTTCTGGAAGCAGAAAGCAGATTTTCAACAGTATTCTGATATCACGGAGCTTTATAAGGTATGGATAAATCCTCAGAATTACTGAGAGGTTGGGAAAAGGGCTTTATTTTAACTCTTCTGGCCAGACACAGTCTCTGCCTAGACAACACTCTGCACTGTATGAATGGAGAGTGAGTGATCTTGGGGGGTTCGTCTCTTGGAAGGAGCAACTGACTGTATAGGGCTCATTAATTATCGATGCACACGTGTAAGAGAGAAATAGGGAGATTCTTTGTCTCTGTGGAGAAGAGCTCTGCAGAACGAAACAGATGCTGTACGCGTTTAATCCCACCCTGGGGCGGCTGCCCAAGGAGTGGGCTGAGCCTCGTGTCCGTCTGTCTGGTGTGCTGCAGGCACAGGCCAGCTGTGGGTTAGCCTTGGCAAAGGAAGAGAAGAATAATTAGGCTTTGGATCGCCTTTTAAATCCTGGACCACCCTTGCCTACCGCAGCCTTAAACACAGGTCTGCATTTCACCTAACGCTGAAACAGAAAGGGGCTCCGGTGGCTGAGGAGCTGGAGGTGAGCAGCCCCCCGGAGTAAGCCCCGGGGCGCCGCGTGGGGTCCCGCTGGTGGGAGCGGAGCCGCAGAACTGGTCTCCTCTCCCCTGTCGGGCTGTGTAACGTGCTCAGACAAAGAGTAACGCGCTCGGCCAGCCTCGCTCCGAGAAGGTCACGGAGGGCTGCTCGTTAGGAAGCACAGATACATCCCCGCATTCGAGGGCACCAGAAGAGACTGGGATCGATTGTGCAATAGTGCTGCAGATGATAACACTGGGACGCGGTGCTGGCTGCCCAGGCTAGGCACGGCACGCCAACCGGCGCAGGGCTGCCGCTGTGCCCGCCGGGAAGAGCGCTCCGCGGTTCACCGAAACGGTCCGGCAGCAAGTGCCGCTGTTCCTGGCTGGCCGTCCCGACGCAGGCACCCCCCCGGCCCAGGGGGCACAAATAGCTTTAGCGGGGGGGACGGCTGCTCAGAAGGGTCGGGCAGGGCGAGCACTCGGGGAGGGTGACCCTGGAGGAGGTAACAGCAAAGGCTTTGCACGTTTCTGTCTCCAAATATATCTTAACTCTCCTGTTTTAATTTTCTTACTCATAAACATGACTTGCTTTTACAAACAAAGGGAGAAATCTTATTTCTTCTCCTAAATCTTGAACTGCAATTACCAAAGCCAGTCAAGGACTAGTTTGCCCAGTTCTCACTCAGGGCTGATGAGCGTTGGCCGATTAAATCCCTTTTGCTTTGAAAATTCCAGTCAAGATACTTAACCACAAGGAAAAATGGTTTCTGCTGTCTTTTAACCCTATTTAAAAAAAATTTAGAAAACATTCAGTTTAATTTGGCACTAATTCATTTTAAGCCAATTTTACATAAGCTGTTTTCAACTTTAAAATCTCCTCGTTGGAAGAAAGTGATCTATCCCAGCTGCCGGACTGGCACGCTCCGAGACCGCTTTGTGCTCAGTCTTTCTGTGCCTGGCAGAGGCCCGCGTGGCACCGTCCGTGCACTGTGGCCGTGAATTAATGTGCCAAAAGCTTGTTTTATTGACGTTGCTGTTTACTGATGTCGTCACTTTTCTCCAGGCGCTGTGTGTGTGTATGTGAAGTCATAGCAGTGTTATATCTAAGAGATGGGCTTGGGCGTGACAGAAAAGTGACCCAAGGTTTAAGCGAAAGCCGAGAGATCGGGGCTTGTGACTTGTGGAAAGCTGGCTCTGATTGAACTGCTACGCGTACAGCGTTAGCAGCGCACATTGCCTTCTCTGCCAAGCAGTCTTCTTTGTTGCCAGCTTTGCTGTGCCGCTCGCGGTATTGCTGTCACTGAACTAAGCTTAATTAGCTGGAACTCGTACGTATATCCAAACTTTTGATTGTACAGTGACGTTACACAGAAAGCTGGCTTGAGTGGTTTGCTCCTGATTTACCCCCAGTTTTCGATGACGTTAGCTAGATTCAGCTCACTTACCCGGTAACTGCAGTACCCATCCAAGCTCTTGAGTTTCTGAATGACTATTTCAAATGAGTGTGAGTGCGGTGGTGGTAAGAGTGGCGCTTGGGTCCTCCAAGCAGAAGTCAGTAGGACACTTCTCCCCAGTCATGTCCATGTACNCGTACACCTAAATAATATTTTGGAAAATGCTCAAGCATGTAATTAAGAGGTCCCAAGGAGAAGAAACCTTTTGTTTAATTTGATTTATTTTTACTAGTTTTTTTGCCTGTTGAAGTGGTGGAAAGTATTCTTGTCCCATCAAAATGACTTGGCTGTCCCAGGGGATCTGACGTGGTCAGAGACAGGCGTGTGACATGGGACTCTAATGTCTGTTTCTGGGATTAGCTGGGCTGATTTCCCTGGGAAAAGATCAGAAGGGTCTCCTGGGTCATCAGGTGTAGTCCTGTGTAATTACACTCGGCTTTCTCCAGCACTTTTCTTTCAAGCTGTGTTCAGCCAAAGGGAAGATCTTTTTTCTTTTTTTTCTTTTTTTTTTTTTTGGGGGGGGGGGGGGNGGGGAGCAGGGTAGAGGAAAGACCGCTGTAGGATATAGTTTGTGTTTCCATGTGAAAGAGGTAAAGGCATCCACACAAAAATAGGGAATGGCTGTACCCTTCAAGTTACACGGACTGTCGCCAGCTGTGGAGCCGATCCGGGAGCCAGGGATGCTCCTGGCCCCGTCCCAGGCTGCCGCCTGCAGAAGGACGCGCGGAGCATCACAAAATCCAGCCAGCAAGGAGTTAAACAAAATGCAGGAATATGTTTCCCTTATTTTTCTCTTTCTTTCCCTCCTCCTCCCATGTGCTTTTATTTTTGTCTTGAGCTAAGTAGAAATGTTTTTTTCCTTTTTTCTTTGGCTGAGCTTATGT
This sequence comes from Himantopus leucocephalus, assembly GCA_003993805.1. Classification (NCBI taxonomy): domain Eukaryota; kingdom Metazoa; phylum Chordata; class Aves; order Charadriiformes; family Recurvirostridae; genus Himantopus; species Himantopus leucocephalus. The sequence continues at coordinate 4,572,328 of RSEF01000014.1, forward strand.
TGTTATTTGATTTTTATACGATCCTCAGGTACCTAATGAAATTGCCACATGCTCAAGGGAAAACAAGTTTCATAACAGAATGACAGAAAAATGTTGCTAAAATCCTCCAGGACAGAGGCAGGATTAGAAGAAGAAAATGCAGAATAATGTAGACATTAGCTTAAAGACAACAAAGGGTTCCTAGTCCACTGACACACCAGAATCCAACAGAAGTATTCATAATTACTAATAACAAAAGGCTGGTTTATTATAACAACTCCGTTCAAACTAAAACACATGTAAAGCTTGTGTGCTATGAGTGTGTTTTGATGATAGGTCTGGTTTAAACCTAATCTGCTGAAATACAGACAGGATAGGAACAATGCTTTCTCGAGGGATCAACAACTTTGTCCCTGAACAGACTGCCTTATATAAACACCCATAATTGAGTTAAAATTCATGCAGACAGCTTGGATTAAAAAGAAACAAATATCAAGCAAATAAACAAAAGTCATGAGCAACAGGGGCTGGTGAAGCCATTGTGGGGAAAAATATTCTTTGAAGCATATGCCAGTGTATACTAAATCAAGAGAATTAATATTAAACACTACAGGTCACAATAATGAACATATGTTCCACCTTCTGAGAAAGTAGCTAGAAATCCTCCTTTCAACAGCGGACGTCTTGTTTAGTGTGTTTGTTAATCTTGCTTTTTAAAAAAAATAAAAATGAACTGTTAACTTAGGTATTCACCACCACTTTGGCCTTCACTTCCCTAAACACTGTGCACAGAAAAATGCCTCTTGCTTGGAGCTGCACTGCTTCCAGCTGGCACTGATTTATTCAGCTGGGAATAAAGGCGCGTTATCCAGAAGACTTTGATAGCTGTAGTTACATGGGTATATTTTAAGTGGGTAAAGATAGACGTGAAATCACTCAACTATTTGTTCCTTTCCAATGTCTCTTAGTTCATGAAAAGGGACGAAAGCCCTGTCTCTGGGAGCTGGTACAATGGCCGGGGAAAGCCCTGGACCGCTTTACCTGGTGGCACAGGGGCAAAATTCCACATCAGGGAGACGGTGCTCAGCCTGGCAGAAGAAATCTCTCCCTCCTGTGCTGCCTTTACTGGGCTGTCTTGGGTAGATTTGGTTGTTTGGGTTTTTTTTTTCTTCTATTTGCTCTGCACTCTCACACTGAAATAGATGATGGGGGACTTCGGAGAGGTTGACGTTCCCCATGTTCGCAGCGTATGTGGAACTAGTGAATGTTCCTTCAAATCCCTGTTCCTGCCACACGCAGGGTTTTTTTGCCCCTTGCTAAAGGTTCTGGGAAAGGCTGTGTGTGAGACATCCTTGAGGTCTGACAGGACTGACTTCAGCCTTCTATTTTTAGGGTAGGCTTTAAGGCTGTGGGCACCCTCCTTGGGCAACCGCTGCCGCATGACAGTTCAGCTTTAATGTGGGCGTTTCAAGAGATGTTCCCTACCTTTAGATGCAGGGACACGGAGGCAATCTGTAGGAAGCTTTCCAAGTTGGCGGAGGAACATGGAAAAAGATAAGTGTGGCTCTGAAATCCAGCATCTGGCCCGGGACGCGGGGCTGGGGAACTTGCTGAGGGCAGACTCGGCGCTTTCTGAGCCAAGCAGCTGTTTGTTTTTCCTCCTGCCTTCAAAGAAACCAAACTCTGTATGTTTGCAAATAAATGAGATTACACCAAACGTACACCTGACAGGTACTTGGTTTCAGGAACAGAAAAGAAAAACAAAACTTACAAGGCCCGACTAATTGCAACAGTTCAGATAATATACTTGAAAGGAAGAAAGTTTAGTAACTGTTTAAGCAACTTCCTATTTAAAGGGCCGTCTCTTTCAAAACTTCAGTTTAGTGGATTTTCATGAGTTTTCCTGCTTGGAACCATTGCCGTGAGGACCACAACCATGCAGAAAGACGACTACCCCATAACTAACAGCCTTTTAGTAGAGATGTTGCCGACTTCTCCCTGTTCTTGACCTTATCTCCAGCCCCCATGAGCGACCTTTGGACGAGCCTCTGCTGTGACTCAAACCGTGATTTAAATCATGTTTGAGAGCCCTCTGAAATAAGACTGAAAAGAAAATTCAGCTAACCTTGAATTCAAAAAGCATTCTCTAGAGACTTGGTATTTAGCTCAGTTTTCAGTTTCAGCACTGCTTACTTTTGTTGGAAAAGTTATTTTTGGTTGCTTTCTGTGCTTCATTATAATTCTGAAAATGACTAATTTGATGTGACATTTACTAATGTAGTATGATCAGACATAATTTGATCTTATTAACTTAGATCGTACCATATTAGCAAACATCGGATTCTATTTGAGAAATTTACACATGCTGCAAATGTGGATACACCTTGAAATCATACTGTATTAGTATAATTTGTCAGCTTAATGTTGTATTTGGTAAAGAATGTCAGAATATACCGCAATTTATAGCTACCTACTTACAAATCTGCAAAGGTTCAGACCGGCTGTGCTGTTGTCATATAGCTTTATCACTTAAAAACTAAACTTCCTCAATGAAACAAGGCCACTGCAATTCATGTACTTGATGTCTTCCTGTTCTTTGGAAATACTCTCACTGCCTTGCGCATTGGGGTCTGAAATCTAAGTCAGCGAGGTGGAGTGAAGAGCTTGTCCCCCACCCCGTCCATGGGTGATGATGACCAACGTGGCCTGAGAAGTCAGCATGAGCTAGAAAGTAGTGGGTAATGGAGTGGTGCAGCTGCATCAGCTCTAAATCCTCACGTTAACCTATATGACACTGATTTTTGTTTCCCTGCTAGGCACCAACCGATTTTTTAAAAGGCTAAATATTTGTTGATATTATTTATGAAGGAATTGAAAGGGCAGTTGCCTTTTATAACCTTGTGCAGTTGAGATAATAACTCTCATGTTCTCTTCTTCCATTGTGCTCTAGAGCTGTGATTTCTCTTTGCCAAGCCAGGCTGTAACTAGAGCCTTATCTCCCGTGTTCCTCTGAGAGACCCTGTCTCCTTGTCTTTTCTTTTTTCTTTTTTTCTCTTTTCTCTTTGGTTTTTTGTTTGTTTTTTGGTGGTGGTGAGGGGGAGGAGGTTTTTTCCTGGTCTTGAGGGGTACCAGCAGAGCATTGGTGCATTCCCGTCTGGGCCGGCTGCCCACTACTGCCAAGGAGACTTTGGGACAACCATGCAGTGGGCTGGAGGGACAAACTGAGCATCCCTACAAAAGCTGGGTGGTGGGTTTGAGTCAGCAGCTGTATTGGTCTGTGGTTGTGTTCCTGGGGAATGTGTGCCCCTTGCCGTTTTGGGGGAATCTCTTCTCATGGCATCGCAGATTCCGCTGCAGGGAGTTAGGACAAAAGTAGGATTTGGGCAATTCTAGACCCTCCAGATCAGATGTGTCCCTTGTAACCAGACTTGGGCAGAATTAGGGTGATGGAAGCGTGTGTTAGCATTTGAAGGCATGAACCCCATTTTGTGGCGGTGAGGTCAGTGGAGTCTGACTGTGAAAAGTGCCTTTATGTTCTTGCGGCCTCCTCTGTAACATTGCACATCTGCTCTCCAAGACAGACAGGGACGGACTGGTTTTGGTTTCCGTGATTCAGGATCTGCGTTCCAGGTGCTCTCCAAGCTCTCCGCTTAGAAAGGGAAAGCGGGCATGAGCAACGTCTAAACAGCCCTGGAGCTCCTGCTTTCCAGATGGTTTTCCCCCCAGTCTAGATGCATTACGGTGTCATTAGGGTGGAAAAGAGGGCTCGTAGGTGGAGAGAGGAAGACGGCGAACACCTGAGTTTCACTGTCCAAGAGCCACAGTGAGTGCTGGGATTGAGTGCGTGGCAGGAGAGGAGGACGGGGGTATGGGCTTAGCACCGAAGCAGTTGGCAGTCCAGGATGTCTAACGGAAAGTGCAAACTGTTTCCCCACTGCAGTGGAAAGAATTAAAAGAAAGAGTTAAAAACTCACTGTAAAAACTCCGGTTCTGACTGCCATGGTGTGCTGGCATCTGCGGCGCTGGAATGAGCCAGGACGTGCTTTGCAGACACGAAACCCCAAACCGCCAGGCTGAGCCTCGCCGCAGCCGGAGGGAATTGCCTGTCCACACCTGACTGTGCGAGCGCCGCGCGACGAGGGCTGAAGCTTAAGCCTGCAACTTCAGGCTGCAGGGCATGAGGGATACGTGGTGGTTTGACTTGGGTTTGTCTGTCAGAATACGCAGGAGCTGTAGAAAAAACTTTCATTTTTCCATTTTTCAAAATCTTTTTGATTTAGATGTCAGGTTACCCCTTTGGTGTAACTTTTGCAAAAGCCCTCAACAAGATTGTTAGAAAACCCTTACTAAGCTAGTAAAATTTTACTGAATAAAAAACTGAGCGAGCACCTACAACAAACAAGGGTGTTTGAGCTCTTTTCGTGACCACGATTTTGAAAGAATACATTCAGTTTTAACGAGACAATTATTTTGATCCAAAACTGATAGTGTTGCATCTTTCCCAATGGATTCTTCTCTTTTGTGTTATTTTTTCATGCTCTAGTTGGAAAATAACAATCAAAAGCAATTCCAGGCTCTAAATTCCTTTTGTTTCCACCAGATTGTTCCGAACACTGAACAAATCCAGCCAGTTGTCAGCCTGAGTTTCTGTTACTCTGATGCTTTACATCTCTGAAGACAGCACTGCCTCCTACTCTGCTCTTCAGATATTTTAGAAATCTGGTGCTGGAACTTTCTTTTCAATAGATGGGAATATGTGGGGGTTTTGTCAGGTGCCTCCTGTGTTTCCAGGTATGCCCCAAAATAAGTAAGAGGTCTTGAATCTAAACCGCCCTCACGCATTGCAGCCAGACTCTTTTCAGTGGTTCCCAATGACAGGACGAGGGGCAATGGGCACAAGCTGGAACATAGGAGGTTCCGTTCAAATATACGGAAAAACTTCTTTACGGTCAGGGTGACAGAGCACTGGAACAGGCTGCCCAGGGAGGTTGTGGAGTCCCCTTCTCTGGAGATCTTCAAGTCTCGCCTGGATGCAGTCCTGAGTAATGTGCTCTAGGCAATCCTGCTTTGGCAGGGGAGTTGGACTAGATGATCTCTAGAGGTCCCTTCCAACTCTGAAAATTCCGTGATTCCGTGATTCCGTGATATTTCAGTGACACAGACAGGTTAAGGAGCTGTTGGTACAGAATATCGTTCTCATTTTATCACATAATCCCACATGGAATAACTCAGGCATTTTTGCCCGTAGTGAATTCCACAGAAGAACAGAAATAGGCAAGAACTTGCCTCTAACTTACACCAGTTCTCCAAATTTTCATTTCAGTGGAACCTTGGCTTTATTCTTACTGACTTTGCCTCATGCATAGCTATCTACAGGTATTTGCATGGTACTTCAGGCGTGGTGTGTATTTTAGGTGGAATGGCTATTTCAATTTAAATCGAAGTGCACTATTTTGATTAGGTGCTTTGTTGAAGTTGAGTGTTGTCCACTTCTTGCACTGCTTTGTAAGATAACAGTTCTGGTATATGTGTTGGTGTGGACGAACGTTAAGTGTGTCAGCTGCAGTGTAGGTAATGGTAACCAACAGGGACAGAGTTCAGGAGGGAATGTCACAAGGTCTTTGTTCTTCCTCTGAAGTGGTGGTTTATAATTTCACGTGTATGTATACATACAAATACATCAAACATATTTATAAATATAATGCACAATTTTCATTATGAATTTATGATTTCATGGAGGGCATGTTTATTTCCAGTCACTTGGGTTCAAGGTTTCTCAGAGCACCTGAGGAGTGAAGGCTGCAGCGTGTGTTGCGAGTCTCAAGGTCAGGCTGATCCTTCCAGCTCCAGTTCCCGCTAGGACAGCAAACTCTGTGGTGTGATTCCTCGTAGGGAGGAGGAGGCATGCGTTGTATTTTAGTTTTTCTTTCTAATGAAATAGGTTCTTTGGTCAGATGGAAGACTGACAGTGCAAGCTGTCGAAGCTCGTGTTAGTCTCCAGACCTGCTTTGGCTGTGCCTGGCCATGTTAAGGCAATCTGGCCTTTGCCCGGACCAAGTGGTACGTAGCGGTGCGTGTTGCTCTGGAGCAGGCTGGCAGTGTCTCCATCACTTAGTATTTGGAGCTTTTCCGGGCTTGACGTGTGTCAGGCATCCGTGCCTGTGTGCTCACAGAACTCTCTACCTTGAGACACGTGGCTTCTCACCGCTCGACTGCCCTGCTCACATCTTAGGAGTAGAACGGCAGGTCCCGTAACAGTGGGGTGTAACCAAGAGCAGCGCAGATATCATCTGTTTTTCACCTGTGGGCCTGTGTCATTCCCCAGGTCGGGATCAGGAGCATTGTGTCAGGCAGAACAGTTCCTCCAGGTGAGGAACCGATGCCAAGGCATGGACTTCCCGTTGGCAATGGCAGCATCATTCGAGGGCTGTGTCTCTGGTCCTCTTGTCTTTATGACTCGCACGGCACACGAGGAGCGCTCACTGTGGAGGGCCGGTGCAGTCAAGGCTGAATTGTTCTCCTGTCTTTGAGCTGATGATTGACTATAGTGACCAGAAACCTAAATGGTTTCAACCGTTCTTTAACTTGCTCTGGTGTTAGCTCTCCAAGTTTATAAGGCTCTTTCTATGAGATCTGTAAAACTCTACTGGAAACTTCTTTCAGGAAAATACACTTTTAAGAGAATATTTGATCCAAACGTTAAAAAGTTGGTTTGGGGGTTGAGAAGTATTAGAGCTAGTCAAGATACATAATAAATCTGTACTGTTAGTGAAATGTAAAAGAAAACAAATTATGAAGATAAAACGAAGGCTATCTTTTTTTCTTAAAATAATCCAAGTTAATTTTATCATGGGATTAATAGTTCATCTGCTAGTAGTTCAATGAAGAGAGAATATTCACACAGGATTTTGTTTTATTCTGGCATTCCATCAACCTTTGTAGCTGTGACCCGCCGTTAAATACAAACCAGGTGTTGGAATGGAGTTAGGTCTTCAGATTACACAGACATGTGGACTATTAATTGGACTTTATGTAACCATGCGTCTATAGATTCATACTGAAATGCTGCTAGTGACCATTTAAATACCATTTCAAATTAAATCCAGCCCATACGTGGTACATGACGATGGGCACGCAGGGCTGGGATTCGGTAATGAATGATAAGTGTTGAATGGGCAGCCACGTGGAAGAGTGCTGGATTACAAAACCCCCATTTCGGACTGTGATTCTTTGTCTCGTGCTGCACACAGAAGTGTCTTCAACTAAAATTTACTCTCCTAAAAATAATTACAGGATGATGGGCCAGAATATTTCTTTTAAAAACAGTGTTTGCTTTTGAGCAATGATGCAACGTTAACTGCCTCACATGGCAACGTCTTAATTATCATCTATATAGAAAGGTATGAGCAGTGTAATAAAAACCTACTAGCAAAATCTTCTTGGGTAGTTTGGTTGCATCTTCAACCTCCAGGTTAAGAATTAAGATTCCTTTCTACTTTATGCCATGAAGTGAAAGCAGAGCCCTCTTCCCCCACAACTGCACCCTTTAATCTACGTGCTGTAACATGTTCCAACGTTGCACTCGTTACTGGTGGTAGCGGCAACAATGAAAAGGTTGGAAGGATTTGTGTGGTGTTACGCCTAGCTGACCCCATTCCTGCCTGGCTGTACCCAGACCTGCGCTCGATGGCACCTCCTGGTGAGGTGGGAGCAGTGCCCTGTGCCCCTGCACTGCCGCCGGCGTGCAGGAGCGTTCCACCAACCACTCCCCATCTCTCGGCTTAAGAGTTTCAAGCCCACTTGTATTACTAGCTTTAAAAATACCAAATGTGGACTTGTGTTGGTGAGGGAGAGAGCGCCATCCCCCTTGGGGCACAGGCAGAGAAACCCTGGGGGAGAGGAGCTGCTGCTGGGTAGAGATTAAACTGCCCTGATGCCAACGCTGCTACAAGAGAGCAACCACAAAAAGAAAACAGAGTGAACCTGCCATTCCTGCCATCTGCCCCTTCTGGAGTTCCAGGGCTCTGTGTCTACGCCCCTTCTCCAGTTCCTCTCCTCCTTTCTGCTCCTCTCAAAAGTCGCAACTGGCAAGGAAAGTGGGGTAGGAACTCTAATTCCTTTTCATGCAATTAAATTAATTCCACCTCTATAGAAAAGTCAAGGGGACTTTATGGACTTATTTCTTCTTTTGAAGCTGCGTTTGCTCGGGTTTTAAATTCTGTACTGCTCCTGCCAGGCAAGGCACTGGAAGGCTCCGTTGCTTTGTAGTTCTGCAGTCTTCAAACAGTCCTTCATTGTTCTTAATACTTTGAAAACGGACTGCTGTAACTTGCTATTTGCTGGGCTGAAAAAATCAGAGTCTTTGTTTGAAAACTGCAATTCCCTTACAGTAAAGGTACTACTTTGCCGCAATATTCAATAGTGGTGTTACAAGAAAGGCAGTGGCTTGAAATTAAGTTCTGAATGATCTAAAGTTTCTGCAGTAAACTGTGATCAAAATCCTTTTTTTTTTTTTCTTTAAAGTTGACCTACATCTTTCAATCTGGCTGCAGGGCAAAAATCTGGTAGAAGCAGAATTAGGTTCTCAGTCGAACTAAAATCACACACTTGAGTATTCACTTTTAGAGGTGCATCTTGTTTATGCAGTGACTCGCAATTGACATCCCGTATGCTCAATACCAAATTTGAAGTCGAGTTTTAACTATTCTGTTTTGATGTACACTTAGCTACCTCTGTTAATACAGCTTGTGTAGTATGATTTGAAGGCCAACAACACATCATGCTATCCAGCTTTTACCAGAGAAGGGTTTACAGAGGCTGTTTGGAACGCGTCCTCAGGTCAAACATAACGCTGAGTAGGGACTGTTGTGTTTCCTGCACGTGACGTTGCAGTCCAGTCAGAATTAAAATATGCCATTTTGGCGTTATCCATACCATTACATATAATATTCCAGGGCTGTTTTGGATGTTTTTGGAGGAAAGTGATCTTAAGCAGCTGCTCGCTTGCTTAATACCTTCGAGACCTGCTCGAGTGACAGACACCCCTGTAGTTCTTCTGCACAGGCAAGGCTCAAACAGCCACCGTAGCCGAGCTGGCTAACCTCTACCCAAGAACAATTCATGCCTTTGCGGTCTACCTTCTGATCTTGGGCAGCTTTTTTCATCCAAGTCTCATAATTAATTGTGCTGGGTCTATGCTAGGGTGCTACAGACCCCTCCAAAATGAGGTGGTTCACTGGTATGAAAGCACCCGACACTTTCTGAAGTTTAAGAAGCATTGAACTACTGGGCAGAACTTGTATCCAAATTGTGCCAAGCACATCTTGTCCCCAGACCTTCGCACAAGGTTATGAACCTACCTGATGCGTGAGCACCGCTGTTTTAGATGGAAGTGTTGATTTATATATTCATGGAGCAGTGCATGCAGCTTTTTGTTAGGGGTTCCAATGGGTATAGCTGGACAGCTGAAGGGATGGTGGCTCGTGCAGGCTGCACTGGCTGCTGCATTTGGGGCTGGGTGAAGTCTAGGGAGGAAAGAAGAGTCTGCAACTTCATGGGGAGCAACTGGGTGCTCTTTGGGAGAAACTTCTGGAGGAAAATGGAGAGCTTTCTGCAGGAGGATGTATGGAAAAGCTCAAGAAGGGAGCTGGGAACTTGCAATGTAGAGCAGATGTCAAACTAGCCAAGATGATGAAAAAGGAGACTTTTTCAGGGGCCTACAGGGATCTCTGTAGGAAGCTGTTGAGGTTATGCATGGAAGGTTTGGAGGAAAAAAGCCTCAGTCAACTTACTGGATTCAATTTTAAAGCTTCTTATTTTAATCTTTCTTCTGTCTGAGCTGAATTTTCCCTTCTGTTTTATCAATCTGGAGCTGTAGTGATCAGGTGCATTTGGTAGCACGGTTGGGATAAGAAAGCACAGGTTAGCTTCAGGGCTGTGGCCAACCTGGATAACTTGCAGAGAAGTTGGGTATCACTTTTGTATCAACAGGTAGCGTACAGGAGATGCTGGCTTAAGGGCATGGGCACAACGCTGTGAGAGTGATGTGCATCCCCTAGGGAGGATCCATGGGGGAGCAACAAATGCGTAGAGGAGTCTGGAAAACATGACCTCCAAGGAAAGTCAGAAATAGAGGTTCTTCTGCCTAGAGAAAAGGCGGGGGAAGACTTCTAGTTGCACAGAGTTGTTGTTAAGGAGAAAAGCAGTTACTTGTTCGCGTCCACAATGAATAGACCTGGAGATATTCCAAGTAATTAGAGCAAAGAAGATTTCACGTTAGGCAGTAGGAAAAGCCTCCTCTGCAGGAAGGGTTGCCAAGGGATGTCCTGTCTGAGAGAAGTTGTGGAGCCTCTCTCCTTGGAAGTGGTTAACATTAGATCACAGGTGACATAAGCGTGATTCGTGCTTCATTGCTGTATCTGTATGACCTCCGTGACCTCTCCAGCTCCCTTATGGTCCTATAATTCTGTGTTCTAGTGGCAAAGCAGAAATGTGGAGGAAATACCAGTTTTAGAGCAGCATAGATATTGATTTCCCCCTCCCCCCCCCCCCCCCCCCCNCCCCCCCAAGGTCATGGGCAATGAAATCAGGACATTGGACCAAAAGTGATCCCCTGCATCAATGAGTCCAGTCATCTGCTATTGAAATGCTGGGTTATTTAATCACTTTTAGGATCTTTATAGAGTTGATCTCTAAATATAGTTAGCATCTATGATGGATGTATTTAAGACAGGTGATTGGTGAGGTGGTAGAAAAGAAATGTGTATAATGTCGAGTCCTCCATTCACCGGTCACTATGCTGAAGGCAGCAGAATTATTGGCATAAGTAAGAGCATTCCTCTGCAGAACTTTTCACATGCAAATGCCTAATTCCTGGCTTTATCACTGGAGCTTTAAAATACAGTGAACCAGTCAATGTATTCTCCTTTTAGAAAAGTGCATGATGATAAATGCTATCACTTGAAATTATTTTTTTAAAAATCACTACAGCTGGAAAGAATGAAATTTGATTCCACCTGATCTCAGATGTTTAATATTATGCAAGTGAGGCTTTTCATGGGTGCAGGCTTTTTTATTTTTATGGTGTGCCTTCATTAAAACATATCTAATATAAACATTGGAAGTATATTTTTCAGATGTGGATTTTCCTACATGCAGATATGATGAGATAAGGCAGTTTGGGATTTACTGGAGCAAAGTCAAATGCACCATTACCTATGTCACACCATACAGCTGGAGAGGAGCGTGTTTAGGATTCTTGGCCACTTTGATTTCACTGAGCTCTTTTCAGCTAGAGCATCCTTGTTTGTTAGAAGTTGAATAAAGGAAGAAGGATTGTGGGAGGGCTGTTCTAACAGGGACAAGGTAAAGATCGTCGTGGCGCTCTCCATGGATTAATCCATTAGTCTCTATTCTTCGTGTTTCGAGGACATGAATGCTACAATCCATTTTAATGAGAATTGTGTTTCAAGTACCAGCTATCTAACATGAATTTTTGCTATGGTAAGAGTTCACGTGTCTCCTGCGGGCAGCAAATTCTCTTCCATTTTAGAAGAAACTACATTCAAAAATTGTGGCCTATCTTAATTTGAATTCAAAGCTGAGAGGTAGGTCTTGATCAAAATTAAATTGCTTTTCTGAATGAATGGCAGTTGTAATCATGATTTAGTCCTGAAATTGGCTGGTACATTCAGAGAAATTAAGGTTTAAAAGAGGCTTCTGTAGAATCACTTCAGGAAACTGAACATCCTCCCTTTAACAAAAAAAAAAAAAAAAAAAAAAAAAANCAAGATAATTAAATAACTGTAAAAATACCTTTCTGATTTGAAATTAGATTCGCTTGTTTTGGTCTAGAAAGCTGGTTTGCCCTACACCCTCTTCTAAATGAACATTGTCTTGAGCTGTTTTTCTGCTCACATAGACCATCACAGTAACAGCTACACAAATTGGTTCTTTCTCATGTGTGGGAAACTGAGTCACGGACAAATGAAATGGCCTGGCCGTGGCTGTATTAGATCTGTCCAAGAGCTGGGAATCGAGTGCAGTTCTCCTGAAGCCTGGTGTGTGAGACTTGATAGGAGAAGATAAAACGTGCCTCAAGGCCGAGCAGGTGGCTAAAAAAAAATATTAGATCCTAATCTCTGTCCTGACTCTTTCTGCTCTGCTCCTAATCCTAATTTCCACTCTCTGCTCCTAATCCAAGAGCCAGTGTGAACACAAGAAGATTTTTGTCAAGGTGTTTCAGCACCATAAATAGAATCATACAATCATAGAATGGTGAGAGTTGGAAGGGACCATGAAGATCACCTCTTTCCAACCCCCCTGCCCTGGGCAGGGACACCTCCC
>RSEF01000014.1:4584751-4623768 GCA_003993805.1 Himantopus leucocephalus
CCCCAGAGCTGAATGCAGTACTCCAGGTGGGGTCTCATGAGAGTGCAGTACACGGGCAGAATCATAGAATGGTTTAACAATTTAGAACTTTACATCTACATTGCTCATGCGCAGTCATTGCTTGGGAACAAGTAAAAATAATAGTGAGCGTGATGATTAGTTTCTGGGGAGATTGTGTGAATGGTGATGAGGCTTGACAGGGTCCTAGATGCCTGCAAAGGTTTGCGAATGTAGCCCTTGAACTGTACTTTCTCCACGTAGTTATTTTCTGGTATACCCTGAACTCCTGCCCGCATACTGTATCGTCCTTAACGGACAGAATTCTGCCGTGCTGCGTCAGGGCAGCGGTGAGACAAGGAAGGGACTGTTCTCCCCCCTGCTATTTCTTTCTTATTGTTGTTACACTGGTTCAGAAAAATTAGGTTTTTTAACAGACAATCCTATGGGATATGTCGATGCTTAGATGAAACATCCGTTTGAAGCCATCGGTGCGTGCATTCCTGTCTGCAGCACTACTTTGAAGTACGCACTTCCTCAGGATGGACGGAAGGCAGGCTGAGGTTCCTTGCAGCGGCTGAGAGCGAGGACGGAGCCATTGCTGGTGTGTAATATTGAGTGTAGATTCACTTGGCACAACGAGCGCGTGTGTGCCTGCCCAGGGGCATTGCCCGTGAGCTCTCCTTTTTCTGGAAGGAAGTGCCGCTTGTGCGTCTCAGAGCATGGAAAACGTTCTTGGGAGAGGTTTAGTGCAAGAGAAAAGGCCTTTGAGGGGCCAAAGCAACTGTGTGAGCCCCGTCAAACTTGCACATGTTGGGTAACGACCCTCAACACACAAGCGGATGGGGGCTTGTGGAAGGAAAATGAGAAACGCCGTGCAGACGGATGCTTCAGCCAAGCCAATTCCCTGAAACGCGGCTGCCGCAGAATGACAGCTCTCAAGGTCATGCCAAAGACATGTGAGACTGCATGGGAATAAACCCGAACTGTAATCTCTGACAGGTTGTGCAGAAAGCTCCGGTTGTATAAGAAACCTGAGGTAATATGACACTTTCCGTAAAGCAGAAAACCCTTGTTGGTGCGAGCAAAGCTTCTGAAATAATCTCTTCCTCTGCTTTTCTCCTCTTTTCTGCTCTCATTTCAACGGCCATTAGATGATATGTTACCCACTGGCTTCAAACCACTGCAGGCATCCCTGTGACGAAGGGCAGACGTTCCCACAGCAATTCCGGAGGGCTTAGCAGAGCTTATTCACTCTGAAGCATTTCTTGGAGGCTTTTCACTCTCTCCCTGTGGCAGTCCTTTGCCCAGTGCTCTTGCGGGCACAGGCTGCTCTTAGCGTGTTTACAGATTCCCAGCTTTTCCACTGGCAGCTCAAATTCAATCAGAATTTCATATTATTTCAGCAACCCACAGCAAAAGTAAATGCCAATAATATTGGAATATGATAATAGTGCTGTGCACAGGCTTGCAAAATTTGCTGTAGCAGATTGCACACTGTTACCTAAAATCTCTTAACTTTTCTGCACAGCCTAACCAAGCAGGGTAAAAATACCTCTGTCCTCAGAGGTTTTTAGCGGCTAGATCAGACAAACATCTGCTGGGAATAGATTTGGTGTTGATTTGGGGTTGAGGACGCATATTAGGTGACTTCTCAAGCACCGCTTTTCTAGGATTCCATGTTTCTTCAGAGGGGAACAAAGGAAGGAGAGTTTCCCCTATCACTTGGTGGAGGTGTAAATAGGTTTCTCTCCCTTAACTCCACACGTGAGCGTGGCTGTTTCCAAGCACCATGCAAGGCAGAGGAGTTGTTCCCTTGTCTCCTAGATGTGGCCCAAGGGACTTGCCCGTGAGGCTCCCCTCCTTTCCCAGCACTGAGGTTGGTTTCGGTAAAGCGTCCTGGAGAAGGGGCGCTCCTGCACAGCCCCTCGCCAGGAGCCCGTCCCCCACTCTCTGGCCCGCTCCGTGCCCGTGGGGGGGGCTGCTGTAAGGGTGATGGAGACAGCCAGTGGTCCCATCATCTCTGCGGGAACAGAAAGAAGATCAGAGACGGTGGCTTGTATCAGCTGGGACGGGGTGTTTTGGCCAGAAGGGCAGCAGGAGGCCAAGAAGCGAGCGGCACTGCTGGCTTCTGCTGCAGGAGCCCTGACGGTGCGCCTGAAGGCCGGAGTGCCCAGTGCCCAGGGGCTACGGGACCCCCAGGTGCCTCCGGAGCCCCCACCGTGCCACAGTGGAAGCGGGAGAGGGCCATGGGTAGACTGCCAGGCTATGAACGTAAGCTCCCAGCTTTTCTCCCACGCCCTGACTGAAAGTGCGAACACAGCCAGGCAACCTCCTGACTACTCAAAGGGAGCCCGGTGTCTTGCTGTCTGCAGATTGTTGTCTGGTGGTGCTTCCACAATCTCCCTGAGCTGTCTGGGAAAACTGCTTGTGTTTGTCCAAAAGTACAGCCCTGCTGCACAGCGCAGAGCCTCGTGCTGCCAAGGAGGAGGTCGGGCAGTTGCCCTCCTTCATTCCTCAGGTCTTCTGGGAGAGAGCAGTTGTGGGCGAGGATGATGACGTGTAGTATATGGCATGCAGCAAATACAAAATTGGCTTGAGGAGCATGCTTCGGTGTGCCTCCAGATGGGTGGAGGTAGGTCTGGCGCAGTGGTAGGGCAGTAAGATGTCCCCTGCTGTGTCTGCGCGAGGGTTGCTTCTTGGAAGGAGCAGAGGCTTGGGAGGGCAAAAGAGTGGGACCAGAGGACCTGACCATTCTGTGATTCTGTAAGCGTTGGCAGAAAAGCTCCTCTGTGCTCGCCCTGGTGCCCTCAGGCTTCTTGATGTTGGTGTTGCTGTGTTCAGTGGATCTGTTCAAGTTCAAGGCTATGGGAATGCAACACAGCTTGTCCTAAGAGGAAAAATGCATTATTGTTAACTTATTATTGATCTTGTTAATTATAGTAATTGATCTACTATTAACTTTGCACCGGAGCCATAACTTATGAGTTTGCAGCTGGAGATAACGCTGACGCAAAGACGCAACCATGTGAAACACTAACTGGGTGGAGTTTCCGAATGGTGGTGACAAGTGACTGTGTTTATGGAATTGCTGAAAAGCTGAAGCTATTCTATAAAGTAAAGGGATCTTATGTTCCCTTAATGAATATTTTAGCAATTCATGTGTAATTATTTGAACTTTCTAAATTGTAAATTATACTGCTACGAATTCATCCTTTCTAGTCGTACAGGAGCTTCGTGGTATTTTAGAGTGCATTAACTCCCCTGAAAATCCCTCACTCATTCCTGTGCAATTTATTCTCCTGTTTTCTGTAATGAGTTAATGTATTTTGAATGAAGTTGAGTTCCTCACCGTATGACTGCACGGTAAGAGCTGCTTCCAGCTCCCCTGTCAGCCGGCTGGCAGAGCCCCGCGTCCGGGTCCCCAGCGGTACTGCCGCTGCGTGCTGGGGCCCGCAGAGGACGATGCGTGGAGCTCTGACCTCGTCGGCGTTGTAGAGAACACAGACAGACAAAGCAGACAGTCGGTCCTCAAAGCTTCGCCCGCTTGGGCAACGCCTGCATGTACGATTGCCTCTAAAATCCTCGCTGAAGTTATTTAGCATCTACCACTGCTCAGCCGCAGACCAGGCTCCCACCGCGCTCGCCGCCTCCCGCGCCCAGCAGGACGGTCTGCTCTATAGATTCTATGTGATTCGAGTCGAGGGAAATCTTTCCTATTGACGGTTTGGGGGGCAGAGGGGCCGTTTCCAAGGTCACTACCCAGAGCAAATGCGGTCTCCTAGGCAGGTGATGTATGCGCTGCATCCTTGATGTTCTTGTTATTGGAACATGATGAGAAACTGAGGTAAATGACACAGACCCTGGGGCGTCCTACCTGCAAGGCATGTAGGGTGCTTGGAATATATAAGCATTTCTGCTAATGATCAGCCATCATTCTAAATGCTGCAACCAGCTGCAGGTGCTTTATTATTCAAGACAAATCATCGCCTTCATTTGTTTCCATCAGAAACCGACTTAGAGAGCACATCTCTGAGGATAGGAAATGAAATAAGTGACTCTTTCGGCAAGAATTACATATTACTGTGGCTTTAGCATTATCAAGATCTGGTTTATCGGGGTAACAAAATAATGTGTTTTTAATATCAGATGGAGATGTATTTAGTTTGGAAGAAGTGTTTTTGAGAAACATGGAGAGAGAAAAGAGAGTGATACAGGNATCTGGTTTATCGGGGTAACAAAATAATGTGTTTTTAATATCGGATGGAGATGTATTTAGTTTGGAGGGAGTGTTTTTGAGAAACATGGAGAGAGAAAAGAGAGTGATACAGGGGAAAAAAATTTGGAAAACTTTCTAGCAGCACTTCATGTATGAAGAAGAGGCCTAGCTTCTGAAAGTAGAAAAGTAGGTAACGGATGCGTATTTTGCCATCAGATGCTTAAACTGGCACTTGGTGTGGGGTTTATAAAGCACAATTCCGGGTCGCCACAACACAGGAGGTTTGTGTTCAGCTCAGCCTTCATCCGTGTGCTGAAGTGTTTTGTTCAGTCGTGGCCTGCAGTCTGATTTCCAGCTCCCGTCTTCACCAGGTACCAAGTGCCTCGAATACCCCGGTGAACAGCAATTAATGACACTCAACCACTTCAAATGCTGGGATAAATTGCAGCATCTCCCAAAGGTGGCTATTAGAGCTAATCAGAAAATGCTGTACTTCCTGCAGAAAATGTCAACTTCTTGTTTTTGTATACCAAAAGCAATCAGAGTAAGTTCTTTCTCCAAGGAACGCTCCTTTAAAATAAAACCGCATACTTTTCATAAAAATTCTCTCTGGTCAAACCCCCGGATTTCTGTCAAAAGGTTTTTGGCTGGTTTTAATGATTATTGCTAATGCTGCCAAATACTGTGATCCAGTTGCAAGGAATTTTAATAGAGGCTCATTTTAAGAACTGCATCCCCTCAAACTGACTCTGCGGTTAAGAATATTATGGCTTGTGAGATTTTGGGGAGAAGTATTGCAAAGCAGAATATCAGTGTTTAAAAGGATGACACTATAAAAACCTCTTGAGGCTTAAAATTTATGACCATCTATACTGCAAGAGACTTGAGTCAAAGGCAATATTTCAGTGCAAACCAATCAAATGTGATTATTTCACTGAACTTGAACCAGATTTAGATGTTTTTCAGATCTGGCATGAGTTCAGTTCTTATTTTGTTAAAATTGTGAAGTTAAATGAGTTTAAAGATTTCCTGCCTATGAATTTGGCATACAGAAGGGAAGCGCATAAGCAGGTGCTGCTGTTGAGCACTAGCTACGTTTTTGGAAGTGCTGCAGCTTTCATTTTATATTGAAGGAGTTGAAATAAATATTATTATTGTGCTAAGAAATCTCTCTGGCTGTTTCTGAAATCCAGCTATCTGCCACATTCTGTTTCTATGACTTATTTTTACTGCTTCAGACTGGACATCCAGAGGGTGTAAATGTATTCTTATTTAGTATCATTAATATTTTTAGTTACTTCTGTGACAATATTTATTTGCTAATGAGTTTTCCTCTCACTGACATTTCTAGAGCAAGTTAGGTTAAACTTGCAAAAGGTGTAGTTGACAGTAACTTCGCCTCCTGGGAGTGCTGGTTACAGCAGTAAAGAGTATCACATTGCGTGTGGTCACAGAAATAAAATTGCACGCTTAAAAAATTAACCTGAGTAAGCCAAGCGTTCGTGCTGCTTTCTGGGAGCTGTCGTTATAAGGGAGATGTGTATTTGACTGTTTTATCAGACTATTTTCTAGGGACAAAACGATCATCTAAACCTTCCTTTCAGCCAGTAAACAAATCCAGAAGGCTCAGACTTCACCTCTGGCTTAAACTCCCAGAGGAGGAGTAGTAGTTATGTAAATGGGAATGAAGTTTTGCCTATATTCTCTTGAACTGTTTGATATCTGAGGTTGTTTGAACATTTCCCTGGACAATATAAGCCTGAAAGGTTGATTTTTTTCAAAATAAGTATCTCCACCAATGACACTACCTTCACACACAGATCCGCTTGGCAGAAAGGCAGCGGTTTTAGTCCAAGCTTTTTAATGAATATGCTAAAAATTCACTGAAGCCAGCAGCTCTGAAAAGCAGTTGCCAGCGGAGAATGACACCATAAAGTGCATAAAGAAAGGAGAGCATCAATGTGCGGGGCTCCAGCTGACGGCCCCCGGCAGCCGCGCGTCCTGCGTCTCCTCGGAATCTTGGACAACATTTCTGTGGAATTTGTGTGCTTTTGTACATGGCAATTATCGATCATTTTGGGCACGGCTGGGCAAGCCAGCATGGTGGTGTGCTGCCAGCGCGGAGCGCCTGCTGCCCGCCATCCTCGTGCCGGCGGGCGCGAAGCCCGGCGGGGGGTTGTGGCGGCCGGTGCAGCGGTTCCCGCGCGCAGCACAGGCGGACGCTCCTTTGCGTAACACGGCTGTTTCTTTGGGGTTTATCCTCCTTCCCATTGCCCGTCTGCTTCCGGGTGTCAGAGCAGAAGCTCTGCTGTGTGTGCTCCTCGGTGACATTCCGGCAAAAAAGGAATTTTGGGGGGGGAAGAGGGTTATGTTTTTTTTAAAGCTCAGATTCCCCTGTCCAAAAACTACAGCTTTCCTGCGGTGCCATAGACTAATCCCAATCGAATGAACTCAAAGCCAGTCACCTTCTGTCTGGCCAGTTTATACCGAGAGCTGGCCGAACCACACAATGGCAATGAATTCACTCCCGACTTTGTCGTGGTTTTCTGTCCCTCTGATGTGTGAGTCGACCCTGACTTCAGCAAAGGGATTATTCATTCCTTGGTATTCACTGCATAGATCTTGTAAATAAAGCTTGTAAATTGTTTGCTTTGACTATTTGCTGCTTGTGAGATGTGGATGTATTATTATGTTTAATCAGAGTGTGCTTGGAAGCAGAAGTATTTTTCATGAATAATGGCTTTATCCAAATATAATGAATATGATTCTTCTGAATTCAGTGGATTTTGGATTAGGTCTGAAATGAGTGGCATATAGAAAGCATTGGGGAGGATTTATTTCAGTGCGTGCATTTCTCATTTTTTCTTCCCTCAAGATACTGTCATATCTTGCACCTTCTTAGATGGAGGAACCAGACACACCTGTGACTTTGCTACTGGCTTTCAAAAAAACCCGAGAAGTCAAATGACTTTCAAAAATTTAGAATACAGAATTTAATATGATGCAACTGGAAAGGCGGCTGCTTAACAGCAGTGCCTGCTTGGGGCAGTTTTGTCTGAGCCGTCAGAGGGGTAAATGCATAATGTTGAGAAGTACTCCTTGGGGGCTGCTTCTTAGAATACGTAAATTGGCCTCTTACGCAAGATCAAACCAGTGACGTTGGGAAACATCAGTCAGCCTCAAGAAGTAATGTGCACCCCATTTTCAGTTGCTTGTAATTTTGGCAAACTTTTACCAGCTTGAGAGGAGGTTCATTAGTTTTCTGTCTTGGGCTGAAGTTTCCTGTGAACTTTAGCCAGAACGCCTGCTGAGAAACGGTGGTTTTTCTTAAGGTCAAAATTGGGTGCTCCTGCGGAGGTCTAGTGTAGCCCTTTGAAATTCGGCAGATATTGTGTCCTCATTCAGTGCGGTACTTGTGTCACAGAGAATAGGTGTGTGTTATTCAGATGAACACTATAAATACCTGCAGGCTTAGGAGGATAGGGCAGGGCTTTCTGGCCGTGCTTTGAGCGTGGTGGTGGAGCCAATGCGCTTCGGCAATACCACCCAGCCTAAAGCGCTCCAACTTGGTTACAGTCTGGTTGAGTATGGTTTAGTCGGGGGTTGAAGAGGATTTGTGTTTGTTTTTCTGTTTAAAGAAATGCTTGGGTTTGGTTTTTTAGGACAAAGGTGTAGGGACTTACATTCTGTCTTTGGCAAGCTGACATGGCACATGTGCATGTGCGCACGGTCCTTTTCATCTCAAAGCTGTGGCCAACTCACGGTGGTGTTGCGGGGAGGTCGGCAGGGCTGAGGCTGGTGGGAAGAGCGATGGAGGGTGAAGAGAAAACAAGACGAGGAGCTGGGGTACAGGGTGGCAGGTACGTGCGGGAGGAGCTTTGAACTTGTTGCAAGGCTCACAGTGTCAGTCGGACCAGCTGAGTGGAAGTGGGACATCAGTGTATGTAGTTCTACTAAAGAAACAGGCTCGGGAAACAAGGGAAAACCTCCCTGGCCGGTGGTGTTCTCCTGACATCTAGGTTGCAGGGTGTTTTGGGCACTGGCTGAAAATGGTTATAGCAGAGGGCAGAGACTTTGCAGCCAAGGTGGGGAGTGCTCTCCTGTGGGCAGCTCCTATATGAAGACGCCCTTCTTTCCACTGGAATTTGGATCGTGTTCTTCACTGATTAGGTTTTCTAATATCTTTTTTTTTCAATATTATTTTTTTCTGAAGCGTTAGCCGCACACACAGCGTCTCTGTTAGCAGTTTCTTAATTAAAAATAGTCAGTTTAGCTTTACAGGAATGAAACTTTCTTAAAGTGCTACCGCCTGGCATGCAGGATACGAAGCGCTATTCCGTATAATGTATTTTGCTTCATTCCTGTTGGTCACTAAGAAACCAGCTTGGAAATAACTGCCTCTTCCTAGACAGGGGTTTCCTCTTCAGAGTAACCATGTTTGGAAATGAGTAGGATCTTGGTGTTCGTGAGGACTGTTTCCCGGGCCATCAGAAATGGCAGCCTGTGTTTCAGACGTACCAGTTCATACGCAGGAGGTGACAAATCTGTCAGCTCCCACCCCGTGGGGTGTGAGGAGAACGTGCTCCGTGTTCTGGTACGCCAGCTCTCCCATGCTCTGTGCTGGCTATATTTTATTCCTTCAATTTCTCACGCTCCTGGGTCTTAACAATTTCTATAAACAAACGGATTTATTCCCAGCATGTACATTATGTGAAACTACTGGTTTGGGTTTTTTAACAAAGATTAGGCTGATATTCTGAATTCAGCAGAATAAAGCAGCTTTTTGATGCGAAGGATGTAGAGCTATCGAAAGATTCCATGTGTGATAGAAAGGAGCCTTGAGCTCCCTTCCAAAGGCAACATATACTCTGTATTCCTTAGGAAATTGCCACAACTGGAGTAAACCTGATCCCACTGAAATCAATGGAAGTTTTGCTATTGGCTTTGCCAGCAACACCTTCCTCTTCTTTATTTTACATCTAGGGTACAGTAGACAGGACACTTTGGGGTATAATACTCTGAGTTTTGGGTGATTTTTTTTTCCTTTTGCTAGGGAGATTTTGCAGTTACTTATGCCATGGATTAAAAATGTCATGGCAAAGCACTGTTTCAATCAACAGTTTTAATGATGTATGATTATTCATAGCTTTCTGAAAATGTCATAAGTAGTTCCACTTCACATGATAACATACGCTTTCTAAACAAATACCAATGAACTATCTTGATTCGCAGTTTCTTGCGGTAGAGTTACAGGCTCCTGAGTAAAGAAGGAAAACAATATTTGAGATGCAGAGAAAAGTACAGGTCCAAAGAGATTAATCATTAAATAAATGCAGATGTCTAGTCTTCCAGGCTGTTGTCCTGGGATTTTATCTATACTGCTTTAGCTCCTCGGATCTGAAAAATGCTTATTTTGTTTTTCTGTATGAAATACAGCATAGATCCTAAGTGTAACAAATCTCCCTCTTTAAACGTTACAGCAGACTGAATGCTGGCAAAAATGCTATATTAATGCATCCAACATAAACCTGGGGTCTGAAGGGAAGATGTGGTTGTCCCTGGCATTGGTATGAGTATCTCAAGCTTTCTGCCAGCGATACCAGCTGATGCTGCTTACACCACGCTACGATTTTATAAAACAGTCAGCTCCGAACCAGAGATCATTCCTGTCGTCTGCTATATATAATAAAAGGAGGGTGACAGCAGTCAGACTGCTACCGAATGATGAGCCGAGAAGGAGAAATACTGCTGGAAATCATCTGTGTGGCAGTGGCACTTTAACCCTTTTAGTGGAGAGACGGCTGTCGGAGGCGGGAGGAGTGGGGGGAGGAGCGGTGGGATGCGGGGCTGTGCGGTCACTTCTGAGGAGCTCCATAATTCTGCCTCCTGGGAGCGGAGGATGATGAATTAAATGTCACCAGCAGGACGTGAGACGCGGGCAGGAGCGCCGGCAGGAGCTGCGCCACGATCGCATCGCTCCCGGAGGGCCGAGGGAGCCTCGGCCCCAAACTACACCCTGTGCTGGACCCAGCCAAGATCACCTATGACTAAACATTAAGGAGGGAAAAATTAATCTCTTAGTTAAATATTTTGCTTGCCCACCTCAGGGAGCAGCAGCGTTTCTGAACAGCCCAGTCTGGACCGGGATTGCTATACTTACAGGGTTGTCTCCACCTGCTTCGCTTCCACAATAACTTCTTCCTTGTGGGATGAAACTTGCTCTGTTTAATGATGACAAAGCTGAAATGCTTTTTGGTTTTGTGTAAGACAAATAATAAACGTAGAACCAACTTCAGCAGCCTTTAGGGCAGCTGGGTTGTAGCACGGCTATGTTGTTTATGTTAAAATCTCAGCGTTGCTGCGGGGGTAGCAACCCAGAACGACTGCGCGGGAAGTTCCTCTCCTTGTCCCTCTCATCAGGATAAATTGTAGTAAGAGAAGGGGTTTCTATTTGATGGAAAAATCTCTTACAAGGCCAAGGCAGGGGTAAAAGCACAGCATCAGCGGTCGTATAACCTCCAACTAGACTTCCGAGGAAAACAGTACAGGTGAGAGTGCATCGGCATTGGGAGAGCAGGATGCTGCCTGTGCCAACTCGTTACTCAGTACCGTTATAAAGCATGGAGAGCTGTTGCTGGAAAGCTATAGGGAGAAAAATGTCACTGGTGTTCCGTATGTTTATAAATAGTATGGGTACCTGCAGCTGGTGCACCGGGCTCCTGAGAGCTTCGCCTGTGTGTTTCAGCCTAATTAAATGCAAGGGTGTCTCATTTGCAGTGCAAGTTCTGCTGAGGATTCTTGTGACAACCATTGTGGTGTGTGGGTTAGATGTCTCCATGGTGGGAAAATAGATATGTAAGCCCGAGTTACGTAAGCCTTCGGAAAGGTTACATTTTATTGCTTTTCACATTTCATCCAGTTCTTGCTGGGGAAACGCTGTGCTATAGAAAAATCGTTATGCAGATCAAGAAATATGAGCGTGTTGTTACCATAGGAGGAAAATATAAATAATTAAATCTTGTGATACCTCTTTCACAGCCCTAATCTCATTAATATAAAGCCATTTTAGAGATGGAGAAGAGCCGATAACAGCATTGGACTCGTGAGATATTTCTGTTTTCCATCCATCAGGCAGGTAATTGCGGGAGTTATGACTTTGTTAGGCAGAAATGTACAGCTCTAAAGAACCGATAACTGAGCATCTCTGCTCAGCAGACAATGGAGCAGCATCCAGTAATTGAATACATCAATAAGCTTTCACATCTCGTATAACTTCAGTGCCCTGGACAGGATAGCATTAGACATAATCATATTTTGATCAGGAGAAAATAGAAGTTGGATGAAATAATATCAATTTTATTTACAGGGCAGAGAAGAAGCCATCCAGTCTGTGACAGAAAAAAGATTTTTTTATCTGGCTTTGATCTGGCTCTGGGCTTTGATTCGGTGGCAAATGGGTCTATAACTCATTTACACCAGCTGCCAGGCTTTTTCAAAGCACAGGACATTAAGCAGAATCCTGCTTCAAGGAATAAATACACAATCAACATAATAAATGGTGACAAAACAGCCCCAGCTCATTCTTTACAGTTTTAAGTCTCTACAGCCTACACAGAATGCTACAAATACTCAGCTCAAAAACCGCGTATTGGTTTGTGACCCCCTTGGGCCAAAGAGCATCCTTCGTGTGAGCTGTTAAAATAAGAGTTTAAGGGGGCTGCTGGGGTTGGGGTGGTTTTGTGGGAATTTCTATTCGCAACGGCACTGGCCGCGCCTGGTAAGGAGAGGAAAAGGTTATTGTGGAGAACCAGGAGGGAGAGCAGAAGGCGGCGTGCTGCTGGTGGGGTGAAGCAGGCGCCTCTTCCCCGCGAGGCTGGCAGCCTGCGCGCTCCGCTCGGGGCTCAGGGAGACGCGCAGGGCGGTAGTGCCCATGTTGGAATGGGATCAGAGCTGGCACGGAGCAAGAGCAGTGCTATCTCCTCGCACAAAGCCTGAGTGTTTCGCTCCCCTGCGTGGGGAAGGGCAGCGAAGCAGCACGGTCCCAATCCTCCTTGCCGAAGCCGGCGCTTCTGCGGAGCTGCGCTTGCCGGCCGGCCTGGGGTGCGTCGGCTGCAGGAGGCTTTGAACCCCCCGGCCCGTGTGGAGCTGGGGCTCTTTGAGCTGCGCGTCGTGTGGCAAACCGGGGCTTGAGCCCGGACTACCCTTGAGCGGCCCCATCAGCGTGGCACGCTTTCCGCCCGTCCTCTGCCCAGGGAGGAGCGTGTTCTCCTCAAGACACTTTGAGGCTGCTCCCGCCGTAATGATGCGCTTAACCGAGGGCTGTATTGTGCGCTTCTGGGTGGATAAAACGAGTGTCGTCGGGACGCTGCCGTGCGGGGGCTGACAGCTCTGCGGCGGTGGCACGTCCCACCTCGTCTGCCCGAGAGCAAACAGCCGGCGTTCCGCTGTTGAGAGCGTCGAGGGCTCGAGCGGTGCGTTCCAGGCTGGGAGACGTGTACTGGGTGAGCGCTGCTGCTGAGGTTGTCAGTGGATTCACCTTTCCTACACAAGCGTCCATCAAATGAGGATTATTTTTTTAATTTGTGCATTTTATTCTGCGCTGAAATTAAGCAGTGGGCTTTTGCAGGAGGCACTAGTTGAAAGATGGAGTCAGGCAAGTGCCAAGAAATAAGGCACACTTTTAATTTGAGGTGGAACATGGCTGATAACAAGCTTTCAGGTGAAACGATAGGCTTCTGTGGCTTCCAGTCAAGGCAGAGCCCAAAAGGTTTTATCCTAGCACAGGTTGTGCCCTTAAGCCAGAGCACTTCATTAGGCTCATGGGGAGGAATCCAAGGTGAAGTCTGATGGCCCGTGTTACGTAGGGCTGACCAGAGAATTCTCTTAAAACATGATGGTCTACATTAAAGCATATTTAGTGATGTAAACGTAGTATCATGGTTAGCTGTTCCTCTGCTTTAGAGCTACAGTAATTGGACTACATCCATTTTCTCTCTTTTTGCTCTCATCTCAGTTTTATTCCAGTCTGAGATGTGGATCAGTATCTTTTGATACAGACTATTTGCTTTGGCAGATTCCTTGGAGGAAATAGTTCAATTACTTGAGCTGCTTTGGATAGGCAGTACAAGTTTCTATGAAGTCTTTTCCACAGTTCCTGATTTTTTTCAACACGTAGCTCTGTTTGAAGTGGTTGGCAAGAGACAAATCAGGATTTAATTTTGGGAACAATAATGGAGATGCTTCTGCATCAAATCAAAGTATTATTCAAGGGCTGAAATTTTTTAGCACGGTGAGTGAGGCCTTTTATTTCTATGAATTAGCAGTCTGGGAGGTGATGAGCTTTGGAAGTGGAGTTTCCTGTCCCCACAGCCAGGTTGACTGCATCAGGGAAAAGGCTTATCAAGTATATAAAAGGCCAGAAAATGGAATATAAGGCTCCTCTGAGTTGCTGGATGGGAGGAGAATTACTTTTTGATTGAGGTTTCTTGTCTCTTTTTGGCTAGATTTTGGTCTTCTCTTATTTAAGTGGTGGCAAATGAAGTTTTCAACCTCCTGTTTAAAAGAAAATGACTCCAACCTGTTTTCCCAAATCCCCAAAGACAATTACCAAAAGTAAGATAGCACGCAGTTTCAGTGAGCACCAGCAGAGTCTGAGAGAGCATCTCAGACGCCACCATATGATCTGTAAAAACACTCATTCAAACAGATAAAAAGCACCAAGTCCGTTGAGATCGTTGCGTCTGAGGTGCAGTTCCTGCTGCCGGTGGGTGTTGCAACATAAGAATAATTGATTATAGCACTGATCTGGCACATCCCTCCTTAAATTATAATGTAGTAGCTACCATAAACTCCTTAGGTCCCACCAACAGAGGTGGAATTGCAAAACAATGAACCCGGTTTTTGCAAGCACGGTGTGAGTGAGTGATAAAAACTTGACTTTTGAGAGTCTGATTAGTGTTTTAACTATATGTGCTCAAAAGTGACGTGCTGTCACACCAGGGCTTCTGGATTCATTCAGTATCCATCTACAACTTTGCTTTTATCAATAAAAATTTTCTCATTACCATATGCTCACTTCTTACATTTAAAACGCGAAGATTTAGAAAAATGGTTGTGCCAGGTTTTCTACCTGTCAGGATGTCCTTTCATCTCATTAGTCTGAGCCACAGATTAATTGGCTTCAGAATATCCTGGGGAAAAAAGAAATGTCAGCTCTGTTATCGCGTGCGAGGCGGGGGATAGCTCGCAGTGATTTATGAAGAGACTTGTGTTCCCACAGTCCCCCTTACACTTCAGCGTGCTGATGTGATGTTGCTGGATCCTGAGTTCCCACAGAAGGGAAAGACTTTATCGCGGTTGTAAGATAAGCCCTGTGCCTTACTTGAAGCAAAATGTTTGGCTTTGTTTTATGGATTCTTAAAAATAATCTGCCACAACATGCATTTGAGATTGGGAAAAGATCGGGGTGGGTTAGGTGCTGTAAACCAGCAGAGATGAGGCACCCTGTGCACGGTGATGAAAAGCGGGTCTGGGCTGCCGAAAGCAGAAGGAATAGGTCATCCCTGACCATCCCATCGGGATGGGGCTTCTCCCCATCCCCACACGAGCTTCTCGCAGCCAGGGCGGTGCTCCACACAACGGGGACTCACGCTGGATGTTGGGTTAAGGTGTGAATCCGCGTTTGAGGGAGCAGGTCGTGAAGACTGCTGCCGCACCTACCAAGCAGGGAGTAATTTTAATCTGGGTACAAGAGTAAGTGGCACCGCTGGAGCCAGAGGCAGGAACAGGGGAGTGGGGCTGTGAGAGTCGCAGGCACGCTGCCTGCTTTGCCGAGTCCTCAGCCGTCCGGCGCGGCCGTGAGCAACCGAGCCAGCCGGAGACGTGCGCGCCCGGCCCAGAAGTGCTACAGCGACTGTGTACTCATCTACGGAGAGTACCTCAGAGCTTCTAATTATAGAGACATAGAACAGTTAGAGTTGGAAGGGACCTTGAAGACCACCCAGTGCCACCCCCCTGCCCCGGGCAGGGACACCTCCCACCAGCCCAGGTTGCTCCAAGCCCCGTCCAACCTGGCCTTGAACATCTCCAGGGATGGGGCAGCCACAACTCCAATAGCCAAGATTAAATAACATCAACTTAAATAAGGCAAATAATCCCTATGAATAAAATTCCCTTTAAATAAACTTCAGAGGCTTCTTTTTCCCCCATGTACATGTGTTTCTTAAATAATGGGAAAATCAGGATATGTGGTTTAAAAGGATTCTAGCTCAGATAATTACAAAACTTCTGACCATTTCTATAACTTAATGAACATGCTTTC
This sequence comes from Himantopus leucocephalus, assembly GCA_003993805.1. Classification (NCBI taxonomy): domain Eukaryota; kingdom Metazoa; phylum Chordata; class Aves; order Charadriiformes; family Recurvirostridae; genus Himantopus; species Himantopus leucocephalus. Next base: position 4,600,288 of record RSEF01000014.1, read on the forward strand.
TGAACTGACAGTTTATATGCTAAGTTTAAAACGGCTTGAAATTAAAATTTAAAATAGGACATTAAGCCAGGAAATAAATCTTAACAATGGTAATAGTAATACTGTACTGAAACTGCTTAAGAAATCTCAGACTTGTGGACATAATTAATAGTTTTAATAGCTACATTAATACAGGTTTCATGTGAAGCATTACACTGATGTTTATTTTCTCATATCTCTGGCAACGTGTCTTATCAAGGCACCAGCCTTTATTCTTGTTTTAGGTGGTCCAATACATAAATCAGCACAACTTTTAAAATTAATTTTGGCTGCAATGGTCATAATACGGCAGGTCAATGATCAGCTTTGCTTAGAGATTTCTTCTGTTAAATTAGTTTCATGTTATAGATTTGTCTGTAGTTGGTACACATTTTTCCCACTGAAGTGAATACGCTTGAAGAAACCGGGTGGGTTTTTAGTTTGGGGATTTCAATCTCAATTCTGTCTGCACTAGATGATACAAGTGCACTTAAAATACTGGTTCAAGTTAGTCTGTACTGTGGCTACAAGTGCTTGAGATTGGAGTATGATCTCTAATTAATGGACTATTTTACTAGCTCTCTACTTAGTCATTAGTTTAAAGGGTTCATTTTAGCAAACCAAAGAATGTAAAGATCCTTGTCAATAAAAACCCAGTTGTAATATTCTTCTAGTGTTACCCTTATTACTCATTCCCACAACTGCTTTGAGGCTTTTTCCTTTTTATTTCAACACCTAGCAAAGCCACGCTTCGCTTTATCCTTGTTGACTGCAGAAAAAAATAAATCGCAAAAATCCAGACTTCTATTAGCAGAACGTAGACCAAAAGACTTTTTTTTTTTTAAAGAACAGACCTTGCAGCTTTTTAAATCTCCTACGATTTGAAATTTTGAAAGATATTTATACACATTTGTTTATTTATACAAGTACCAGGCAATTGGGGGGCACCTGATGACGGAGCGAGAGGGCAGGCGCTCTGTTCTCTGTCAGCACAGGTTGCTAGTCAGTTTGGGAAAATCAGGGCCAGATTTTCAAAGGAAATGTTGGCTAGGGTTTCAGGGGCTACTGAAATTTTGGGGAGTCTTTAAAACATGAAAAAATAAATGTGCAATTTTGTGCTTCTTCTTAAGTATTTGCTGGGGAAGAAAAAAACCCCAAACTTAGATAGGAGTTGGATTGATAATCTTCCTTATCATTCCGTGACTGGTCAGGTAAACACCAGCTGCATAAATGCAGGAGTTATCGGAGGGGAAGCTTTTGCCAGATGCACCTCTTAAATGAGGTTCATCTCTCTGTAAGCCAAGTCAGTCCCCCCACGCTGCTAAAACATACTGCTAAATTTCTATATACGTTGTCTTGTGTCACTTCAGAGGGAAAGTGCTTCTCCCCTCTAGTGTGTGGATTTGCCTTTGGAGGCACAAACAATGTGACGTGCTTCTAGTTTAACTGCTATTTACACACACAAGCGGGCATGCATACAGTTAAAAATTAAAGTAAGCACCTGTCTATTATTTTTAATTACATTTTTCCAGACCTGGAACAGAAAAATAAAACATCCAACCATTTTGACCCTGATGTTAATTGTTTTCAATAAAAAAACAGTACCACCTGTCAACTGTAGCAGAAAACATATGCTTAGTACAATAGTGTGTAAACCAAGTGCTACACCGCTCATCTTCAAAAGCCAGCCCCGGATGATTAATCTTTCTCTAATGGACATACAGCAAACATCGCCACAGAGTACGGTTTCAGTTTGCAGAGGAACGTATTTGCTATCTGGTGTGAAAAATGCGTTTTCTATACATAAGCAGTCCACAAATTATTTCTGTGCACATGACTCAGGAAATGAAAAGTTGTCTTGTCTTTACGGCGACAAGCCTGTTTACTGGGGTTTAAATCTTTCTCTCTTTACATAAACGGGAATAGTTGTCAAGATGTCTGTGAAGCCAGGATTTCATCCTTCTCCAAAGTCCCCCCAAAGTGGTTCTCTTTATGTACCTCTTTACCCAGAGGCTTGGCCTAAAGCATCTTTATTACATGCTTGTGACCAGGTAACACCTAGAAGCACGTGCCCTCGGTAGGTCAGCTGCCTCTGGAAGGGAAAAGCAGGGCTCAGCTCCCACCTGCACGGCGAGAGCATTGTGGCCAGAGGTAAATCATTTCAGACACGTCTTTCCCCTTCATCAGCAGGGGTGAAACCGTACGGAGAAACTGGACTTTCCCCAAGGGTACTAAATGCAAGCTCATCGCTTTAAGAAATGAAACTCTCACAGCATAAAAACATTTTTCTTGGTCTTTATTGTCCCAGTTTGTGAGGCTGAGTAGAGAAAGGGCAAACAGGGAAAAGCGGTAATGGAGGAAATGGAATAGCAGACAAAGTACTTTTAAAAAAAAATACAAAGAAAATAAGAAAAGCCTACATTGTCATGTCTTAAAGACTGAGCTAACTTCTGTGCTAGTACAGCACTGAGTGCATTGGGGTTTAGGGATTGATTTAAGGGATCTTTTGACTCCCTATTGGTCTAATGATAACATGAGATTTGGTGTTTCTTTTGCTCCTGTTACCATCACCAGTGTCTGTCTCTTGTAGCGATGCTCTGTGGAAGCGTGTGGGTATTGGCAGAAGCATCCAGCGCCTAGAGAGATAACTGTAGCTGGGAAAAGGGACTTTTCCGCTCCAGAAGGTGTGGGATGGCGTGCGCTGCGGTGGCGGCTGACGGAGGTGGGCTGCGAGGGTGACCTCCGTCTCCTGCTGAGCCGTGGCCTCAGGACTGAAACCTGAATGGCCCCTTGCAGCCACGTCGGAAGAGAACGGGTGATAGTAATCAGCTGAGCTGCATTCCTGGAGATTATGTTTAAACAACACCGAGTGAATTTTCAACGGGAAGTAAACAACAGTTCCACTGCCTGTCAGAGCCTGGAAGTTGCCGTTTTGATTAGGGAATAAAACCAAGAATTTTTCCGGCAAGTATGCTTGAATTCTGAACACTGATGCAAAACACATTCCCAAATTCATGTTGTTTGCGTTGTTAAGAAGCTTTTGAACAGCATTTGTTGATGGGCATCAGCAGCACGTGCAGGAATCGTACTGTGCTGGGGAAGGCATCTTATTTTGAAACTGATCAAGGTACGGCTTGTGTAGCAAATACTCAAACAAGGTGTTATTCAAGCTCCAAAGCAAACACCGGCCAAGTTCAGGCTTTATTCAGTGTCATAAGTTACATTTCTCTAAGTCCTAATTATGTTTCTTATGGTTTTTCCGCCACTGAAGCAGTGGAAGAAGCTGACTCCCGGTACCCACAGCTGCCACCACAGCTCGTTTCTTACGCGCTGCTCTGCGCCCCGGTAACGGCGCTGTCTGAAAGGCTTTCACACTGCTGTATTTTACAACTCGGTTAAAATGCTCACTAAGAAATTCATAAAACACATTGTCCACATTTACTAACAGGTTCATGGAAATTTCTGTCTGTAATGCAGTAGAAGCGCCGTATGTTAACCTTTAATTAACGCATTCCCTGCAGAGAAGTTCTCTAGGTGTTAACGTATGTGAGCCACGGGGAGATGGATTCAGTTTCTGTAGACATCAGCTAATTCCCTTTTTTTTTACTTCTTTTTTTTCTTTGTGAGGGTTTTTTTTTTATGTTCCTCATAGATTTTCCAAGAGAAAATTACTGAAGTTGCAACGCCCCTTGCTCCCTGTTGTCCCAGCCCATCTAACTTTAGAAGCCCAAATGCACACAGTTTATATTTCTTTAATGAGTTTGTAAAGAGAAGCACTTAGAGGCTCGTATCAGTCAATGTATGCCTTCATTCCAAAACCAGAAAAAACCAGTCCCAGGCAGATGCATATTGCTGTGCATAACTGTATGATCTATTCCACCGTGATGTTATTTGAGGCCAACTAACCCCCTTCTCTGGGGTTCAGCCCCAGAAAGCGCCCCATGGCACTAGGGCAGGTTATTTACGTTCTGCTTATGGCATAGACTCAAAGGATGCATGACTTCGATCGTCCTTGTTTGCCACCTGAGCTTTAGAAACCTATCTGTACTTCGTGTTGGGAACCTAAAAGAAGGAACTGTAATCTCTTAATCCTGGATTAAGCACCTTCCGTATCTCTAGGATGACATCCCGTGTTAACATTGCAGCTGGGAACTTTGTGAACTTACCCCTGAGGGACAACTTGGCACTTTGTCTATTCATGCAGTTGTCCAAAACTACATTTAAATGTCCCCTTCCTGAAGCAGTGAACTGTGAAAAGCTTTTCTGAATTGTTCTTTGTGTGTTTAAGTTCTCCTGCTCTGCAATATTCTTCATGTCCTACATGGTGGTATTTTCTGGTGCCTGAATCGATATTTTTTCAGTGATCAAGTGCTTTTGCTATGAAAAGGCTTTTAGTCCTGTTATGAAGCAGTCAATAACCATGACTGACCTTTCAAAACTCGCAGGCCTCTACTGCAGCCACTTTGAAGAAGTGAATCTATATCATCTACTTGTGTTTCTTGATAAGTGGGCTTTAAAAAGAGTATGTAAACAGCAGCGAAGACCCGGCCTTTTGGTGGAGCCTCTTCTATCAAAGGGGCTCGTTTCGTTTGAGCGTAACGTGGTCGTCCTGTGCAGAGGCCGATGTTCATTAGCATAGGTGGTAAACGTCTGGCAAAGCCCTGCTCCTGTCGCTCCCAGACCCACGCACCCGGCCCCAAACAACGCTTTATTTTGAGGATGAAATTTGCTAAGTGGTTTTGAAAGAATTTCTGACCATTCCTGGAATATTCTGCTTTGATTACACCTGAAGACTTCTTTAAAGCATTTGGGGGGTTTAAGCATTTCCTTTAGCCAGGCAGCTGTTGGTGCCTCACAGCGGCTGTAGGGAGGGGGATGCATCCCTGGGCTGACCGTCCCCCGGGCAGCCTCGCCTGGACGCTGTCCATCTCCCCAGTGGTGGACGGGAGGAGGTGCTGGAGGCAGAGCGGAGCTCAGGACCTGTGGAAGGAAGGAAGGAAGGACGGGAGGTGCTGCTCCCGCAAGTGGGACGGATCTGCAGGGGGACAGACTTGTTTGCCTCTGGAGATCAAACAAGGTGTAGAAAAACCAGTTCCTCCGAAAGGATAGCTTCTACCAGGCCACTGGCTCTTAATTTGTATTTTTGCTCCAATTAGGGAGACAAACTTTACAGGACCACGTGTTGTTTCTGCTGGGCAAACGGGCAGCGAGCACAGAGGACTGCAACTGCCTAGCGCAAAAAATATCAGCAACGCTTCTGATCCCGCTACCGAACTCCCCCTACAGCCCTTGCATGGGCTGCCGGCCGTCTGCGCCGGCTTTCTGCTGCCCACAAAAGGGCTCTCAGCTTATGCCTCCTCCCGTCTGCAGCCCCGGCTTTACCTTTGGTTTACAGTCTCATACAACCAGAAAAATGTTATTTATTAAGTGGTTCACATGCAAATGTGTGCTAAGAGAAGGGCTGGGAGAGAGCACAATCCGTCGGCTGCTAGGGAAGATGCACCTTTCTGAACAGCAGCAGGAAAAGCTTGCCAGCCTCCCGAGCAAGGAGAGCAGAGTTATAATGAGGTCCCTGACCCAACAAAGCTTTGGAGGCTTTTCTTCGTATTCTTCACTTCACCCTCCATGCTCCTGCCTTGCTTTGAGATCTGGATAGTTCTTTATCATGGACAACAGCTATGTGTTCTGAGAAAAATATTTTATGATGGCTGCCTCTTCCTCTTCCAGAAATAGCACATTTCTGCAAGGGGTCTTGCATAAATAAGGGTGGTTTTCTTCCTCGCCAGTGAAATGCTGATTTACTGATGCTGAAAGCATCAGGCTTGAAAACAGGTTATTTCAGTAATATTTCACAGTGGCAGGTACACAAGTAAAAGGGAATCATCACATTAGATATTAGCAGTAGGTATTTTATTGCTTATGCCTCCTGTAAAATCAAACTCGTGTTTTGCTCAGCATAGAAGAGGTATCTCCTTCCAGAGAGCCTATTGATGAACGCTCTGCTAGCCTGCCGTTTACAAGGGGTGACTGCGCGGCAGCTGTAGTGGCTGGATTTGCTTTCGGCATATAATTAAGGAGAAAATAAAATATTACTGGAGACATTACTGAAGCAATGGCATTTTCCACATTCTCCTTTCAAAGCTGTGATAATTAATTGATACCTCATTATTAGATTATTGTGAAAGATGGACCAGAGTATGAATTGCAAGTAAACCTACAGCATCATCAACCAACACGCTACTGCAATGGTTCATAAACCAGCTGTTTAATTATCTTAACATGACAGAGAATAAATATATGGAGTGGCCCATTCCTATCAAAGGTGATCACACAAATAAGCTTTCTTGGAAGAGAGGAATTTTCTTTGGCTACTCCTTTCAGAAAAGTTATCCCTTCTGCTTTCTTTTGTGCAAGTTGCTGGATATAATACTATGACCTTAATTGGGAGATATATTTTCAGAGAGTATTCAGAAGTTATTTGCACTCAAACTCAATACACTTATTTTTCTGCTGCTGTTTTGTAAGTTCACGTCAAAACTTTATATCTGATTTACCTGTATAAATCTCTGAAAAGCAGAATTACAAGAGTCAGGAAAGGCATCTTTAAAGGGCTTCCTATGGTGACTGTTGCTAAGGAAACCTTCATATTGCACCAGGTTTTGAAATGCCGGTAGCATCCCAAATACACAGCTGAATCACGTACATTCAGACCAAAATTAAGGGTGACAGGTAAGGGGGTATAAGTCAGAGTGTGTCCCAGTTATGGAGAAGTAACAGATAGGAGTAGGATGCAAAAAACACTCAGGGATTCATGATTTGAGATACTAGATGCTTTATGCTCCCGAGATTTTTAGTTTCTGAGCGGAGGAAAGCTGCCTGAGTTTACCAGATGATGTATCGACCTAGACATGAGTGACTAGCTAGGGGTCATATCAACATCTGGGTACAAAGGGAGTTTAAGTGCAGATTAGTGCATGTCATTAATTAATGTTGTAGTAGAATTATGCAACAGAACTGAGGAAGCTTCCCAAAGTGGGGCAATTTGCACAGATGCTGCTGGTGACGTAATGCCTTCTGGCCGAGGGCTGGCCGTTTGATACCTGAGTTGGTCTGTCTTTCCTTCTCCTCCCCCGTTTATCTGCTTATCTGAGACGCATACGCTGCGCGGGAATGGGAGGTACGTGGTGGGCCGTGTGTCACCCTCCTTTTGCGCACAGCTGAAGGACGAAGGGCCTCAGCTCCTCGTGGTGGCTCCTCCTCTCCCTCCAGGCAGCACTTTCTCCCATGGGCTTTTTGGAGCCTTTTCAGACCCATCTGATNCGGAGCCTTTTCAGACCCACCTGATGGTCAGAGGCCAGCATGTCTGGTCCAGGGCTGCCGTGTCACTGGCGGCCACCCAAATCCAGAGCATCCTGGCTCGGCCCCTCCAAAGACAGAAAATTCTTGAAACAGGGAATTGCAGTTGAAATGCTCTTCCTGCTGTCCTCCTGCATCCCTCCTCTGCGGCGCCTGAGCACAAGCAAGTCAGTACAGGTCCAGAAAGACAGAGGGCTTTGGCAGCTGCCTAGAAAGAACACGGCTGCTTAATTGTGGGAAGCACTCGTGCTTGTCTGAAAGCACACCTGGACTTGCGTTTACAAGAAATCTTTTTAAAACTAGTGTTAGTAGCTTAACAAGGAATAAAACATCTACCTGCATACCTCTCCGCATGTAAACTCCCAGTAGAAGTTTGCGCTGAGCTAGGGAATAAAACTTCTGCCGGTTGGAGAGGTAACAGTTGCATCTGATTGAAAAGTGGCTGCCAGAGAGGTTCTCTTCTTGAAAAAGAGTTTCAGGTGTACTTCTAAATAAGGCATAATCCATGAAACTGGGGCGAGTGGTGTTTCCAGAGTGCCTGTGGACCAGGTTTATTGATCATTGGGAAGTTTCGCTATCACAGAGATAGAAATAGCACCTCTTCAACAAGGGGTGGCAATTCAGGTTCTTCAGAAAATGCTTTTTGCCCATTGCTTCCCCCGAAATACTGAACTGTTTCCGTAGAGATCGCGTTGTGTCGGTGTGCAAAATGCACCGCTCGAGCCTATTTACTTGGGTCTTGAGCTGCTGAGCACGCGTTGCTGCTCACAGGGACAAATGGTAATAAAAGCTATCTTAGAACATCGGAACTAATTCTACACATTTTTATCTTTCCTAGTTCATTTCTTTTTTTAATGTCACTTCACATAAACAAGCACCGAAATAAAATTCATGACATCTGAGAAGCGTGGTAAATTCTCAAATATATTTACTCTACACAAATGTTAAAATGCACGTAATATGAATAAATTTCAGGCACTTGCTAAATAAATGATTATAGCAGCTTTGTAGGATGTAGTAACAGATTTTGGGTTCTGTGCAGGGAAAGCATGTTTCTCTCTTAGATGTAGAACTAACCATTTATACGTGTAAGTAGCTGACTTTGTGCTCAGGCAAATCAGGTACAAAATCAGAGTATTTTCCATGCATATCATGACTTCTCACTTTACAAAGCTTGGGGGTTTGCCTTTTTGCAGAAGCATAGATCGTGTTTTCTTTCATACCAGTGTAATCAAACTAATATTTTTACTACTTCTAGGAACAGCACGGTTTTTATTTGTTGCCAGCATTCTTCTGCAATGGTATTTCTCTCCTTGAGAAAAGCTAAAAATAAGTTGCAAGACTGATCTGCTGACTGTGAAAAAATTGTTGCCCAGGCAACCTGATCTTCTTCATAACTTTGTGGCTTCAGCCGTCTGATGGTTCCAATAGGTAAAACTGTAAAATCTTCAACATTTGCATCCTACAGGATCTCCCCTCATTGCGAACAAGTGTTCATTCAGAATTATGATGAAAATGAACCTGTTTTTCCTTTGGGGGAAAAATAGTCTAATTTTGTTTTGGGGGTGAAGAAAGCAAATTGTTGGTGGTTGTTTCCAAACCAAAATGGATGTGATCTTTAACTGGATGGGGGGATGAGATTTTCCCTCCGTGCGAGGGGGATCCCCGAAGCATTTGGAGCCCTGAGGCTGGACTGTGCGAGCTCTGCCTCCACCTCGCAGCAGCCCGAGCGGTTTGCACCAGGGATGCTGAATTTGGTAACAAACCGGTAGTGGTTTCTCAGGCCGTCTCTCACGGCAGTCTCCCTCTGTTTTCCCCAGAACTTCCTTGCCATAACACTTCCCAGAAAAGTCCAGTTAGATCTCCTCCCACTCCCAAAAACTTGGCCTGAGCGCAAGCTTAAGAAACATTGATGATTAAATTGTGATTTCCAAAGCACTGTGGATTTATGCCATGAGAAGCAGCCACAGGCTCTCGGATGTCACCATCAGTGAGAAAATGCTCGTTGACTTCATGCGAACTAGATGGGCCAAAATCCACCAGTTTCAGCTGGTGCACAGAGCTACGCTTTCAGTAAGGGAAAATACTGGCAGTTGAAGCATCAAGAATCCTGCCCCTTTTTTTCTGGAAGTAGATTAAAGAAACAAGATCAATACACCGTGTAACATGTCCTGAGAACTTACTAGCTAGTTATCCACCTTATTAACAGCAAGAATGAAATAAAGCTCAATTTAATTCTGCATAGTTTATTCAAAGTGAATAAATGAGCAGGCAAAGATTGCTGTGTTTATACATATTTCATAGAGGCTTTGATAAAAAGCAGAACTAACCATTTAAGTTTAATTGCATCCAAATAAAGAACTATTTCCCACGGCTACTGAATAATACAACATTGTTTTTGTTCTACTGTGTTCAAAAACAAAGGCATTTCATAGTAGCTTGGGAGGTAAGATGCAAGAGCCTTTATTTATATGTGCTGGGGAGGGGGGTGGAAGCAAAGTAATTACAATCTGCCATTTCAGTCAAGACTTGCTAAACCTCAGAGACACTGGGAGATAAAGGTGGTTTGAAATGAGAATATCAGATAAAGGGGCTTTAAAGGGTTAACATTGCTGCCTGCACAGTAACTGCATTAAGGTTTGTGCAACCAGAGGCAGTTATGATTTTTTGTATTGATATCTTGTACTGTGAAGTATGAAATTCCCCAAAGAATCACTCTATACAGAGTTAGTACGAGACTCTACACTGTTAGGTCCTCCCGGGAGCTGCAATTGTTGCTAACAAGGCATCAAGAAGTGAAACACTGAAAATTGGGTTATACACACACTTTCCATAATACCAGGAAAACAAACAGGATGTTGGAAATTTGTACCATCCCTATGAAGCTCAGCATATCTCAGGACGGAGCGGCACGCTTTCTCTCGTTCCTTTCTTACGCCGTTTGATACTCAAGGATCTGAACGCCCAACGGTTTTATGGGAGCTACTGGTAATAAGACAATAATTTTTTAAGCAGAAGGGAGAGAAAGAATGTGGTAGAAAACTCTTGCCAATAAGCTTGCTTGTGCAGACGGTCTTCTCTTTTGGCAAAACAGAGTTTTCATATTGTAAGGTGAACCGCTGAAGCAGCGGAGCCAAGTCTGCCAGCAGGAGCAGCACGTGTGTTTTGTTTCATGGTTGCGCGGGAGCGTCCCGATGTAGGAAGTGCAGAGGGGGTGACAGATAAGGGACTGAGACTTCAGTCTGGAAACATTTAGGGACACAAGGAGAAGACTGAGGGCTCCGGCGTGTGCTCCCTCTGTCCCTTTGATGCCTGCCTGCTGGGTGTCACCGCTCCGGCTGCAGAGGGATCCCTCTGTCCCCTGCCAGGCACTTCTGCCCAGTCCCTCCCGCTGAGTGAAAATACTGCTGCTTTTGGCTCACGCTGGCAGTGGACGTGCGGAGCCTGAAAAGCAGCTGTGGTGCCAGCTTTCCTGCCCCTGTAGAGAGAGCAGTTGTCTGCGGAGGCGATGCCCCATCCAGGCACCAGTGCTGCTCCCAGCAGGGCTGGGGGGGGAGCCAGCGCCTTGGGGGGCAGCGCTGGGGACGGGTGGCACAGCCAAAAGCAGGTCTGACCCTGGCGCCACGTAATCACGTTGTCTTGGTGCAGCCGCAGCGACGGGGCCTCGCTTTTGGCAGCCCAAGCCCAGCAAGGTGCCGAGGGACCTCCGCGGCCTCCGCTTTGGAGCTGGCTTGGGCTCTGCCTCCGGAGCGTGTAGACCGACCAATTTTTCTTACGATTAGGGGTTGTATACAATCCCATTCATCAGGATCTCCCTACTGTGCCTATTTCTCTTCCTTTAGTTTCCTTTTTAAAACCACGCTGGAGAATATAATTGTTAGCCCCCATTTTGCAAATGTTTTTCTGATCATTCACTCGAGTAAATCAAAGCCAGAAGAAATGATCGTTATTAACCATCCGTTTGATTGTTCTGTTGGACGCCAACATGGTGGTGTGTGTTGGCCTGGGGATTGCAGCTAAGAACTGAAAAAAAACCCAACCCAAAAGGCTTTTATTCCTCACAGAAAACATCTGGTGCTTTGGGCTGATCTATTGAGACGGAGGCAGGCTCTATTCATGTCGTCTGTTGCCTCAACTGGAGATAAATTACACTCTTACAGAAAGACTCTTAATTAAAAGGTGATGGAAAATTTGACTTGCAAAGTCCAAAGTGAGTCCTGTAGCATAATAAAGCACACTCACTGCTAAAATTTAACAGATTGTCTGTAGCATTTAAATCCATGTTTAAAAAACCACCAGCGGTACAACTGTTTAATCAAAAGTATTTTTTAACACTGCGTTCATTTCTGGAAATATCGATTAGTACATCAATTCTTACAAAAGGGCAGAACAGAAATGTAGGGGCTGTAAACACTGTTACTGTTTCATCTGTTTTCCGCAGAAGTACGCAAAACATGAGCTCGGCCGGTAGCGGGCTGCTGCGAATGCTGGCACTGCCCGCAGCCGGGGAAGCTCGGCCCCGCCGAAGCCGGCGCGTTTAATTATAGGAGGTGACTTCGTTTCAGTAACTTGTGTGGTAGTACCGTTTTTCTTTCCCTGGCAGTATGTTTAAAGACAATTAAGGCTAAGTGTGCTGTTCCTCTCATCCTGAATAGGGAGAGAAAATACGTAAGATCCGTCCTGATTTACTAGAAAATCGGTCCTTCGCACAACTACCAGAAGGCTCACGGCACGCCGCAGGGTATTTCTGTCCAGAAAACATTGGTTATTTTACAATAACGTGCAAAGATGTAGGAGGGCTCTGCCTGGGAGAGCTCTCCCCATCGTACATAGCCTAAACTCCATTTCAGTCAGAACGGTTGGGTAAGTGTGGGTTTGTTGCGACTCAGTGAGAAACACAGATGCGCTCAGCAAAACAGTAAAACATCCGTGGCATCGAGGAGGTAGAGCCAGGCTGGCAAACAACCGCAGTTCTTAACTAATCGCATACCCCCTTTTAATATTAAATAATAAAAACTGTCTTCCTTGTCTTGCTTTGACTCTGGCTGCGGTCAGGTCAGTTCCTTAAATTCAGCACATCACCCTCCCCACGCTGAGCCAAGCTCTTGCCAACGCCCTGCGTGCCGCTGGCGCCCGGCGCGGGCGACCTTGGGCCGTTGCGCCTTCAAAAGGCAGAAGCATCTCTCGGGCTAACCTGCATAACGGTCCGCGGCCAGGTCGGTGCCTTCGTGCCCGTAAAATTGCATGAATTTCAGGGGTTGCCCAGCTTTCATCGGTTTTCAATTTTCTCTGGATCCGTGTCTTGAAATTCTAGTTACTAAAACAATTTTGTTAAAAACCACGGTACCTTTCTTGGGCAGAAGACAGAGTAGGGTGTAGTAAGCTGTCTAGCAATTTAGAGATTGCCATAATTCGATCCTCAGTCCAGTTAAAGAGGGGACTTTATTTTCAGTATTTTTAATTCACTTCTGGTGCACTTGGAGTTGGTGATTGTCTGAAGAGAAAATAAGTTGGCACCAGGTTCAACCTCCAGCCGTTTGAGTAGCTACCCCTGTTTCTAGCAGATGCAAATGGGTCAAACTCAGAAGCCTCCGATTCAAATGGGTTTGAAACTTAGCTTAGCAGTATTAATTTTTCCACAGGGTAGCAATCAATGCCCATCTCGGAGAGAGAGATTTTACTCATCGAAACCAGAAGGATTAATAAAACCATTTTAGAGAAACAGCTCTGACCAGCCCCAGCAGATATTTTACGTCCACTCTGGTTGCTAATTCTTTCTAGTTATCTGAATGACACTAAAATGTAGAAGTTAACATTAAAAAAAAAAAAAAACCAAACAAACCAAAAAGCAGAACCAAAGAAGAATCACATGCCTGTGAGACCACAGACAGAACCTGGGGTTGAGTTGCTCATTACCGACTATTACCTTTTGCCTTACGGATTCTTCTTGTCGAGGTGATGCACAAGCTGCCTTCCAAGGACAGGGGCAGGGTGACAGAAGGAGGCGCAGTGTTTCCCTTCCTTTGGACTCTGGTGTGGTTTGTGGGCAACATTGCCGTGTCCAGGCTCAGGGCTGAGTGCATAAATTGGATTTCTCATAGGAACCTTGATCCCTTTAAACATTTCCAGGTTGCACAGAAATGTAGCAATTGCTGTTTTGAGGAATGCGTCAGAAAGCGCACAGGTTTCTGTCTGCCTAGAGTTAAGGATGCTGGTGTTTGTGTAATTAGCCCCTGCCAGTCTTCACAGTGTCTTATGAGCTTCAGAATGGGAATACAGGGACCCTAAATCAGTTTCTCCAACAAATGGCCATATTGTTTAATTTAAACAGCACACCTAAAGAGGATTTCAAACCAATGAAAGCTTTATATGAAGAATTGTTGGCAGTATTCTGTTGTACTTTTTTCTGCTCGTACCTGCCTCATCCCCACGTTCCCGTTTGTTGTCATGGAGCAGTCTTTTTTTCCAGATCCTCACTATTTCTCAGGCAAAGCTCTCTTTTATTTCATGTGTTCCTGCAATCCAGAGAATGCCAGTTCCAGCAGCTTTGAGAGGTATCAGAGGTACAGTTCAGAGTAGCTGGATCTGCAATTTTTGCCAGGAGTATTCTTCAAGTTCTGTGGTCCGTATCCTGACAAATCAGCTGGATTAACTCCAGGTACTTGCACAGCAAATAGCTTACCCAGAAAAAATACCCTCTCCATTTAGGAGAGGTACATTTAAGCATTGTGCCTGCTCTTCTGATTAACTGCTCGTGTCTCTCCATTTTGGACTGCGCTTTTTTTAATTTTTGGACCGCTCATTTTAATTCTTTCATCTCCTTTTCCCCTGAAAATTAGAGCACTTTGGGCTGTTTCCTTGTCTATGCCAGCTGTAGGCTGTGGCGCAGGGCTCTGCGGCTGACGGGAGCCGGCGCTCAATCTAACCCCACTCAGCTGAGGGTACTGTAATATTCCAGCTGAGCAGGAGGAATTTCAGTACTGTAAGAAGCAGCCCCGCAGGTATGAAAGCGCAGCCTGGTTAGAGCGCCTGAATGCCTCTGGGACTCTTCAGAATAAACGTGCTGCTCTTTACAGCTGAAGCAGCCCAAAATAACGCCGAAGGTATGGTAACAGCTAATGGGAGCTGAGAGTGCTGGATGTGCTCTCCTCGGGTTTATGAACACACCGAGAATGTTTAGTTATACTTTCAGTTAATAGTTAGGATGTTTTTGACCTCCGAGTATGAATCCTGTTAGATTTCCTTGGGAAAGAAATGGGTTCTCTCAAGCAAGATAAGGTGTTTTCAGCGTGTGTTTAGGGGGGAGGCTCCATCCAGCTCCCGACTGTCGTTTGAGCGGACCCTTTTGAATGTCAGTCATTCACATGCTCCTTCAGCTGCTGGTCCTTAGAACACCCACTCCAGGTAGCAACCGCACCCAGGCTTCTCGGCGTCACGCAGAGGACTTGGGCTTTTCATAGAAAGCTTCGGTAGGACAGACTGAAGATTTTGATCTTCAGATGTCCGTGTTCGTATGCTCTGTTCAGATTGTTCCAAATGAAATTTTTGGATCTCATCTAAATACAGAGCACCGTGAAAAGCCCACCTCCTCCAGCACCGACCAGCCTTCCTACCGGGAAGGTGTAGTTTGATTGTATGGAGATTTTTAAAATCTGTTGTTTGAGAGAGGGTCTGCTGTACCTGCCAATGTTACTACTTCGTCTCACAATTTGTTGTAACTCCAGCCCATACATTTAGAATCCAGTGCGTACATTTAGAAATAGAAACGATCAAAATACTGTCCCCCATGCCGGTGCTTCTTTTTCAGTGAGGTGTTCAAAGGATGAACACCTCAACAGTGAACCAGGAGTTAGAGATGCTGAGGGAGCTTCCAGCCTTGCAGAGGAACCAGAAGGAGGTTTCAGGCTATGGGATGGAGGGTCCTTATGGGTTTTACCTGGTGGTTCATTGAACGTAACAGAAAAACCTCAAACCTAAGTGGTTTTGATTTCTCTAAGTGTGAAGGGATGATGGCTACAGGCCAGAGAGATATAGGTGTTTAATTGACTTCCGTGGGACTACTCAATTGTTTGAAGTTAAATATGGGATTTACCAATTGCAGACATTAAAGCGCATGGTTAGAGCTTGCTCTGCTGTCAGAGGAGCTCAGTGGGCTCGTTTTGATCCCTGTCTGAACGTCTTGTGTCTATCTGGAAACACCTTCTGCCATTGCAGATCTGCCTGACTCCACAGCAGTCGCACTGATCGCTGCCAAATTGTGCGTCTCCGCAGTTTTGTCTTTTTCTGCCTGTACAGATACAAAACAAGATGAAACCAGTGAAGTCATTTTCATGTGTGACCTAATACAGTTTCCACAGAGACACTAATGCTCTTTCCTCCCTCACACCATATGAGTTCCTAATGAGACATTAATGAGACATTAATTGCTTATGCAAATTTAGAGTAGTAGACAATGAGAGTTGTTGTACCAAGAGTTTAAGGGCCGTATAACTACTGTGGATGTTCACATAATTCCCATTAACATTAATTGGAGTCGCATGCAGATCAGAGCCTGCTATCTTCAAAAGTTATAAAATAAACCATTGCATGCTAATAGGCCAGCTTGTAGCCATGTATCTTTCTTATAAGCACTTTGGTTTTTGTACTGGTTGCTAGCGAGTCATCTAGTGTTAAAATGCTCCAGATGGCATTGGAAGTGGTTTAAAATACAGAAGAATTATTTTCTCTTAATATGTCAGGAATGTGAAGCTTTATCCCACATGACTGTAAATAAAATACAGGGTCCATATATTTTAACCCCTTGGAAACTTCTGCGGAGTGGTTTAAACTTCGCTGGTAAAGCATATACAAGAAAAGGTACCCAAGTTATATTTCTAAAAGTAACTCATGGAGCTGTTGAAAGGAGTTAATTTGGTGACTCTAGTCAGGGTCTGCTGATGAGGACCTGTGAGAACAGTGACTAAAGCGCTTTGACCAACCAGCTATTTGACACATATGACGGTAGCTCCAAGGCTATCTCGGTTGTCTGCCTTAACAACATCTCTGCTCTCATTTCCATCTCCCCCCCTCTTGCTGCTCCCATGTCGCTTTATTTAACAGGTTTCTTGCAGCCCGCTTCCCGAGCAGCTCCGTGCATCCTTGGCCATAGGAGCAATAATGCCTCTGCTTGGAGCTTGTTTTTGCCATGACAGATTGATAGACAATCCATGTTCGTTCCCGGCTGAGAAGCCTCGTTTGGCCTGTTTAATGCCAAATCTTTGCAGAGCGAGCACTGGGAGTCCTTTGCCCCGCTCCACTGAGTACTAACTCAGTGTATATATCCCCGTCTTGTGGAAACGCCAGGGTCGATGAATTCAGCAAGCAAGGCACAAGCTCTCCTGTATTTATGAATGCTCATGTGTTGTTACGAGCCTCTGGCCGCCTGGCAGATTTTGCAGTTGTCACAGGATCATTATAACGGTAGAAATCCAAAGCTGGGATTGTGACAGCAGGCGGTGATTGGCACCTCGCGCTCACCCGCCTGCAGACAGCGCACTCCCAAACCTCCCCCGTCCGCATCGCCTCTTACAGCCAGTCCACTCCACTTTAAACCCGTTCGTCTGATTTCCAGCCACTAGTTAGGCCCTGCGACGCTGTAATTCCGGGAACAGATGTGTCACTGGCAGCCTGAGATGTTCATGAGGTCAGTTAAAACGATCTGCAACAGCAGGGGAGTTAAACAGAAGGTTTAGCAAATGTGCTAGATAATAAGCTATAATTGTCTGCAAATAATAAAAAAAATGTGTAAAATAATGTTATGTATCCGTTAAATTACTCGAGCAGGTTAAATTCTGAGTGAAGGAGAGCCCTTGGCAGCACAATCAAAACATCTCACCTATAGCGGTGCTTTCATTTAGAACAGCAACATAGTGGATTTGCCTCATGTTTCAGTGCAGTTGAGAGTTCTTAGAGCAGGAAGATGTGGCCATTAACTGTTATTTTCTTAATAATAGCATCCCATTGTTAAGCAAAATGCTTACTCCAGTTGCATTCAAAGCACCAGAAATCCAAAGTTAAGGCAGCATTAAACGGGTTCTCATTGCATTCAGATGGTAATGTATGGCAATCCTTCTGTTCGCAGTCCTACATGTACCTCCTATGTTCAATGAGGTGAAATAGAAAAGGGGGGGGGAGGGGGGGAGGTGTCTGAGGAAATGCAGTACCCTCCATGGTACACTTCGGGCAGTACCAAACAAAGCAAGGGTGAGAAGCTGTGATGTGATAAATGAGCTTTTCTGTGGCATTAAGGCAGAGAAGAGTACTTTAGGAACAAATATGCAAATATTAAATTAATAATAATAATAGCAATTTTAGGGATTCTTTCAGTATAGAACGTTTTGTAAACAGTAACGAATGAAGCTGTAAATGTTTGGACTGCTGTGCAAGGGGGAAGGTTTGCTGTGGGACCTTCAGACAGTCTGTAATTGTGCCTTTTTTTATTTTTTTCCCTCTGGCAATAGAAATCAATGGGAAGGTAATAATGACCTGTTTACCTGGCCTGTACGTGATAGCCCCAAAGTATGTTCTGTTTCCAAAACATGGGACGCTTTCAAGTTAAGTGTTTTCCAATTTTTCAGTGAAGAAAGCTGGCAGAACAAGGAAATGTTTATATTCCTAAGCACAATAAGGCAGTCCTTTCTCTTGGTAAACAGCTGAGACATCTTTCCTATGTAATGCAGTTACACAGAACCATGGGAGAAAAGTGTATTGGAGGGGGAAAAATAAAAAGTTTAGGATTTACTCAAAGGAGAACTTTACAGCAACTTGGGTAATGACAGAAGAGCCCTGCGAGGTGCCAGCTCCAGAGGAGCTGCACAGCAGAGCTCTATTAAAAGGAAAAGAAAAATGAGGAGTTTGTCCTGGATCTACGAAAACTCATTCATCAGGGAGAGGATTGAGCCAAACGGCTCACAAACATCGTGCAAGTCCTCAGAACACGCTGTAACCACCGACAGTTAGTCATTTCAAAGACTTCATCTGTTGAGTCCTGGGGTTACCTTGATGCCACACAGCCCCGATGCCTCCCTGCTCTGCAGTCACCAAATTTTACATCAGGAAGACAACTCCAGGCAGGGAGGAGATAAGAAACGAGTTTCATTTAAAAGAAGAGGATGGCGGTGTTTCAGCTTTCCTCTTGCCCTGATGCTGTGGGTCGCTCAGTTGGCATCCTGCCTTTGAGAGCGGGCAGGCGGAGAGGTGCGGTGGAACCAGTCAGGAAGGACCCCAGTCCCAGCTTCTGCCGTTCTCCTTCCCACACCCAGCCCACACCCCCGAGGATTCCTAACGGAATGTGGGTTCCCTTGCTACAGGCCATCACCGGCAGGCTCCGCAGGGGCACTTTGGTTTTTCTTAGTGAATGCTTAAGCTCTGCTCTCCCCTCTTCCAGGTTTCAACCTGGGGAAATAACCCCACACGGACGGGCTTTTCCTCACTCAGTGAGACGTAGAGGGCTCTGTGCTGATGTCTTACGTGTCTTACCTGCCTCTTCCCATCGCCGAAAAACATTTTACCTGTGACAGCAGGTTTCACCGGTATAGTCGCCTTTAAGTTTCCACATTTTTAATATTTTAAGAATGAGAGGGGAAAGAAATTTTATATTTTTAATAGACTAAGTGTGGAAAATGGCTAGAATGTGATTAATATTGAGAACAGTAATTAAAACATTGAAGAGAAATTAACATGCTTTGACTGACATTATTCACAGCTTTAAAGGTCAGATTGCAACAAATATATAGGGATCAGTGTTAGAATAAAAGATACTTTTAATGGCACTACTGAGAATTCAGTGTGCAACTATCATTGATCACTACTGATATTATTATTAGTTCCCTGAAAAAGAACATTTCTGAGTCTCCAGGGGAAAAAAAAAAAAAAAGAGAGAGACAGAAATTCAGAACAGAGAGGAGAAGGCACATCTGCAATTTAGTTTAATTGGTCTTCTGCTCCACATCCCAAAGTGCACAAATCCACACCCTACTTCCAAAGAAATAAGAGTTTTATTAGTACACAAACAATCATTTTCCATCTTTTTCACTCCATGCTCTGCTTTTTTCCCCTGTTTCCCTCCATATCTGCGTAAGGCACTGCTGCGGTGGATGATCAGAACCGTATGCGATTGTACAGCTGTCCCGTGCCAGCGGAGCAGAGGAAGGTGCTGCACCTCACGGGACTTTACAGAGAGTGGGGGGTCTGAGGGAGAGCACAGACTGAGGGTGAGAGAGCTGGAGACATCTCCAGGAAAACCCACTCAGCGTAGACATCTCCCCATCCTGGCAGGAGCAGCCTCCTCTTCTCCTTTTTGTCCTTCTGAAGAGTGCCGTGTGTGTCTCTCTCCGTAAAAGCTTTTTCCTTTCGTTAGGCATCAGTCTCCCCAAAATCCAGAGGTGTTCCTAGCTGGCACCAACTCTTTCCACAGCACACCCCTCCTTTCAGTGGAAGTCTTGCGGCAGCTCTGCTGGGCTGTGCGGTTAGCCGGGCTCTCCTTGGAGCGTCGCTGAGAGCCACCTGCAAATGAGCTGCAATTTCTTCATCCCGCAGCCTCCTGTCTCGGCTTTATACCTCTTACAAGGCTCAGGAAATTGATTTAATTTACTCTTTGGGCAGATAAGTATTCCATTAGTGCTTACTCTGACCTTTGCACACAGCAAGGTATTTGCTTTTCCTAATTCTAGCATCATTAGCAGAGCACAAGTTTTGAAATCTTCTTACACCAAAAAGCAGTAATGGTTATCTGCTATACTTGCTTAATGAGTCACAAAATGAAATGGCAGATGATTTGTTCTGCATACAATTAATCCAATAGTTAAGTAATGGCCAGGATTGCTGAAAAGGGACAATAAATCTGGTAACCTAGACAACGTCTCCAAGTATTGGCTTTACTAATCACAATCAATTAGACTTTTTTTTTTCCCCTAAGTTAAAAAAAAAAGGAAAGAAGTTTTACCTTTTTTTTGTTTCCTTTGTGAAGTTTCAGTAGCGATTAGGCTTGTCTCTGTCACTCTGAGGAATGCTGGCCGCATTGATCTTTGTTTATTTTAATCATGTTAAAAGGGTTAGGCCAAGGACTCAAAGAGCGTTCAGCAGAGTGCTGGGTGCAGCACAGTGCTTTCATCCCACTAATGAAAAGAAATTGTTGAACAAGATTCGGGGCAAGTCGGCACTCAGGGCTGGTTCCGTGATTCGTGTGTACTAGGGGTTCATGCAGGCAGTAGAGGTGAATCAAAGGGAGAAGAATGAAATTAATCAGCTTGGCAAACTATTACGAGTAGTAAGTAGTAGTATTCCTAATACTATTCATCCCATAATTTTTTATGAGCTTCACTCATGGGACAGAATTCGATCATTAAAGGCATCGTCCTGTGTAACTGTGTGTATGTAACTGTAAAGTTATTGAACCTGACAGGGTCCTACCTTTTGGGTAGGAAAAAAATTTACCATCCTGAGCACATACACAAACTTCACAGCAGCCGTTTCTGGAGCGAACACGTCACTGACCTGGATGTCGATGCAACTGGCTCTCCTTGAGCCGGTTTGTGGTGATACAGTGCTCCTTGCAGTGCGTTTCAAGGTGCTAAGCTGGGTGCCCAAGCCCGAAAAAGGGTATTTCAGTGGCCAAATATTACTATAACCAAGGCTACAATAGAAGTGAATGAATTTACTGCAGATGGAAACTGAAGTACACCGTGTTCCCGGCTGAGAAGAAAACTTGTGTCCTCCCCACCCCAATCCCATCAGTTCCCACTCCAAAATTGTCATTAAAATGTGCAATTTGCAAGGCTGGTGGAAATTTATTAAGCGGATGAATACATAAATAAGCAAACAGCTGGATGCAGGCAAAAATGGGTTCCTCTTGTCTGGTGATACTTTATTGCTGCTTTTATTTTAACTGATTGAATTTAACAAATCTGTTGTTGTATACCACATATAAATGACAATTTGATTCAGACTTTAATTGTGCGAGTTTCACTGGCTGTGTAAATATTTTAAGGTTTTAAAATGACGTTTTTCATAACTGAGTGTCAGAAGAATTAGATTCAAGTATTGCTCAGTATTACAACAATGCAGGATATATAAAGGAAAACTAATAGACTACATTTGTTCTCTGGAGAAGAGCAGTTGCTGTGAAGGCAGATGGCTATTTCTGAGAAATGATTTTTAATAAATAAACCGTAGAAAATATTGCTGTGTGTTTCAACATTACTCCTCCCTCATGCTGTACGTGATTTTACTATCATAATATTTCTATGCCTTCCTCTCGGTCTCTAATCCTGCATCCTGACTGTTTCAGAGGCCTCTGCCACATTGGGCTCTTCATTCAGCCTGTGCTGCACCACCCTCTCTCAGCAGCTTTTAAGCCCGGCTCCCAAGCCGCATGCAAATAAAATAAAATAAAATACAATCTTCCCCCCTAATTCTGCCCATTTCTCTCCCCACTTTCCAGCCCACAAGTGACTTCTGTTGGTCCTTTGCCCTTGCAGCCGGGGAGGCCGCTGAGTGTACCGGGTACAAAATGCACCGGTTCGATTTCTCTGATCTAAACCAAACCAAGTCTCAGCCCTGCCGTGCCGTGGTCTTTGCAATGAAATGTGAAATCAAGGAAAACAGTGTTTTGCGGGGAGTTGTCACTTCATCACATCTTTGGGGTATGAAGACACTGGCTGAGTTCTTCTCATCTTGGGCTTTCCTAAGGTGTTGGACTGGCTCTCAAGCAATCAATTTTATGTGTGACCCTGGGCAAACCACTTAAATTTTTTCAATAATTAATTTCCATATCTGCACAATGTGCTATGTTATCTGTTTCAGCCATGATGCCACATAAGGAATTGGTTTTCACCACGTATATTTTAGGTCATCACTGACTTCATTGACTCCTCTAAGGCCATACTTTCACTTTATGGGGATTTCAGCAACGGTGCAGGTTCAGGAACTGTTATACAATATACCCCAAAGACAATATTGGGAATGTGCTCAAGGAGTGGGTGAAAAGGCATCAGCAGGTGGTCGAGATTGGGAATACTGAGGCAGAGCTATCAATCCGTAGTTTGACACTTAGTTGACACAATTTACTAAAAAGATCTTTGATTCCTAGAAAGCAGTATTAGAATAACATTGCAGTACTTTTTTCCGCAGGAGCAACTAACAAGAATAATTACTTTTATAGTTTTCATCAACATTAATCAAATGTTTTGCTCTCTCTTTTAAATTCACCCAATTTTTTGCAAGTTGGAAAATTTTACTGCAGCAAATGCTGCATTTATAAGATGGGGGAATGCTCAACCTTGATAGTGAGCCAACCTTTTAAAACCATCCAAACGTGTGACCAAGGTGGGAACAAAGAATCTCACAACTTGTCAATGAAAGCTGCAAATACATGTCTTCCTCTGAGGAATGGCTTGTGGCCTGTTTTTACATAGAGATATTTAAGCTGCGTTTGAAACAGAACATGAGCTCATGTGGAATTGAAATGTCCCTCTTATTTCATTTCTTCTTTCTGTGCTTATGTAGCAGTTTAAATATCCAGAAAGCTTACACAATGGTGTATGAGGTGTCCAAGAGCTAGAGCTGTTCTCATGCACTCTATTGTCAGCTGCAAAAGCTTTAAAAGTTAATGTCCGATGAAATTGTTCTTTTTTTTTTTACTACCACCTAAATCTAATTTGTTCTGATTTATAACCCTGTAAACCAGGTCAAGACTCATGGAAAACAAGACCAATATATTGAGTTCATATAGAACAGTTTGTGGACGTAAACATCCAATAACATGTGTTCCAGTGCACCATATCACCTGGCAGATGTTTATGTAAAATGAAAAATGGGCAGAAATGTTCACACTAAACATAAATGAAACTGGATGTGTTTTGAGGGGAGAGCCAACACGAGGTGCTGAGTTTTGAATGCAGGTTACTCTCTGTATTTTCATTTTAAGAGAAGACTTATACACAGCTGTCAATTTTCGAATCTTGTTTATGTCTGCGTTATATCAGGGCTCATTTTGCAGACAGCAGCCCCTGAAATTGTTGAACAGTTGAACGGATGCGTCTCAGAGTCATCACAGAATCATACAATGGT
>RSEF01000014.1:4648508-4697668 GCA_003993805.1 Himantopus leucocephalus
GTGTGTGTGTGGGGCAGTGTGAGGGGAGCGGTGTGTGTGTGGGGCGGTGCGAGGGGAGCGGTGTGTGTGTGTGGGGGCTGTGGGGCAGTGTGAGGGGAGCAGTCTGTGTGGGGCGGTGCGAGGGGCGCCGTGCGGGGGGCGGTAGCGGTGGGCGGGGCGGGCCGCAGGGGGGGGGGCGCTGGCGGCACGCGCGGGGCGGGGCGGGGCGGGGCGGGGGCTCCCGGCGGCCTCGGCAGAGCGGGCGGGGCGAGGCCAATCTCTGCCGCCGCCGCCACCGCCGGCGGCTCTGCCTGTCCCTCGGTCCACCGGCGCCAGGTAACCGCCGCCCCGGGCTCCGGCGCCCCCCTCCCCGCCGCCTCCTCCTGCGGAGCGGGGTGGAGAGCCTCTCCCTCCCCGCGGCCGCGCTGGGGCGGGTGGGGGTCTCCCGTTTCCCTCAGGGCTCAGGCCGCGGTTCCCCCGCCCTTCCGGGGGGGCTGGCAGGCAGCTGGGCGCCAGCCCGTTGCGGCCGTTGCCGCGCTGCCAACCGTCGCCCCAGTCCCCCCTCCCCATTACCCGTCACCCCCCGACTGGCGGCAACTGCCGCCCGCTCCCCCCTCGCCCTCCGCCGCTTCCCGCCCTGAGGGCCGGTCCCGGGCAAGGCGGGCTCCGGCGGACAGGGCCGCGGTAGGCAGCCGCCCGCCTGGGAGCCCCCGCGGCGTCGTGTCTCGGTCGGGGCGGGGAGGAGATCGGCTTCCTCCTCGGCGGGGCCGGCAGTCCCGGGAAGGCGGCGGGCCGTGGGGACGGCGCGGCGGGGAGCGGGCCGGAGTTGTTGGGGGAAACCGCTGACCTCTCTGCAGGGCCCGGAGTTGTTTGGATCGGCGCTGGAAGGAGAGAGAGAGGTCTGTGCCCCCGCTGGCTGCCTGCTCGGGGGCCTCTGGGCCTGGCGCGGGGAGCGTTCCCCCCTCAGAGGTAACTATAACCTGCGGCTTTCCGCTCCGGCTGGGAAGGAGTTGGTCGGTGTGCGGTAGTGGCCGCGCTCGCTGCAGCTGCTGAGCTCTGGCGCACAGGTAACGACACACTGCCGTCGGGGTTGCGGTGTGGTGCCTGGGTAGCGCTGAACCTGTCCTTGATGTCCCCCTCTGGTTGTCACCTCCGGGCAGCTGGTGTCGGTGAACTGCCGCTGTGGGGAAGGTGGTGTTAAACAGACAGGGTTTTACTGTGGAAGAGTTTGGCATCACTCACTGAGTGAGTTATTGCTTGTTGTTTTGCTGCGAGATGCGGTGTTTCGGTGTCGCGCTCATCCCGCGGTGGCAGAGCGGTGTTGCTGGTGCCGCGATCGCGTTTGGCCGTAACCACAGGGGTAGAAGTGTCTGAGACGCAAAACTGTGCCTGTTTTCTGGCAGTCTCAACAAGTTTTATGTCTGTTGGAAAGGAAAAGTATTTGGTTTGCCTTGTTTTATGTCCCTTTATTTATTGAAAGAAGGCATTGTTTGTAATATGTTACAGGAAAGGAGGATCTTAGCTAGCAAATTCCAGGTTCCGTGTCTCTGCAGTACTTGCAATCCCCCTATCCCACCGTCTGGTTTTCAGCTTAACATTTCACAAAAAAGGAAGTGAAATCTTTCTTTAAACGAATTTTGGAGTGCTTTGCAACAGACTGTGAGAGGCGAATGCTTCTGCTGCACGTCCAGGTTAATCTGAACGTCTGGTGAAACCCCCGTAGGTGAGAGGGGAATTACTGTTTGCAGATTTTCATAATAATAACATTACGGAGGGGAGCTGCAGGCTCTTCTGTTGTAAGTGCTCTCGGTGACGAGCTTAGCAGGCTTTTTACGTGGCGATATTAGTAAATATGGCAGACGGTACGTGTATCTGCCCGTAAATCTGTGCCGCTCGGCGGGCTGGCGGGGCTGAGCGGCGGCCACCGTGGGCTCGGGGCGGCGCTGCGTATCGAGGCGGCTCTGTCGGGCGAGCGAAGCGGGTTCGGGGGGCGGGACGCGGAGCGAGACGTGCCCCCCCCCGCTCCCCGCTCCCCGCCGGGCCGGGGGGTGCGGGCGGCGGTTCGCCGCGGGGCCCGGCGGCGGCCGGTCGGTTCGAACCCTGCCCCCGAGCGAGGGGGGCGCTCCGGGAGGCCGGATCCGGCGGGCTTTGTCGGGGACGGGAAGCCATTTTGGGATCCCGCCGTGTGGCACGGACCGCCGCCTCCTGCGGGCGGGGAGCGCGCCCTCAGCCCGCCCCCCCCCAACCGCCGCTGCGGCCCCGGGCCCCGCCCGCACCCCCCCACCCCCGCAGCGCCCCGGGCCTGGTGCGGGAGGGCCGGAGCGGAGCGCCGGGGCCTGGTGAGGCGTGTGCGCGGAGCGGTGCTGCCTGGTTAACGGTGAGCGCGCCTGGAGCGGCGCCCGGTGCTGCCCCGGGAGTTCCCTGCCGCGCCCGCAGACAATGAGCGGCGCGTTGGGCCGCGGCTGGTTCATGTCAGCCTTTCCTTCAGAAAGCATGGGAAGGGGTGCCCAGTGTGAACAGGCGGTGTTACTGCTTTGTGAAGAGCCTCTTTTTTTTTTTTTTTTTTTTTTTTTTTTTTTTTTTTTTTNTGGCACCTCTGTTCGGGGATCCTTGCCGTAATACTCAATGGAAACATCTAGTTTAAAATGTGGATTTTATTACTTGGGACTTGTTTGTTTGTTTGCTGTTGTGTTTTTGTCTTGAAGGAATACTAATGTTTTAAGAACGTGTGTTTGTGTGTTTTAATAAAATGTTGATTTAGCTTGGAGCTCTTTGCTCTTCAGCCTGTTTAAACTAGTAGTTAATTGGGTATGTGGAAACATTCTTCGTGAAGTATATCTATTTTTCTTTACCAAAAAATAATTGTATTGATTATTCTGAATAATAGTAGAAAATAAAATTTGATGTTACGAGTAAAAATAGCTTGCTCTCAGGAACTGACAGGGTTGCATGTTCCAGTTTCACTGTTATTAATAATTTGCCCAAAAGTCTCTTTAGCTTTTGTGGCATTAGTATGTTAAATCATAATGACTTGAACTTTATTTGCTTTAGAAGGTAAGGATAGAGTAGGTTCTACTTGAAGTAGTGCTACCAACATCTCTCTAAGACTTTAAAAGTATAATTTTTTTACCCCTTGTAATGTAAAAAATAAGACATGCTTTCTTGCAAATTTTCTCAATTCTATAACATACTTCCTGGTGAATATTTCTGTTCTGCTGGGGTCCTGTTTACGAAATGGTGATTTATCGTTTCCTCAGTCACAACGTGTGTTTGTGAGGAAATGCCTAGATAGTATGTTGGTAGAAGTCTATTTATGTACCCAAAGAGACTGTAAGGGAGGGTTCATCCTTGCCACGTGCTTGTAGTGTATGTACAACATGTATTTGGTGCTGCTTCCCCTCCTGTGATGCTTCTGTGCTTAAAGGCCTTTATCAGAGCATCGCATCACCTTCCTTGAAAGCCAGGAAGTGTGCTGCAGTGGTACCAGCGTTCCGTTGAGGCTGGCTGATTCTGAAAGTGATTTTCAGATAAGCGGGCTTATGAGGTGGTGGTGCGGTCTCATGTCATTCAGATGCTTTATAGCCCGTGTCCTCTGGAGACAGCCAAGGGGCTTTGTGCAGAGGTAGATTCTGCTGCACTGATTACAGGAGTCCCTGTGCTTCCTTGTGTTCTGGCCAAGTCAGAATCTGTGTCTTCTCCTGCCCTTCTACTCTGCTGATTTATTGTAATGCTGATTCAGTTGAATTGCAAAGGAGCGATGATACTTGAGATGATTGTTGTTGTTGTCTGCTTCCCCAAGAAAACAAATTATCCAGCTGTCTCCTCTGCAGGAACATGTAAGGTAGTTTGTAAGACGAGGCGCGTTCTAGTGTCCGCTTGCATGCTAGCTGAAAGGTACGCGTCTCTTTAATTGCCTTTAGGTTGTCTTATAAATGTACTCTTATTACTTGAGGTTTTATATGCAACTACATGCTGAGTTCTTTCGCTATATGTTCCTTAGTACTTAGAAGTAGATGTTTATGGGCTTCTGAGGAAGGAAAAAAGGCTACTTAAAGTTTGGGCCCGGTAATGCTTGCAGCAAAGCTGGTACCAAAAGCCTATGTGAACCTGAGTCCAGACAGATCTATGGTACCTGAGTCAGAAATCAGCTGTGCACCCACGAGTGTTTAAACTGGAACCAAATACTATATTGACCTCTCAGGTTCTCTGCCAAGTTTTGTGGTTTTGAATGTCCAAAATATTTTATTAGCATGTCTCTTTCTGTTCTAGTAGTAGATGAACACTTCATAAATGAGAAGAAATACTATATGAAAGGTGGAGTGCTATTAAACATGAGTGAACAAATTGGAGGGAGTTATTGTCCTCCACCCACCCCTGGTCTGTTCCATATTTTAAAGTTCTGCTGTAATAAGTATAAAGAATATTTCTAACTAATTTGGGTTGTTTGGTTTGTTTTGAAGAAATGGACAACTAAAATTAAGCTATTGAAACAGTAGCTGGGTTTTAAAAAGAAATCCAGTTTCCCATTAAATTTTAAATGCTTGTTTCTGAAAATTGTGGTGGCAATCTCTGAAGATTATTTTCAAGTTCTGCTTAAGTCAGTTAAGGCTGGTTTGTTGCCTTGAAAAGTTGAGTGAAGGTTTTTCCCATTGAGTCTGAATTAATTTTAAAGCATCAGATAGTGAATCAACCCAAGACCCTAAATCTTGTGATTTCTGACTACGTGGTGTTTAAATGGCAAACCTGTTATCTTTACCAGAGAGCTTGGTGCTATGAAAACCAGCTATTAATAGACCTACGCATAAATACCTCCAAGGCTTTTCAGTTAGCAATGCCATTGTCAAGTACATATTTTATCTAATGCTAACTTAATGATGTATTTTAAACCTTAGCAAATAAAGGATATGATGTAAATTCTAGCACTCTATTTCTTTAGAAATCAAGTAAATGGAGAACTGGTGGGAAAGGGGAAAAGAGCAGGAAAGAAGCTGAGCCAACATGTTATTTTTCAAAGTCTGCCTTGGCCCTGCCCGTATGGGTGGCAGAGGCAGAGGGAGGAGCTGGGTAGCTAGTGAAAGCTCACTTACATCGCCTAGCTTTCCCCGTGAGAAGATATTGCTGGCTGTCAAAAGCACGATACCAGCTACTGGCCTGCCAGTTAAAAAGTAGGTTTATTGATGAAATGATGTGTGCTAAGCAGTGAAAATCAGCTCCAGTGGAAACTAAACAGAGATGTCCTTGGCTTGTGGTTTCAAAAGTCTTTCTGTTGGGATGGACCAACTTAAACAGATAACCTTAATCATGGTTTTGAATTTCAATAGTCATGTGCCTGAGAAGTCTGTTTTGTTATTATTTACAAGTGCTATCTGATACTACCAACACCCCTCATCTTGAAATTCACCGTTTTTCCACTTTTATTACTGAGGAATCCTTACTCTCTGGTCCCTGTTTCCTATGGCCTAAAATGAGCTCTTATTTGTTGTTAAAGTATGGCAGCAGTTGTTGTGTATTCTAGCAGTATTTGCTGCTTATTCTAGCAAGAGAATTAGACAGCTTTGCTAATACTTCCGCACTACTGATTTAAGCTTCCTCTAAACAAACAACAGATTTTATATACAAGCCAGTGAAAGCATTATGGCTCTGGGACAAGTGAAGTAAGTTTAGAGAAAGATCACTTAATGGAAATGCTTTCTGCACATACCAGTTTGTTAATATTATAAATAGCAGAAATGAGACCTTATTTTTCATTAACCCCATAAATGCATGGGAGGTGCCTGCTTTCAGAAAGCTGCAATGTTTAGGCCTGTAAGTTTTGATTCTTAAAAACAAGAAGGAAACTCTGGCTTCAGTGGTAATAGAAATATCCTCCTGCCTTACCGACAGCAGGTTTTGAAGGCAACAGGCACTAAAAGCATTTTAGTGTTATGCGTAGAGATTTCTTTTTGAACTGCTATTACCTGTACCTGTGACTCTGTGCTTTTTGTCTATTTCTTATGTATGTGTAGCTATACAAAGGAAAACTATTGCAGCATTGCAAATTGACATACTTGTTGATGTTTTGGTTATGAGAATTAAAGCGCAGCTAGGGGTATTTCTATGTTACTTTAGGCATGTCAGCACAGTTGTGTGTGTGTAATATCTTTTACTGCTGCTGAAACAGGAACTATAGATAATCTGAAGATAGCCAGGATTCTGCTTTGCTAACCATGCAAATCCAGGATATCCAAATCCCTATTTGTTAACCACAAATAACCTACTACCATCTTTTCTAGAAAAGCAAAACTTCTCTTGTGGCTAATAAAACTGAGCAGGACTTGAGTTTTTTTGAAAATATTTTGAACTTAAAAGTAAAATTATACATAATACCACAAGTAGTCACTCATGCAGCTCCACAAATTTCTTGATACAACAACATCAATTTTTTTCTTCCTAAAGTTATAAAACCTTTCAAAGACCACATGGAAAGTTTGACAAGCGTGGGTTGGGTTTGGGTGTTTTTGGTTTGGTTTTTTTTTTTTTTGGAAGTGGATGGCACTCTGGAAAATGTACCTAATTCTAGCCATGTGAGTCATTTTGCTGTTGGCTCTTCTGCTAGGGTGTGTATTCAGTGTTTTTATGACAAGAATAAATTAACCGATACCAAATATTACAATTTGATGTGATATGAAGGAAACTCCCATGCAGCTTAGTGGATGGTGTTCAAAGGTTGTAGAGTAAAATGATTTGACTATATGTAAAAACTTCCTCAGGTTTCAACTGTGTTACGTTTCATTGGTGCACAGAACAGGCTTTCAAAACAAAACTCATTGTGAAGAGACCTCAAAGTATGGCTACATAGTTTGGTGGTTTTTTTTTTTTTTAAAAATCCTTATGCTTAGCTTTTGGGGATGCCAGCATAACTTAGTTCCTATGGAAGTGTTGTAGTGTGGTTGTGATAAGAGCTTGGCTCATATTACAGTAATGTTCCAGAGAACTTGGAAATTGCTGAAAATAGAATATAAAGAAAGTTGCGGTCAGAAAGAGACTGAGCTTCATGCAGTGGTGATAAGGGATATCTAGCACTAGCAGCAATACTGCTGAAATACTGAGAGCTCCATATTTCTGGTAACAGTAGCTTTTTTTATTTCAATACTTCCTAACACAGGCTGAACAGTGCAAGGGCTCCTACGTTGACTTTACGTAACTTTAAGTCATTGCATTACTTTATTTTCACCTTTTACAGTATGATTTGAAACAGTCAACATGGACTTTTCACGTCTACACACGTACACTCCTCCCCATTGTCTGCCAGAGAACACTGGCTATACATATGCACTCAGGTGAGAACTCTTTTTCTTCTTGTAGAGAAACTATATGTTCTCTAAATGTTGTTAATTCTGGAGACTCTAGCTTTCATGGTAAGTAGCTGACTTCTTTGAAGAAGCATGCTCTATCGAGTCGGTTTTGAAAATAACTGCTGTGTCCTAAATGGAGGAAAGAATACACTTTGAACTAACAGGACAACGACTAAGATAATGACTCAGTGTTTATGAGTTGCTATGAATAAACTAGTCTCCACCTAGTTACGATTGCTGTTTTAATTCCATAAATACGTCATCAGAATTCTTGGATGTTTTCTGGTATGCCTTGTAACTTCTGTATGTGTTTTCTTTTGCGACTTGGCAGCATTTTCACTTTAAAACACTGATTGATATGCAGTTACTGCTGTTAGCGTGGAACTTGGCTGGAATTCGCATATTGATTACTTTTAGCAAAACTGCTTGTTGTGTGAATGCAAAATCTGTATTCTAATGAACTTGCTTTTTCTTGTATCTTTTTATGAAATTGACCGTTGTTAGACTGTTTGTCTTTAATCACTTCAGTTTTCTAAAAATAACCCTAGTGTTTGCTAGTTTTTCTATTATATATTCAAAATAAATGTTGTGATGTCCATTTAATTTTTTTTAATATTAACAGAGCAGGTAGATTAAATCAGCAGTCACAATCTAGCTTTTCTTGTTGTTGAGTTACTAGATGTATTTTGAAGCAAGTGTACATCAGTGAGCCTGAGTTATTGGTTTAGCTAATTTTAAGTTTTAAAAAAAAAACTTGTCCATTAGGATGCCATATGAGATTGCTTTTCTATTCTGTGTCTGTAAATCATTATTATGTATTTAATATTAAAATAGTATTTAGGTTGGACAATACTTGGCTACTTGCCAATAAAGCAGAAATTGGCAAAACTGTAGCATTAAGAGATCACTAACTTACAATGTTATTGCTTTTGTGTACTCTAAAACTGTGGTGTTGTCAGTTTTTGTTGGGGATCATGTTTTTTTTTTTAGCTATAGCCTGATGTCAATAGTGTTGCACAATGGAATGTGATTTATGTTGCATCAATAAATTGCAACTCTTCCTGAATTTTTATAAAACCATTGGTAAAATGTTGGTGGGCTTACTGACTTCAAGATTCGTACTAACTAACCTTGACTAACTAACTACTAACTGCAAGTGGGTTTACTAACTTCAAGGAAAGGCATGCTGGACAATGAAGGATGGTTTATATGCCTTATATCAGCCAGCAGATTCACTGTTAGATTACTAAGTGTTTTTAGATAACTCTGTGTTGCAAATGTACCTTAGAGATTGGCTGAAATATTCTAACTTTTACAGACGATAACGTTCTCTACTGTGAGCAATGAAAGTAGCCTTTGATTCTTCAGGTTGTTTAGACAGTGATTGTTACGTCTCTGAGAGCATATCTTTCTTAAAATAAGCTGTGAAATTGTCCTCTAATTTGATTTCTTTTCCTTAGTTGTTGGATTTGTCTGAAATAATACTAATATGTTCTACTGTACAATCTTCTCCACAGTAACCAATCTTTCTCGCAGACAAGAGGGAGTAAGTAGGTCTTTAGTATTAGCTTAAGAAATTAAGATTGATTTTCACTTTCTCTTTTTATTATGTGCATTTCTAAGAGTATTAGAAAAGTAAAGTTCAATGGCTTGCTTAAACTAATCTGGGGTTAAAACCCTTCAGAGCTGTGTTTTTCTTCTTGCCCACTATTTTGTTGGATAAGAGGGGTGTTTCTCACCAAAGCAAACAAGAATGCCACAGGAGCAAAGATTAACCTGCCAGGAAAGGAAGATGGAGAAATGACAAATCCTATTTGAAGTCTGGAGGATAGTTCATTATGACTTTGGTGGGGTTTGTGTAGAAGACAATGGGAGTGTTTGACTTCCTACATAAATGAAGATTGTTGTTTTGCAAAACTGAGAACTTGTGAAGAGGCCTTTGTAGAAACGGGGAGGGTTTTATGTCTTGAAACTTCTCGGCCTCCCATTTTGCTGTGTTAAACTGTATTAGGAAAATGTTACTGAACTTCAGCTTATCCACTTCTATCCATTTCTGAATAACTGACTTAATGAAGGCAAGTATAGTTAAACTAGGTTGAAATTGATTCACGGTAGTTCTTCCTTGCTAATCCTTCCTTTCTACACAAGCACTTTCTTGAAAATTTCCTTTTGAAAAAATCTGGGAAGACCCAAATATTAAAATAATGGGGGAAAACTACTTGGTACACTGCCTGCTTTCAGGGTATCAAGAGTGTAAACTGCAATCTTTTAAGCAGACTCTCGCTGTGTGTCTTCTTGCTGAATCTGTGCCGAATGCCATGTATTATTGATGCAGTTCTTCCTGCCTTGGGTCAAGCAGTATTTGAAGAATGTGAGGAAAGGGTGAGTTAGGCAGAGTTTCTAATCAGAAATACTTTCATGCTGAAGTTCATTCCTTCTCCTCTGCCCCGCACCTGTATTTGTTTTGCTTATATTCTGATCTGGCTCCTTCTGCCTTTGATAATTCAGTCTTCACAGAATTGGTCTGTGAGTTTCTTTAAAGAAATTGGCTTATGCATGTAGCGCTGCAGAAAGAAGTACAGTGAAGTTAGATACCATAAAGCTATTAATAGAGTTGGTTATGACCTATTAATAGAATTTGTATTAATACTCACTGGGATTGCTGTGTGTTCATAACTGTTTGTAGTGCTTCTGCTTTGTGCTTTTACTCCTCCAGCCCAAATCAAAAAAGCATTAAAATGATATAGCTCAATAACCTTTATCCTCCTCAAAATGAAAGTCGAACTTGTGAATCTCACCCACTTGTCAACATGTAATTTACACCCCCGTCTTCAGGCTGATCTTGCCTTTAGTCACAGTCATTTTTTGAGTTGTGTTGGTTTTGTCAATTTGGGTACCTTTAACACTGCTTTTTCTTCACAAATACAGATTAAATTGAGAGTTTGTGGGGTTTTTTTTGTCTGTGTCAAAGCATTAAATCAGGATGTAGCTTTCTGCAAAATAGTTGAATAAAATCCTTTGTTTTTTGCGTGTGTTCTGGGACTGATGGAAGCAATAGCTAGACAACTCAGGGTAATGTCCTTGGTCACTTAATACAAGCAATGCCTTGATCAGAAAACATATGAACATTTGTATGCTGATTATATGCCTGTGTCCATGTTAAAGACATCTGTTTAGCCGTAGTTCTGTACGTGTATTGCATTTATCTATTATTATCTTGAATAGTCAAGAACATTACTGCCGATTTCATTCCAAGGAATATTTATAAAATAAATGACACTGAAGGTCCTCCAGAGAGAGCTATAGGTATGCTAAAATTGGCAGACCTCATTCTCGTTCCATAAACTTGAAAATTAACCCACTGAAGTCTAGGACATTCTTCTTCTAGAGGAGCTCACGTGAAGGAGGTGTCAAGGTAATAGCTAAGAAGCTGGAAATGTAAGAGTAGATGCCGTCAGCAGATCTGCCAGCAGCCACGGGAGCTGTTTGCTGGGGGAAGGAACCAGAGTCTGCACCGTTTGTGTAGGTTGTCCAGGAGCGTAGGCTGATTGCACCCCACCTTTAAGATGGTTTTTTTGCTAGCCATATATATTGGATAGGAGTACCATCAATGTACAGGTTCATTTCTGTCCTTTGAAAGGAAAGTCAGGGAGTTTTTGTTTACTGTGGTCTTTTCTCTAGAAATAAAAAGGCCGCTTTCAAAAGCATGGAAAAGTGAGATGGGAAGTTAGGAAACTTCTGGATACTGTCCTGCTGACAGAGGACAGCTTATTCACTTTCAGTGTAAAGAGAGTTATACTTCACAAGCAAGAGAAGCTCCCAGGATTTTTTCTTTTTTTTTCTGGTTTTTTTTTTTGATGGTAGAGTCCAATTCCAAGCTGTGTACCCAACCCAAAGTGATATAAATGCTCATTGAGATACTTAATAACAGCAAGTGTTCGTAAACAGAAACAAATTGAGGCTGCTCCCAGCTGTCAGCTTGTCCTGTGTACTTTGTGTTCTTGTGAATTGAGTATCTGTAAGAAACATTGGATGAAGATGAGGAAAAGCAAATGCATAGTGGCAAGTGTAAATAGCAAAACTGAGTTCTGAAACAACTGTTGAGGGAGGGACTCGATAGTAAACTATTGTGGCTCTGACCCTTTCAGAATGAACAACAGGAAGAGTCATATTTAGCCCATATTCTTAATTCACATCTGTCAGAATGTAAGCTGTCTAAACAATATTTTTGAAAACTGTAAAAAATTATATCCTTTTGCACATAATCAAATGTAGCCTAAGTCTGTTTTCATATGGGGAGGCTCCTGTCTTATTTCCTCACCTCCTTCCACCCAAATGTAAGGAAGGATTAATAAGCATAGTGTATATGGTAATGTATGCTGGGTTTGTCTTATGCTGTGCTTAGACTCCTGCCTTGCACAGGGCTGCACTGCGTGTGGCAGCATCGGCAGGGCAGACAGATAAGATAAAGCAGGTGGTGCCGAAGACCTGCCGTCAAATCTGTGCACCTCTGGTGGATGGAAGAAGCTATTTTGGACAAGCTCTGGTCTGGTCCTGAGGGCTGATTGCTCATTTGCTGCTGGAGCAACTAGCTGCTTTCCCGCAGTGCATTGTCTGGGTTAGGTTTTTTTAGCTGAAAGAAATGCAGTTCACGTGCTAGGACACAGTCTTGTCTATGTGCCTTACTTCACATTGTGGAGCAATCAAGAAACTTACTTCTAAAGCACCCACCTTGTCAGAATTAAATCACTATGTAAGTTTAGCTACTAGGGGTTCTGATGTTAACTTACTTGTAAGCCAAATTAATCACGGAGGCTGAGGGGAGACCTTATCGCTCTCTACAGCTCCCTGAAAGGAGAGTGTAGTGAGGGGGGGGCAAGTCTCTTCTCACAAGTAAAAAGTGATAGGACAAGAGGGAACAGCCTCAAGTTGCACCAGGGGAGGTTTAGATTGGATATTAGGAAAAAGTTCTTCCCCAAAAGGGTTGTTAAGCATTGGAAGAGGCTGCCCAGGGCAGTGGTGGAGTCGCCATCCCTGGAGGTGTTTAACAGACGGGCAGACGTGGTGCTGAGGGACATGGGTTAGTGGTGGGTTTGGCAGTGCTGGGTTAACGGTTGGACTCAATGGCCCTGAAGGTCTTTTCCAACCTAACAAATCTGCAATACTTATCATATTATTACTTTGTAATGTTCTGGAGTCTTTATGGTTGTGTAAGAAAACTATTTCCATTAAATTGTTTTTGCACAGATACCTTTTATAGTAGCTGTTTATATGTATTTTTTAAAGGGAAAGCTTCCATTTCAAATACAGATTGCACAGTAGAATCTACTCGTTCAGACCTAATTTGCTTGCTTGGTTTTTTTCGGGATTTTGAGGAGAAGGAGCTGAACAAGGAGCTCTTCTTTAAAAAAAAAAAAACCAACCACAAATGAAAAACCCAGGAATACTGAAGTAAATGCTGTTACAGCTCTGTATATCCCTGTGGCCCAAGAGGGGACAGGCTCTGTAGGAAAGCTGGCCTAGAGCATTTAGGTATTCTGGGTCACAGTGCTGAGTGGTTCAGAACCTGGCCTCCTGCTGCGCAATACCCTGTGACAAGCTTTGCTCAGTTACACAACTGAATGTTTCATTTGGTTTTAGGTATGAGTATTCTGCTTTAGGCTAAACTTCAGTTTTAGTAAATGTATTTCTTACTGGCTCCTCTGTTTAATCTGTTTGTCTTTGCCTTGTGTTGCTGCTTTGTCTTTATTGTAAGTTTTCATGGAGGTTCTGAGCAAATCAAGTGTAAAAGCATGGAGTAGAGTTCCTGGGGTGATGATGTGAAGCTTGTCTACATCTAAACTTGCCTCTGTAGGGTAAAACACATAAAAACAGATGAAAGACACTAAACATTTTTCATTTTTCCAGAGTTAAATATTTCTAATGACTTGCATTAAATTAAGAAATCTTTTAAAAGCACTTTAAAAAAGTAATGTTAGTTACAAACTAATGTATCTAAAGTAGTGGAGTCTTTAAGTATCTCAAAGGAGGGGAAGTTCTTGTTGGTACATGGAAATTGAGTAGTGCGCCGTATGGATCTTTGGTTCTCACAACAGGGAATTGACAAACAAAAAAATAAAAAAAACCCAAACTTTGACTATAAATTAATCTTTACCTTGCCTTTAGAGTATATCTTGATTTTCTTAATTTGCTGCTAGGTGTGGTGAAGAAACAGTGTCATGAATAGCTTCCTCTCTCAAATTGGTCCCAAAAGAACTACGTGTCTGAGGCTGGATAGCGAATGCTTACTCTGGCTCAACTTCAAACATGGTTTCCATGGTGGTTGGTTGTTTCTAACTGTGATTTGCTTTCAGTTGTTAAACTTCTAATATGAATTGCTTAAGAGAACCTTGAACATCTACATACTTCTAAGTTATTTGGGTTACATGGGGCACCTTGTGGGAATTGCTTCATAACCCCGGATAAACTACTTTTAATGGAAACTTAAGACTAGCTTGAAGGGCATGTTTGTTACTAGGGGAATTTTCTCGTAACCTCTGGTAACTTTGCTCTTCTTATTTTGCTGCAGTTCCAGTTATTCTTCATCTGCTTTGGATTTTGAGACTGAAAACAAAATAGATCCAGTATTTGATTCACCAAGAATGTCACGGCGTAGTTTACGGTTAGCTGCTGCAGGATTTAATAAATCAGACGATGCACAAAATGATACCCTTCGTGACAGCTCTTATGCCGGAAACATGTCCTTCAGAGAACAGTCTGCTAAGTAAGTACTTTCTATCATCACAAGCTAATTTATTGGTTGGAGTCTTGGGGCTTCCTGTTTGAACACGATAGTACAAACGTAGCTACCTACTGTTTTATTCTTTGTTCTCAGTGTTTACTGCCATACTTTGAAAATCATGTTCAGTGTGTGGTTTGCAATGAAGTCTTTGCAAAAGTATAGATGCTTGAATGTGAGGATTTTCTTCTAAACCAGATGTGAGCTGTCTAGTCATGTCAGCATTAAAATACCTTGACTGGTTTTTGCATTTAAAATGAGAGACAACAAGAAACTTTCATCTTTAGCGCTGTGTCTTATTTGTATTTGCTTGGTTTCCTAGGACGGTGAAGCAACGCAGAAGTATGAATAAACAATCTGGTAGTGTAAGACACACACCAAGGAAAAATCTGTCCAGCTCTTCCATTTTTAGCCAAAGCAGTTTCAATAGCCATGCCAGCGATACATCAATGGTATCCACTGTATTGGATGAATCTTTGATTCGAGAGCAAACAGAAGTTGATCATTTGTGGGGTAGGTAATCGTTGCTATTGCTCATATTGGATTATGAAAACCATTCATGGTTTGGTTCATATATACATATATGTCCACATCTTCCCTCTTTTCCCCATCCATTTTTCCATCCTGCCCTCAAATGTGTGCGTGTACTTACTCTTTTTATGTAGATGTCTGCTTGCTAAGATGCCTACTGGAGAAATTCACAGTCCAGTCTGTAAACTTGATTTACTGGCATAGGCAACATCAAGACACACTGCACAGTCAAGTTAATATGCCACGCAAATGTATACAATTTTGCGATGCAATACCATAGACTGTATAGCAGTAATTATTTCTTATCATTACTTTCTTCAAAATGTGCATAGAGCACCATATTTAAAGAATGGTAAACAAGTAACTTGTCTTTGAAAAGCCAAAGGAAAAGCATTTTCTTGTTTGTTTATAGGCAAAAATGTGTTTCAATTTAGCATACCTTAATCTGAAAGCTTCAAATTAGTGGCGCTTCAAGATTTCCTAAGAGGGTGTTTGTGTGTGGCTGGTTTGGTTTGGCCTTTCTGGAACCTGCTTTTTTTCACTGAAGAGGAAATTACGGGAGTTGTCTACATAAAGTATTGTCTATGTAAAGTGTTGTGCAGGAGAAGAACAACAACTTATTATATCTCCAATTCAGACCATTTGTTTCTAGTCAGTATGCTTGTGACCTTCCCTGAGTCCTGATGTAAAGAATTGTTTCAATCTTGGTAGAACACATTCTGAACTTTAGATTACCTGGCTCTTAACACAGGATCTTAAAATACAGTAGTACCAAAGTAGTTACCAAGCAACAGAAACAGCGTAAGCTTGTAAGTAGCTGCTTTAACGTCACATGGGAGCTAAGAAAAGGTGTAGTTGTCATTCATATTATTTTGTCTGCCGCTTCTGTGGAAGAATGCTTTTCACTAACTTACCTTACTACATTAATGTTTGAATATATGAGTCTGTTTATGTGGTGGACAGCAAAATACGTTAAATACTAATCATAAAGTGGCTTTTCTTTGCAGTCTTAAAACTGGTGGGACTTTTGATTTGAATTCATGTCAGATATCATAGTTGATTACGGGACTTCCTTATATTTGGGACCAAATTTTTTTTTTTTCTCCTTTGAAGGTCTTGATGATGAAGGTGACCCTAAAGGTAACTACACTTTCCTTTTCCTTCCACGTGCGTTCTATTTACTGGTAACTAATGATGGCAATACTGATTGTCAATGCACTGCATATTTTACTCTTGGTTTACTAGGTAGTGATACTACACTGATGCAGGGAAATGGCGATCTAGCAGCAGCGGAAATGCAGACCACAATGATCAATGGCTACACTTGCAGTGACTGCAGCATGCTTTCTGAACGGAAGGAGGTTCTTACAGCATACTCAGCTTCTCGTGTGCCATCTTCCAGAATTTACTCCAGGGACAGGAGCCAGAAACATGCATCTAGTAAGTTACTTCCTTTTCTGTCTTACCTCAATAGCAGAATGGTATACGGTTTAGTTGATGCGTTTTCCACGTAGTGTTATTTAAGCACTTTTACTACCCTGCTAAATTTACCAATAGCTAAATTCTAGAGATAAGCTTATATGAAATACCTTTTTCTGTATCAGTTGAAACTTTATGTACTTATCAGCTTTTGATATATAATTATTATTATTATTATAATTATCTACTTTTTCCAATGCTGCTGTAGGAATGAAACAATTGCAAAATGAAAATGCCGTGGTATCTTAACAAGCTACATTTCCAAACTGATTTGGAACACAATAAGCTGTTCCCACCAGCAATGATTGTAAGAGTCTCCTAATCTGGTATCCGATCCGCAGCTGCTTACAAGGTTTTTGGTCAGGGTTTTCAGACAGAAACTTCTCCTATGCAGTCTGACTATTTTTTTTCTTACGTGATTTGAACTTTCAAGACTGAGCTGAATTGTTATTTAGCAGTGCTTCTGTTATCCAAGAAATCTCTGAGAGATTATACCTTCCTACTTACTGCTTTGTTGGGTTGTTTTTTTTCTCCTCACTTAGCTTTGGCAGCTTGTTAGAGTGTTTTTAGAAGCTAAACCTCAACTACTTGAAAAGTTGAACCCGAAGGAAAAAACTGATTCCAAATAGACTTCCTAGTGACTACATTCCTAAAGCTCAAAACCAAATGAATTGGCTGCAGATAAAGTTGTGGCTTTCCAAGGCAATATCCATTCTGAGGATGTGCCTCAGTGTCTTGACTGTGCTTGCCTCTTACATAGCATCTTGAATTTCTTGATTGTTGGTAGCCCCCAGTTACCATGAAGTTATTGTTTCTTGAGCAGCCTTGAACTGGAAAGGAACCGATTTTTGGGATTCTGTAGGTTTGTTATTCTTGAATGAAGGGTGTTTTCAGTAGCAAGAAATCTGTTTGAACTGTAATGTGTGACTTTAAATGCTTTGAGGCAAGCATTTCTTTTTGGTAAATGTGTAGTGAAGATAGGAGTTCTGTTGGCTTAGCGTAATGAACTAAAAGCAACACTGTATGAAAACTGTTTTCTGTGCTCCTGAGTTTGTATTCACACAGGAGAATTTTACAGGGAACTCATCTTTTTACTTTCCTTTGAACTTTAATCCAGTAGCTTGGGTTAAACTCGAGGGAGGTGGGGGAAGGGGCACAATCATGGCATGTGTTTGGACTGTGGCTGATTCTATAAAAGCAGTAGTATGGGGGACTGCAGCTCTGTGCCCGTGGCTCTGAAGTGTGTGTCTCTAGCACTTGAGGCAGACCACTGCAGTAACGTCCTCCAATGTAACAATGTAAAGGCAGAGAAGAAGGTGGGAAGTCCTCCCGCTTTCAAATCCAAAAATAAGAATGTCGCTTGTCTCTCTGGAGCTGTGACCCACAAAACCGGTATCAACAGCTCACGTTGTTGAGAAATGCTGAGTTCAATAAGCAAGGAATTCATTAGTACTTAAAGTTCGTAATTCTTACTAAGAAAAGGTATTCTTGCTGAAGCTATACATTCTGTCTTGAAGGCGTTTTCCCTAGGATGTGTCGTTCTTAAAGTTTTGCTGTAATATCTAGTGCATCCAGACTTTTCAAACTGCACTTGCTTAAGTTCATACTCCTGGCTAAACAGTGGCTTTCCATGCTTTGTCCTCACTCATCCACAAGAAGATGGTCACCAGAGAACAGAAGTACGTCTTTATGGAGGTGAATAATTTGTATTCACCCTTTTTTTCAATAGGAGGAACTTACTTCTACACGAGTAAGATTCTGCGAATGGTCAAACATGCTGCAGCATCTTTTGCGTCACTATTAGTGCAACTATTTCAAATGGTTTTGCTGAAGCTGGGTTATGAATTTAAAGGTACCTTTTCAGTTGTCTTCCTTGGTCTCCACACAAAGTCACAGTGTGCGTGTTGGTTTTTATTTTTCTTGCAGGCTTCATCTTTGACACTACAGTGTTCTTTTCCTATAGTCTTCTGGCTGGCTCCTGTCTTTCTCCCCTTTTTTTTTTTTTATTATTATCTATCTTAGTTGTGCTACCCTTTTCATACTTTTCCTCCGTTTTGGAAATACCAGGATTCACGTATGTGAGATCTGTGTTACAGTTAAGATTCACGTGTGGATTTTTACTAGGAAGTGGTAGAAGGCAATGTTTCAATTGAGAAACTTAAGTTGATTTTTTTAAAAACTGCTTGGTGTGATAGTGTCAAATCCTAACTTGTCTTTAGGTTTGGAATAGCTTGTTACCCTTAA
This sequence comes from Himantopus leucocephalus, assembly GCA_003993805.1. Lineage (NCBI taxonomy): Eukaryota > Metazoa > Chordata > Aves > Charadriiformes > Recurvirostridae > Himantopus > Himantopus leucocephalus. Next base: position 4,666,854 of record RSEF01000014.1, read on the forward strand.
GCCAACTGTGTATTTAAAGCTTGGTTAGCTCTGTCTTGCAAAAGTAAAGCTGCCATCATCACTCGGCACTACTCTAAAGCACATCTTGTTTTCCTTGAAAATACTCGATTCTTCTTTGGAGCTTTCTCTTCTATAACACATGCTCTATGAGTGAAGTTAAATTGCCATAGGCAGAAGGTAACTGATTTTTGTGTGTGACTAAAACATGTTCTCTCCTGTTCTCTCTGTCTCAGTGCCTAATAACGTGCTGATGCTCTCTTCTCAGTCTCTTAAGATCTCTGATAAAATGAACACAACGATATAACGGTTGGCCCATTTGACAGCATGATGGGAATAGGGACTTAAGATTTGATGAGTTGTTACTTAGCAAAGTTAGTAAAAAAAAAAAAAAAAATCCTATCCGAAAAGCAGCGGAAAGATATTTGAACTAAAGACCTTCTCTTACTTAAAGAAGAAAAAATAAGATTGGACAGAGTAGGCTGCTTGATCGTTTTTCAGGTCACCTGTGGGTAACCTGGCTTTAATAGTGAAGCAAGCCAGTTTAGCTAAAATCTGCATATATATCATAGCTGAAATGTGTATATATGAAAGGCTTTGAACTTGAGTTACATTCCATGTATGCTTTTTGAATGTGTTGCAGCTCACTCAGACTACTGTGGAAGCATGAATGTAAAGGAGTTTTACAGAGAAGATAGGCATCTTGGTGTAAATGAGGAATCAATATGTAAGTATAACGATTGATGTTGTATTCTAGCCTTGGGCTGTACACCAGGCTGTTGCTATAATAATAATATCTGATGCCCCATGACTATGGAAGCCTCATAGTAAATGTTTGGTTTGTAACTTAGATTTTGGGGGGAAAACAGTGATTGCCTGGTGTACTGTAATATTTTCCCAAGCAAGTTTTATTCCATTGAAGTTTGCTTAGTGGTTTTTTGTTTGCTAACTGATACCATGAAATAGGCTTGTTCAAGTTATCTTGTAATGATCTTGACTTGATCCTGGCTTTATCCCATTAATTGACTGTTACCACAACCAACAGGTGATGACTGTAAGGGGAAGAAACATCTTGAAATATACACCACAGACCACATGCAATCCTCATGGGCTAAAAGGGTAGCAAGGACCATTTGGCACACCTTTTCTTATGCAGGTTGACTTGGACCTTTTTTCTTTTGCTTTTATTTTGCATTGCAATCTCACAATGTTAATCATTCTTACTGCTTGTGGGTTTTTTTACCTTCATCTTTCAAAGTAGATTAAAAAAAAGTGTAAAGTGTCTAGAAAATTAATTTACTTAACACCTTTCCTGTTTGACTTCTTGCTCTGATACTGACTTTTGTACAAGCTTGGCAGACTACTTACCTATTGGCAAAACAAGGTGCAGGGACAGCATACACCTTGTATGTTAGCGAAAATAAGTCAGATTGTTAATTGGTTGCGCTTCTGGGGAGGTCCGTACTCCCGATGGGTTGAAAAGCTGCCTTTAAATGAAAGCAAGGTATGAGGTATCGGTATGCAGATTATTTGAATAAAGGGGTTTTAACATTTTATTTTTGTTCTAGTGGTAGTCAATTTTTACAGGAATCTTATATAGGGATAGAATCTTCCCTGTGACATGAGCGTTCCCTAGCTTGAATGACAGAGGCATCAAGAATCTGTTGAGTGCTCTTTATTCAGCAAAGGAAAATGATTTGAGACACTTCAGTGACCTAAATGCTTTGCAAAATATTGGGTTGGTATCTCTATAATCCCTCAGATTAACCCAGACATACCTGTTAATCTAAACATGTAGGATTATTTTCTAAATGTATACTACGTAGTTTGTTCTGTAGAATAAGCAGTCCTAGTCTCGGATATAGTAATTGTTGGCTTCAGTGGGCTTTAAGTTGCAGCATTGTGTTTTAGTGCGTTGGTTATTTTGTTGGTTTTGTTTTGTTTTTTTTAAAGACTCGATACTTCCATACTGAAGATCCTTGGGAACATTCAATTTAATGAAAACTTGCTGCTTGTAACTTTTAGTAGGGAATGTTTTCTCTTATTTAGCAGTATTTCTTAGACATCATTATTTAATTCTTTTGCTAGGATTTAAAATTTTAATTGTTCCCTCTTCTACACATGAATTTGGATAACAATCCCAATGTATAATTTGGAGCAAATAAGATGCTTTTCATGTAATGATGTGCTTAAAACTTGTTTTTATGGTAGTACTTTTTCACTAGTCTTACACTTAGCATGGCATTGTTAGATAAACATGCTACAAAAAACCTTTTTGTTGATTTTGGAAAAGTGATATTCTAACTGCACAGATGCTGTTGATCATTATTTTTATCTTTATATGGGAGAATTCTGTTTCTGAATTGTCTTGGTTTTACTTGGCTTCATATTTATTAGTGGCTTGCATTGATTTTTAAATAGTGAAGAACCAAGTTTGTAGATTACTAAAAGGTATGGTTTAAAACTACGCAGACCATGTAATGGGCAGAGAGCGGAGTCTGTTGGGCTGCATGTGCTGCGAAAGAACCTTAAGCTCACTGATGTATGTTACCACTTAAGAGTTAATTTGTTATAATCTAGGTTACTTTATGCTTCACGTGTTGCGAACAGTGGGAGCAACCGGATGGCTGGTGTCTCAGAAGGTGTTGTCTCTACTTTGGCTGGCCATTCTTTCTCCAGGTTACTATCCTAATCCCTGTGTGTGCGCGTTGCCTGTTCTTTTGGCAAACTAGGAACCTGCAGTGTGTGGCTTACACTAATTCAACTGTGCTTATGCTGTAGCTTTTGTATCTTGAAATGCATGTGCTACTTTACTTTCTTCATTCACCAAACTATGCTTAATGACAGGGTATATTTCTGTTCACAGGCATAATGGGAGACTAACCAGACTATTTCATGAGGGAATGACTGTGAATAGCACAGAATATGGGGTGTCAAGAATAATGGGGTGTGTTTTGGTTTGGTAGTGGCTTCCTGTTGTGGTATTCCTCTTAGCAAAAAACGATGCTGCTAATCTGTGCGTTTCTTGAAACATACCAAGGTCTTCAGTGCATGGTAACTTGGATCCAAGCATTAATACTGAATTTCCAGCAAGATAGCATTGTTATAACAAATAAACATTTAATCTTTTTGCATGACTATTGTTTTTGTTGAGTAGCTGATGTTATGATGCTGTCAGACTTGTGATATCTAGATTTGAATAAGCTGCATGTGTTGCCTGTGTTCCTGCATTTCTTTCCTGTGCAAAGTTTTCTTGGCCACAGTTGCATGTCCCTCTGCTTGGTTTCTCTGAACACATGCTGCAGTAATTACGTTTCACACTGCTGCTTTTTGTCTTCTAGGGAGGGCAGCTTCTGGCATGTTCAGGTTGCTTAGAGCTGGGTGGTATCGACTTGTTACTCTGATGTCTGTGCTCAAGGTGTTTCTTCTTAAAAGGTGCGTATCCTGAGAAAAAAATGTTTCGTGAGCAAATTATTTACCCGGTTATAATACAAAACAATAAAATGAGAAATGTATTGTTTCTTGTAAACTTCTCTCTCTTTCTCTAGATGCCTTCCGAAGATGTACAAGCTGTTGCTGTTTCTTATCCCACTCCTGTTTCTACTAGGTATGTGAGTCATTTAGTTATAATGCAAATGGATGTGTGCTTACTACAGCTGTTCCAAAAGAGCATTTTTAGTTGAACTTTTGGTTTATGAAGAAGATGCAGAAGCAAAAAAGAGCACTTCGTTTGTGAACAGGGCAGTAATTCAAACTCTTAAAGTACTGACAAGTCAGTGAGCTTTCCCCTTGAAGGAATTCCCCATGAAAGGAAAACCCTTGATATAATTTCATAGAGCTCTTTCAACAGAGAGAGTGGGTAGGTAAGTAAACGCACTGAAGTCCTTTTTTTTTTTTTCTTTCCCTTCCTTCATAGGAATAGCAATGAGCTCATAAAAAGTAGGCTGCGTACTGATGTTTTGATTGTTATCAATGTCCATAAAAGTGTACTTTAGTTCTTTTACCGACTCATCCTAAATCTTTCTTTTGCTCTTGGCCATGCTTTAGTTGCTTAAAATACTGCTATTTAGACTGGTTAGTTAACAATATTCCAGGCCAGCTGTCTAATTTGAAATAAACAAAGTCAGTTCAAAATACTTACTGAAAGTGCTGGGCCGTTTCTGAAAAGCAGTTTCATGTCTTTGCATGTCCTAAAAAACTTGTAGCTACTTTGGGGAGGAGATGAAGCTTCTCAGAAACTTGCAGGGGGGATTCAAAATCCTCTGTACTAGGGAGAATAAGAAAGGAAGAAGTTACCCTGTGTAGAAAATGCTGCTACTTCTTGCTAAGATATTGCAGAAATAAGTGTAATCTTTGTGAAATGCTAGACTGTTTCCATGGAATTCTAAGTTTCCTCCAGCTTTTATTAGATATTTTGCAATGTGGTATGTAGTAAGTAGGGTATAAGGCAAGATATTTTGTATTGAGATCAAAAGCAGTATTTACATCTGCCTTCAGTGAGCATGGCCTGTCTTAATCAGTAAATGAGATCTAGGTCCGAGGGAAGCAGTAGTATGAGATTAAGGATGTATCATCATATATAAGCGCAAGTTGCCTGCATTACAACTGTGTACTGGTACTGATGGATGTTCGCTAATATTCCTGAGTGCTTGACTTAGCATGAGCCAGCTTTCAAATTGTTGATTTTTATTCAGACTGGAGTAGTGTCCACTGTGTGACATCAGCCTTGCAAGCTTAAGGTAGCTTGTGTCCTTAAGTAAGAAGACGATTTGTAGCTATAAGCAGTCTTAAGGGAGAATTCTCTTGAACACCCTTTTTTCTTTTTGTTTCTGATCTAGGTATATGGTTCTGGGGGTTTGATGGCTTCATTTCATTATTACCTTCATTGAATTGGACAAGAATTGATAGAATACAGAGAATAGATGACTCTGTTCGTGTTCCTGAACCACAGGCGGATTCTTTTCACTCTGTCCAACCTCCGAAGGTAAGGGAGAACAGTCTAGGGAAGAACTTCCGTACCTTTTAAGACTTCTTAACTCCCATGTCTTCAATATTTTGCAATAACTACTTGATACACTAGGGAAATGTAAAGAAATGTCTTGATTTCTACATATTAAAAAAAATCTTTCTACCTTAGGATACCATAAATATCTTTGATTCTGGTCGTATAACTGAGCTGGAAAAGCAAATGGCCTTCGTGTCTGACAGATGCCATCACCATGACGAAAAATATAGCAAAGTGATGCTTCTACTCCATAATCTTCAAGATCAGGTTGTCCAGATGAGCGACAAAAGTGAAACATTGAAGCTAATACAAAATGTGGTGGGTCAACATTTTAAAGATATGAAACTGGAGGAAAAGGTAAGATAGTTATTGATGCTTTCTAGTACTGATCAAAGTATTCTGTTTTGGTAATGCAGATTATTACCTATTTGACTTCAGGATTCTTTTTCTGTTACAGAATTAACTGATAGGTAGTAAATGCCGGGGAGTAGTCATTGGCGTATGTTCCTCCTTTGTTATTGCTGACAAACAATTAATTCCAGACAGGTGGTCTAAACCAAAATCTTTCATTGCTGAAAAGCATCTGGATTTATCCTGCTTTCATACAGAGAAAGAAGACTATAGGAAGGACTAGTGACAAAGAAGGGGTTTTCTGGCAAACTTCCCTGTTGTGTAACCCCTACTACTGCTGAATTGGGCATTTATATTTATTACAGATTCTATAATTTCTCACACTACATGTAGGATAAGTCACTTAATTTTTATTTCATTCTGTGAGTGCTTGTGCTTTACAGAAAATATCAATTATGCTATTTGTACTCCAAAAGAAAATACACCACCTTTTTCTCCCCTGTTTTTAAAGACTGACTTCCTGGCTTTACATCAAGAGCATGAGTTCCGCATCCTGGCGCTGGAAGACCTTCTTGGAAAACTCTCTGCTGAATCCAAGGTATAGAAAGTTAGCTCTGCTAACTCACTCTAATTGTAACCCGGTGATAAAATAGACTAACTCTTTTGTTGGCTATCCCAAACTCCAGTTTGTTTTCCTCCAGCTATTACAGTTCTTGAAGTCTCAAAGCTTGTTTGTGTTCTTGCTTCCCCTTCTTGGAGGGTGTTTTGGTCCAAAGATTAAAAATTATTCACTTGACCAGTGATGCAGGTTCTACTTATATATTATTACATATAATAATATATTATATATATAATAATATATAATAAAATCTTATTATACGGAGGCACAAACATGAATGTGGGGGCATAGTCCTGTATAGGTGGTGCTAAAATCTGTCACTTTCATTTAAAAATTTTCTTTCTATCAGTTCTGTTTCTTTATATATGTTAAAACTAACTTGTATCTTTTTAGGACATCCAGAAGGACCTTGACATTGCCAAAGCAAAAACAGTGAGGTATAAGCACTCTTCAAATATATTTTGCTTTTTCAATCCTGATGCTAACTGATGGTGATACACGTGTTGTTCTTCGAAATACAGCAATCCTTTTCTTTGTGTCAGTTAACTGACCTTAAGAGCCTGCAGTGACAGCAAGGCTTCTGCTGTCTAGTAGCAGACTTCAACTGTGCTGCTGAACATCAGCACAAGGCCCGCTTCCAGTGTGTCAGCAATCCTACAACTACTTTTTTTACTAGAGAAAGCTGTTTATTTAGTGGAGGAGAATGAGTGACTTCTCATCTGCTTATAAATGCATTAGAATTTTTCCTCAAATTGCTTAGTGAAGCATACAGTAACTGCTTTTGGTAGGCTTTATATTTAAATTCTTGAATTGCATCAATTCTAATCTTCATATCTTGTTTTTTGGTTTGTCAGCTGTACTACTTTTCCTCTCATGTACTAGGTTATACTGGGATAAAAACTGTAGCGCTTCATTAAGTAGCTTCCCCGTTGGGAAGAGGAAAAGAAACACTTATTTGCTGCATTGTCATTTAAATTAGATCTAAATGTAAAATGGCTTTAGAATGATGGCTGATACCTTTTTTCCATAGCATGCACTGAACGCTGATCTGTATTGGTCATATGTGTCCTGCTACTTCAGCTTAGTTTGACACCTTCCTCTAAAGTTATTCTCATTTAAGTAAGGTAACCTGAAACTTGCTCTAACCAGTGGTAAACTCATGCAAATAAAGTTTGACTGATTTGCCAGAAACCTTATATTCCCCCAAATCTATATATGCTTGAGTTATTAACTTGTCAGCCTGATGATGTTCTAAAGTTGTCACTGCTGGATTTGTTCACAACTTCAAGATACTTTGCTTTGAATGTGTTAATCCTAAGTATGCCTTAAATAACATCTTCAAGGAACTGCAAGCTCACAACGTCTATCATGGCAAATAACTGAACTAGGAAAGTGCTTTGTATTAGACAAGTACATTCTCACACTTTTGGAATTTGATTAAATGATTCAAACTACTTTTTCCTAATTCCTGACTCCTTGTTTTTGTCAGAGATGCTGATGAACATACTCAACTTTTGTCCAAAGTTAAAAAGCTAGAACTAGAGTTGTCGCAGATGAAATCGGAGTTGTTAACTGCGGAAAGCGTGAAGACGAGTTGCGAGAAAATAGATGTCATTCATGAAAAAGTACGTTCTGTATAATTGCTCCAGTAAAACTTGGTACTGCTTGATTTTTGTTCACTAACTTTCTTGATATGCAGTGCAATGAGTAATGTGGGGGTAGTACTAATCTCAAAGAATGGTAGTGGCTTATGTAGTGGTACTGTGAATTTTTCCATTAGTGCATAACATTTTACTAGACAACAGTTTAGGGCTCGTTTTCTACAATGGCAGGGGTTTCTGCATTTAAGATACGATACAATAGCAGTTCTGTATTCAGTCCTTTGCTGTTCTTACCAATGTATTTTGTTAACCCATGGGAATGTGGAGAAGAAACTTACGTTAAAGCAAGTTAGGTTTGTTATCTGAGAGTTGTTTTAAAAAATCATGCTTAAATTCTTTTGAAGCCTTTTATAAGATCTGACTGGATTGTAGCCAACAAAATACAACAATAAGTATTGATACGGGATTATCAACTTTGACTAAAATACCATTTTGTGGTAACGCTCAAATATGATCTAGCTATTGTGTATGGAATCGAAGTGTACCATGAGTGAGTGATAAGCAACTTGCTTAACTAGGCTGAAGAAGTACACCGCTCCCCTTAGCCGTGGTGCCGCCTTTGAACTGTTGCAGTCAGCTGGGGTTTTTTATTCTGAAGTGTTAGTCAGACCGCTAGTATAAACTGCACAGTTTGCTAGGGCTTGGAGGTGTGTCTTGTTCACCAAACAATGAAGTGTTTCCCATATGTTCCCCTGCACACCTGACTGGTCTGGTATTCCAGTGTAAGTCAGCGTAGTTAAAACACACATGAAAGCTAGATTTGTGTGGAGTGCTGAATGTATGTATTAATTTCGCGTGTGCCTGTTATAAACCATTAAGCAATACTATATTTAATTTCTGTTATTGTTAATGGCTTCTACTAGGTAGGTGCCCAGGTCAAAGAATCTGTCAAGCTAATGCTGTTTGGTGATCAACACGAAGACTTTCCCGATTCGCTTCTCCAATGGCTTACGTCCAATTTTGTGAGCAAAAGTGATCTGCAGACTTTGTTGCGGGATCTAGAGTTGCAGATCCTCAAGAATATTACTCTCCATATGTCTGTTACAAACCAAAAACTAACACCGGAAGTAGTAACAAATGCTGTGACTAATGCAGGGATTTCTGGAATCACAGAAGCGGTGAGTGAGTTAAGTTCTCAAAAGTTCAACTAAAACAGTAGAGTCCTTTTGTATGCATTTAGTGGAGCATGACTGTCAATATAAATGTTAATGATTTTAAGAGATGTCAGGAACATTACAGTTCTCCCCATTTCAATGAGAAAATGCTTTATTGAGCGTATTCTTATAGCATTACTTGTTGCCTGTTGTGAACGTGTTTAGTTTTTTCAAAGTGTGCTATCTTGAAAACTGAAGAATTCCCAAGAAACAGGTATATCAAAGAAATGCAGCTCAGGGCCTTGGGAAGGTGGGGGAAAGCATGCAACTTCCGAAGAAAACACCAGTCAGGGTGCAGTATGAATTTGAACCATGCATTAAAAATGGCCTCTGTCTTGACAGAGGCTTTCTAAGACATATGGGGGAGTGCAGCATCTCAAAAAGATGCCTGCAACTTCACAGATGTGTGTATATCAATTACTTTATCACTTGTNTAAATGGCCTCTGTCTTGACAGAGGCTTTCAAAGACGTATGGGGGAGTGCAGCATCTCAAAAAGATGCTTGCAACTTCACAGATGTGTGTATATCAATTACTTTATCACTTGTTTATATTAAAATCTTTCTCTTTCCACTCTCCTCTTCTGTGTGGACATCTGTAGCAAGTACAGATTATTGTAAACAATGCACTGAAACTCTACTCTCAAGACAAGATTGGTATGGTGGATTTCGCCTTGGAATCTGGAGGTAAATAGTAGAGGAAACACCATTTTTACTATTCATGATACAGTAATTACTAAAAATATTAAAATGAGGACTAGAGGTTTGTAGAGCATCCTTGTGTGTTGTTTGATCATCGGACTATGGCAATCCATGTGTATTGTTTACAGGGTTATGTATCAGCCTGGGTATGGACAGGGATAGAATAGTTCTGGGTAACGGATAACCACAGATGTTTGTGTGGGATGTACACACCACTGAACTCGCTAGGGAAAAATGTGTATTTCTCAGCCTGCTTAAATGAAAACCCTTTAACATGTTCTTAAAATAACTTGATAGAAGTTTTGTATCACCATAAAATTATTAGACTTTAACAATATCTTTAGTAGTTTTTTGTGAGGAAAATAGTATATTCACTAAGCTTTGTACTTAGTATATTCATTCAAATAGTATATTCACTAAGCTCTGCCTTAAAAGTCTTCAGGAAGAAATGAGTAATTATTTCTGCTAACCTGATGTATCTCTTTTGAGGTGGCAGCATTCTGAGTACTCGCTGTTCTGAAACCCATGAGACCAAAACAGCATTAATTAGCCTCTTTGGAGTTCCTTTGTGGTACTTCTCTCAGTCTCCCAGAGTGGTGATACAGGTAATAAAAAGCCAAGTAAACAAATTCAGCAACGTTATTTTGTGTTGAGTAGTTTGGATTGGTTTTTTGGATGCTGGATGTTTGTCTGTAATATATTGGGGGGCACGGGTATTCTGAACTATGTTCCCAAGAGTGGGATTCTGCTGGTAGTTCCTGGGCACTGCTGAAGTCCTGCGCTAGCAAAATGAAGACCCTTGTAGGAGGCTTGGGCAGTGCCTTGGACTTCTGCAAAGCGGGAGCACTGGGAGGGTTCCTGTTGAGAAGTAACCTCAAGGTGGGTCTTCAAAACACTGCCGGTAGTTCAGGTGGATATTGTAGAATCATAGACTGGTTTGGGTTGGAAGGGACCTTAAAGACCATCTGGTTCCAACTCCCCTGCCCTGGGCAGGGACACCTCCCACCAGCCCAGGTATGCTGTCTTCCTGAAAAGTTCTACCAAACAGATTATATTCTGCCACTTGCTGTTGTCCTGCTTTACTTACTAAACTGTTTTTCTCAACCCACAAGGGGTTTTTTCCCTCCTTTTTCTCCCTCTTCTCCCTACCCTACGAAGGAGAGTGAGTGTNTCCTCCTTTTTCTCCCTACCCTACGAAGGAGAGTGAGCATGTGGTTGTGTGGTGCTTAGTTGTTGTGGTTTAACCCCAGCCAGCATCTATCTAAGACTGTCCCTAATANCCCTCCTTTTTCTCCCTCTTCTCCCTACCCTACGAAGGAGAGTGAGTGTGTGGTTGTGTGGTGCTTAGTTGTCGTGGTTTAACCCCAGCCAGCATCTATCTAAGACTGTCCCTAATAAATCAGAATTCATTATGACTTTTTATTACTAAAAAAATCATTACAAAATGCTTGTGGTTGTTGTTGTGTCCCATCCTGTTCTCTCCCTCTTCTTCCTGTTTAGCCGGACATGTATCCAGGAAACTGCTGGGCTTTCAAAGGATCACAGGGGTATCTTGTAGTTAGACTGTCAATGAAGATCTATCCAACTGCCTTTACAGTGGAACATGTACCAAAAACACTTTCACCAGCAGGAAACATCACCAGTGCCCCTAGGAACTTTGCAGTATATGTAAGTCTGTCTGTGAACTTAAGTTGATGTTTGTGTGCATAAAGAATATTTGTGTTACGTATTTGGGAAAATAATGACTTAAGGGAGGACCACTAAGAAGAGAAACCGTTTCTGCTGTTGCTCTTAAAATTGTTTATATTTTTTTTAATGAGCTTGGAGTTTAGAAGTAAGTGTTGCAAGTAATTTTGGGGAGTTGTTTCTTTTTTCTTGCTTCATACAGTAGTAAACACTTTTAGAGGGAGATAATGGTTTTAATTTGGTGTAGTTCTTTCATACATATTAACTGTTCCATCCTTCCTCCACCCCCAACCCCCCCGTTTTGGCTTTTCTATGATGTGCCTTAAATCCTTTGAATTGATTTTAACTAGCACCACAGTTGCTCAGGCATGACTGCAGAACAGGAGACCACAGGCTGCATCAGAGTATAGATGTGATNGAACAGGACACCACAGGCTGCATCAGAGTATAGATGTGATGTCTGCGAACTCTGTCTAGTTCTTTTAAATGCTTAAGCAGTCATCTGCAAACATCTGAATCTTGACTTCTGTTGTGTTTATAACCTTGATGTTTTCTTGTTCGTTTGTCCTGAGCAGTTAATGTTGCATACTGTGGTAGTGGGTTTGCTGTGGAAATCAAGGGGTTTGACCATGAAAACATACAAACATAGCACACCTACTTGCAGTGCAGGAAACTCAAATACAGAGCTGTGCCTGAACAAGCATGAAGTTACACAGGAGACATTCTGGTTTGATAGACTTGAGTGCTGTCTCTTTTGATAGACTTGAGTGCTGTCTGCTGATGCTCCGTTCTGTAGGCATGCTGTTGGTTTGGGTTTGATTGCAAATTTTACAGAGAAAAAACCTTTATCCTGTTGTTACAGGGTCTAGATGATGAATATCAAGAAGAAGGCAAGCTTCTAGGACAGTATGTCTATGATCAAGATGGAGAACCGCTGCAGATGTTCCCAGTGCTGGTAAGTCTGGAGGACAACATTTAAACTGTCAGGAGAAAGATACTGGTATTTTCTATGGTAGTGCGCAATGAGCAGTGAAGGAAAAAGGCCTCGTTCTCTGGGCTCTGTAGAAATTGAGGTAGAAACTGCCTCAAAACCTATGGTCTAAAATAGATATGGTCTAAATAGAGGAGAGGAAAAGTTTGTGCCATCTAGACACAAACGGTGTGAAGATGGTGAAGGTACGAAGAGTCTGCTTTGTGCTTCTTGAGCGAGTTTCGTGCTGCTCCTGACTCCCTTCACAAGTAACTGGCTGTAAGGCAAGGGGGGGTCTGTTCAAAGCGGCACAAGTTCCCAAGGCACGCCGTAGTTGTTAACAACAGTGGCGCTTGCAGGAATCCAAGAAGGCAACTTCAGTTGCACCTGTTGATACTAGAAACCTAACTCTGGTTCCTGTGTTTGCTTTTTCCTTCTGCAGGAGAAAAGTGAAAACGCATTCCAAATAGTGGAACTGAGAATTCTTTCTAACTGGGGCCATGCAGTATATACATGCCTTTATCGGTTCAGAGTGCATGGGGAACCTGCCGAATAATCTCCGACACTACAGATGGGTTGTTTTGTTGTTGTACATTTTGTTCTCAATTTGTATATACCGGGAAGCCTAGAACACTGGAATCTTTAAAGGACGAGGATGCAAGATACATACTGCAGAACTATTGATCCTCTGATAAAGGCAGAAGACTGTCAGCAGAACTGTATAAAAAATAACTTTTACTTGCTCTAATGCTCAGCTTGTAATTGCCAGTTAGCTTTATTTTGGTGTCCATGCTGAGAGAAATAATGCATGCGAACTGCTCTGGTTCCTAAAGCCCAGTTGGCAAACAGGTGACACCTATTTTATTACAAATGAATGTATAGGGTTTTGGGGTGGTTTTTGGTTTTGTTTGGTTTTCTTTTTTTTTTTTTTGGAAGAATAAACCACACTTTCTGCAACTAGGAATCTGGTTTTTTTAAATCCAGGACTTAACTGCATACTTCTGTTAGCTGGGCACCATGAGCCAAAAACTGTGGTACATTTTAACCACTGCGCGTGGCTGAAGGTGTCCTTCAGTTGACCCTTGGTGTTGACCTTTTTGGTGGATCCCAAAGGGCTTCTTTGATACCTGTTGAATATGATAAATATTACTGTCAGGGAAAGTTAACACAACCAAAACTAGTTTAAACACCAGCGACTGAGAATGCTTTACTGTAACTTGTGGCCATGAATTGCTCTAAAAGTCAGGGATAACTTTAAGTTATTTTAAGGGTTTTTACCATAGCAACTTGGCCAGCTTGTTCTTCTTCGGTGTTAATTCCAAATCGACCTTGATGTACTGACTAACTGGATCAGAGACGATAAGCCTGCTAAATTGCTTAGTAAACCTTAGCATAGAGCAGTTAGATCACTTTTAACAAACTAAGATTGTTTCTTTGGGTCAAGAATTCCTTAAGCTGGTTCATTGTTACACTCAGTAAATGCTGTATTGTGAGAATACCGCAGGTGTGTCTTCCACACGCTGCAAAACCTCACTACTCCGCACACGGGTGGTCTCGAGATCCTCCCAGAAACCTCCCTCGGTGTCGGACGACCAGTTCCAGAAGCAACATTTCCGTGTCGAGTGCGAGGAGAGCGCTGACCGCCCGCCTCGGCATTGCCACCCTGAAGATCCTTCTCAGAAAAGATCCCTGGAATGTACTTGTATGCAGAATTTTTATCTTGCCGTTACAATGCATTTTATAACACACGAACTGTTAACATGTGGGACTGCTGACTGGTTTTCTGAATAGTTATGTATGTTGCACAACAGTCCTCGAATGTTTATAAAAAAAAAAATCTCCATGTGANTCTCCATGTGAAGAACTTCTGTTTCACTTAAGCTAGAGACAGAACCTATGGCCTGCGCAGAGGAGTTAGATTACATGTGTACAGGTGTTTTCATACTACAGGTTACATATTTAAAATTAGAGTTATCCTGTATAAATTGAAATTAGGTAGCCGGGGTGGGAATATTTTGAATAACACTAACTTATTTTTAAAAAAGCAAGATAGGACTTTGTGCAATGTATTTTTGTAAATGCTTTTCAAAATGTCTGTTATTCTTCGCTGCCTCCAAACTGACGAGATGCTATTGAGATGTTTAAATAAAGAGTTTTAATTTTTGAAAGTGCATGTAATATTTGAAACAAGAAATAAAGCTGCTTTTCTGTATTTTTTTTGACCACCTGCTTAAATAACTGAGGACATCAGAGTCTGTCAAGTGAAGATGAATTATTCCCCCTTCCCCAAAGGGACCCCGAGGGCTGGGGTGAGCCGCGGGCTGGGGCTGCGCGGGGGGCGCACTGCGGGATATCCTTCTTGAAGAAAAAACCCCAGAAGTTGGTAGTTGCTTGATGCTTTGCAGCTATTTGCAATGCAGTTTCAAAAGGTCCTGGTCTGATTTTTGTTGCGGAGTGGGGTTTTGGGTTTTTTTTTTCCCCTATTTCCTCGGCCTTGTCTCCGCGTCCCTGAGGCACGGCCGGACTGCGCTCCCTTGCCCTGCCCGCAAACCCCAGATTGGCCATAGTCTACTTTTTCCGTGGCTGGGTGACGCAGCAGGCTGTCTCTGACGCAGCGGGCCGGCCGTGACGGCGCTGGGGGTTAACGCCCCCCGTCCCCGCCCGGGCGCGGCCCCGCCGCCGCCGCCCGCCCTTCCCGCCCTCTCCTGAGGGGAGACGGGCGGTTCNCCCCCCCCCCCCCGGCCCCGCCCGCGGGGCGCCACGTGACGCAGCGCGCGGCCGCGCCCCCTTGAGCCTCGCCGGCCGCCGTCGGAGCGGGCGGAAGCCGGGCACGCGAGGCGCGCGGCGGCGGGGCTGCTGCGCCTGCGCCCTCCCCTCCCCTCCCCTCCCTCCCCCTCCTCCGCGCTGATGGCGGCGGCGATTATGGCGGCGGAGCAGGAAGCCGCGAAAGGCGGCGGCAGGAACCGCGGCGGCGTGCAGCGCGTGGAGGGCAAGCTGCGCGCCAGCGTCGAGAAGGGCGACTACTACGAGGCGCACCAGATGTACCGGACGCTCTTCTTCAGGTAGGGCCCGGCCCGGCCCGCCGCCCTGCCCCTCCCCCGCACGGCCTTCCAGAGCCTTCCCACGCAACCTACCCTGCCGCCGCGCCCACGCCCGCTCCCCATTGGCCGCCGCTCCTGCCCATCTCCGCCTCCTGCTCTCTCATTGGGCCGCGGGGGGGCGGGGTGGGGCGGGTACGTGCCGCCGAGGGTAGGGCGAGCGGCGCCGGCCCGAGCTGGGCCTGGGCCCGGCCTGGGGGCAGCGGGCGGCCCGCGGGTGGCTCCGGCCCGGCCCGGCCGCTTCCCCGCTCCCTCCGGCCCGGCAACCGCGGGAGGGGCGCGGCGGCCGTGCGAGCAGAGGGCTCGGGGGCGGCGCGGGGAGCCGCTGCTCGCCGGGGTTTGAAGGTGAACTCCGGCCGGGCTGAGGGAGGGCGCCCGGCGGGGGGGCTCCCTGCCGCCGCCTCCCGGGGGAGCACCGGCCCGGCCCCGTGACGTGCAGGGGGCGCGTTGCGTCATACTTGAAGCTGTCAGGGACGGAGCTAAATTTCGCCCCCCCCCGTAGTCCTCAAACGTCCCTTTGGCGGCCCGAGGGGCCCAGCGAGCGTGTGTCCCCCCCCGCCAGGCGGNCACCCCCCGGGCCGGGCCCGCCGCCTGTCCCACCTCCAGGGCCGTCCAGGAGCTCCTCGGGCCCTCCTGACAGCCTCAGCTCTGGCAGCTTGTTTTGAACGTCAGCCTGGCTGCCAGGGGGGTTGTTTCAGGGTTTTAAGGTTTTGGGTTGATGCTCAGCCGGGAAACGGGGCCGCCCTGTTGCGGGGTAGTCCCCCTCTGGTACCACTTCAGGGAAGGGGCAGCTCTCGGAACGACGATAATCAGCTGCGCGGAGGGATTTTATGAGAATAGATTCGAATTGATGTAATATTTGTGTACATGACAATGACTTAAGTAGAGCAGGCCTAGGCATTTATTCAGAAATGGTAATACTGCCTGTTA
This sequence comes from Himantopus leucocephalus, assembly GCA_003993805.1. Taxonomy (NCBI): domain Eukaryota; kingdom Metazoa; phylum Chordata; class Aves; order Charadriiformes; family Recurvirostridae; genus Himantopus; species Himantopus leucocephalus. The sequence goes on from RSEF01000014.1 coordinate 4,683,025, forward strand.
TGTCATAAGAAACTATTTTTATTGCAAAACTTTTTTAGATTTTTTTTTTACTTTTCCCATCTGCTGCGGTGGTCACCCTTTCTCTCATCAAAATTTAAAACGTACCGTGCCTGGAGGTGCTTAGCAGACGGGCAGACGTGGTGCTGAGGGTTTAGTGGTGGGTTTGGCAGTGTCAAGGTCGATGGTTGGTCACAGCGATCTTAAAGGTCCCTTCCAACCTGGACGATTCTATGCAGGCCCTGGCCTTCAGGGGCACAGGATAAGGTATTTCTTCCAGGGGTTTCTCTGGTTGACCCCGCTTTGTTTACTTGTGGCTCTGGTAGGGGAGGGCAGGTGGGAAAGCTGCCTTCTGCGTCAGGGTACCTCACCTGTCTGTCAGCTCTCCTCAGAGCCCCTCGGAGGTGGAATGGGAGTGGGCCTGTGGGTATCTACAGAAAAATAGCGGCCAGGCATGTGGGGAAGAGGGACCTTGGTGCATAGCCCTACTGCTGCTCCCAGTGTCCTGCCCTGTGTACCAAGCACCGTTAAATAAAGCACTGGTGTTCTGCCGTAGCCTTCTGATGGGATCAGCAAGGGCACCATCTAGGCCTTAAGACTTAAATTGTATTTGAGAATAAATCTGAATTTAAGACAAAGCATGGCCTATTTTATAGTAAGGATTATGTGATGTGATGGCTGCAGTGGCGGGAGATGACTTGGCTCAGCAGGCCACTTCTCATCCAGTCTTCTGAATGTATTAACTCACATTCTTTGCTTAAGCCTCCCTGAATTAATTTGGAATCAAAGATCCTGCCTTTTCCATTTTAAATGCAAGAGAAAGAAGGTGCTCAATTAAATGAAAAGGTGACATTTGCATAGCTAGGAAGAGGGTTTCCTTCTAGGCGAAAAGATGTAATGAGACTGTGAAATTTGTTTGGAAAGTCACCGAGGCCAAAAAAGAGTCCTGGATAGTCTTGTTTGTCCTCTGTAAAATGTATGTTAAATGTCAGCAGTTTTCCAGAGACACATTAACATGGAGTGAGATGATCTCAGCTGCGGAATTGTAGTTGGGATAGCCAGTGCTTATGTGTTTTAAATTACAGCAGCCTGTAAAACATTAGTCTGTTCTGTCATGAGTTGTGTGTTAAACTTGAAATCCTGACTCAGAGCTTCAGAAGTCATAAACTGAGATGTATGTGAGGGTGGAGGAAGGGAAGAAGTGGAGGAGGAAAGATTACCGTAAGCCTGCCTCCTGCAGAGTTCTTATCCCTCCCTGTGATCCACGGGGCAGGTGGAAAACTGCTGTTCCTGCCTGACCCCCAGCAGCGAGTCCGGTGCTCCTCCGGACAGGAGTGTCCGTGCCGGTGGGGGTACTGTACGGGCTGGCTGGGTTGAGCTCTGCTCTGTTTATGATTTGGCGATGGAGTCAAACTTCCAAGTTTAACATCACTGTTTCAGTTATATTGGCATCTGTTTTCCTGATGCTTGTAGGTATTTTTTCTGGTAGGAATAATCTGTTCCAGCATTTCTCCCAGTCTAAATACCATTTAGATCAATGTCATGAATATTTACTATTAAAAAACCTTTTGTAATAAAAGTTCTTTTTTAAAAAAAATCCCAACTCTTTTAAATGTATTTTATGTTGTAAAGCTGTTTTCAGCATCTTTTAGTATCTGCTGTAATATTCCCAGATTAGGAGCTCCCAAGTAGCATTGGGAATCTTCTGGAAGTGGAATTTTTGGAAGTGTATCCACACTGAGATTTGGAGCCAAATGCCTGAGTAGCAAACCTGGGTGTGAGGCCAACTGTAAAAATGTCGGAGCTGCCGATCCATTTGACTAACGTGTGGAGCATTTACTATGGTGATTTCAAGTCTCAATTGTGGAGGTTACTTTTTCCAAAAACCCACCCTCGTGCCGTCCGTTATTACAGTTCTGCTGACTGTTTTGGATGAAAGGCCTTGGGGTTTCTGGAAGACGGTGAGCAGGGTGGGAGGACTATCTCCTCCCTTGTTTGTTGTCTGATCTGATTTTACCAGTAGGACCTGTCCCTGGGACTGCCACGTGTGATGGGAGTCTCACCCGCAGCACAAGAGCTTTTGGGATCCACTGTTGCTCATTTTCCTTCGGGTTAGTGTGACCCCTCCATGCCCACACTGTCCCACCGCTCCCCTGACTGCTTCACTCCCAGAACCACCGACCCCTCGGTGTTGTCCCGTGGGGACGCTCGTGCGTTGGGTCTGCTCTATGGGGGGGCCTTGCTGCTGCAGGAGCAGGGAGCGGAGCCGGGGGAAACAGAGGCACGGCACGACCAGGTGTCGTAGAGGACAAAATTAATATTGCAAATACTAAAGCAGTGCGGGAGAACTGACGTCTTATCTTTTTGATATGAGCAAATTGGCAGCTGTTATTAACTACTCAGAAAACAGACTTGTTGAGAAGCAGTTAAGAGAAATGGAAATTGGAAACTCTATCTGCTGCCGCACCTTAACTGCTTTTACTGGAAATGCTGCGTTCATAATCTAGAGATGTGACTATCTGAGACCTTTAGTTACCGTGGTACGAGGCTCCTGCTCTTGAGGGAACCGTTGGGAATAAATTCTTTTATTCTTCGTTTCTTGGTTAACTCTCAAGTGAGGAAGGTGGAAGCTGCAGCAGGTGTGTTTTGAAGCATTATATTTGAGAGACCAGATGTTTTTCTTTTATGAATTAGTGACTCTGTAAAGTGTTGCACGGTAGATCTTGCTGGCTCTTCTTGTCTCACTGGAGCCCATCAGAGACAAGCTACTCTGGCTCAGCAGAGGACTAGTATGTGGCTGATGTCCCCTGGCAGAGAGTTGTACTGGTCAGAGAGGCTTACACCAGTGGAAAGGAGCCATCGGTGAAGAGAGGGCTGGAGTCTGCTGGGCAGCGCGGGCTGTGCAAGCTGTCCAGGGTGTATTCCGAAACCTGTTTCACTGGGATGGCTTTGGTTTTGGTAAAGGCTCAAATGTGACCGTCTGAGTGGTGTGGTTCAGTGCATTGGCATCTTTGGCTCAGGTGAGCTCCTGCGATCATTTACTTTTCTTTGTTTCAGCCCAAATCAGGTTTGAAGCTCTGGGTTTTCATTCTTTTACTTGTATATGCTTGTATTCCATCCAGTCTGGAGCAGAAAACAAATTGTAGCTTGCAGTGAAAGTTACATCATTATTGAAACTAACCTGATTTAAGAATAAATCCCTTATTGCCTTTGTTTTAATGTGATCTTTGTTTTTAGTGATCTTTAATCCTTTAAATGTAATTAAATTAAGGGTACACAACTTAGAGGTAATTTTTATCGAGGCTTTGGTGGTTTTTTTTCAGGTATATGTCACAAGGAAAACATGCAGAAGCAAGAGAGTTAATGTATTCAGGGGCTTTGCTGTTCTTCAGTCATAACCAGGTAAATCACTCGTTTTGTGTGTGTGTTTTGGGCAGGGGGGTGTTATTCCAAGATTTTGAGGGGTCAATGGCGAATTCTCAATGGTAAATGTTTGGGGTAATCGCTTTGTAATCTTCTGTTTTATCTCTTTGTTGAGTCTTTCTCCACAAAGGATTATGCCAAGCTGGAACATAAAGCAGAAGTGTTTGTGAGCATCCAAACAATAAGCGTAACCACATTTGTTTTGCTTTCCTGGAGGCTTCTCTTTTCGTGCCATCAGATTACTATAATTTTTTATAAGGGAAGGTTGAGACTTGATGCTGTGCTGTAGATGATGATAAAAGTATTAAATCTGCCTCTGACACACTTCTGGTTGATGTTTTATGTGCTGATATGTACATCACTACCAGTATGTGTCTGTTTTGTAGCAAAACAGTGCTGCTGATCTGTCCATGCTGGTTTTGGAGTCTTTGGAGAAATCGGATGCAAAAGTAGCGGATGACCTTTTAGGTGAGGTGACCTTTGCGCTCGGTTTGATGGTGTTCAGGTGTGCTTTCACTTCACAGTGACTGTCGTTAATGGTCTTGAAGCCTGAAGTCCTTTCTATATGGCCTCCCACATGGCTAAGGGTTACCTTCGTCATAGAAATGGACTGGGGGAAAACTTTAGTAGAGAATAATGGGTTCCCCAGAACTTTGTTGGCATGCTTAGAACAAACATTGCTGTCCTGTGGCATTGTCCTTTCCTCGATGCAGCAGTAGTGCGTTGTCTGCCCAGCCCTGCATCCCCAGGGCTTTGGTGGATGGTGGTTTCCCACCCTAGCAGTGTGGTACTGTGCACGTGATTTGTGATTCAGCTGTTCACAAGGAAATTTTTCTTGTTTGACGGTGAGATTTGGTAAGCAAGCAATTTGGGGAAACCTTAAGAGCTGCCTGGCCAGACTACTGCTGCTGCATGGGCGAACCGCTCCTGTTAACAACCTATGGATGGAGACAGACAGACAGCAGCCATTCTTTGTTTACTTAGATGAGCTCTGACATTTTGTGTCCCGTCTATGACTTCTGGAGGTGCTTTTCCGAACTGCAGCCCTCTGTCCCTCACAGCTGCCCTATGGGTGGCAAGCAATCCCATAACCTGCACTCTTCCCTCCCCTGCTTGGAACTGCACGGTCCTCTGGGATGTCCTGTCCCAAACGATGAGACTGTCCCCCTCTGACTGCAAGGCACAGCTTTTGGCTGTGGAGGAGTCACAGGAGTATTGCTGGCTGATAGATGCAAGATTGACCTGATGTATGAGAAGTGGCTCAAGTTCAAAGTCACTCTTTTTGAAGGTGGCTGATGGAGGCTTTTAAGGGAGCTTAAAGGCACAATAGCACTGTAGCTTAAAGGTTGTAGCTTAAAGGTGCACTAGAAGCAGCAGTTCATCCTGTTGATATTAAAATATATATATATAAAACATTAATTGCTATTAATCAATATTTGTGAATCTTATTGCTTCTAGAAAACTTGGCTAAATTGTTTAGTTTAATGGATCCAAATTCTCCCGAGAGAGTGGCTTTCGTATCCAGAGCACTAAAGTGGTCTAGCGGGGGATCAGGAAAACTCGGACATCCAAAACTACACCAGTTACTAGCAATTACCCTGTGGAAAGGTAAGAAGAATCAACTGGCTTTTCTGTGTTTTGTTTTGAAAATGTTGAAAGAATGATATTGTAAGAGGTCTACTTTGGCAATAATCTAAGGAAGCTGAGATGGAAATGATTGAGTTCTGCTCTTACCTGATTTTTGCAATAACTTCAGCTTAATGTTACTAACAAAAAGAACTGGGGCTGTAACTCTGTATTAGTGCAAAACCCAAACCACAACTGCTGTAAAGCTCTCTGTAAAAGGAAGGTTGGTCCTGTAGATGTTGAGGTGGTTTGAGTCACGAGGAGGAAAATTGCTGGGAAGCAAAGCTGTTGCGTTTTTTTTGTTTTCAAATCCTGGATAAACCTGACAAAGACTGAAATACATCACCTAGCATCCAAAACAGTCTTTGGATCTGTAATTAGGTACTTTTTGAGATGCTGACTAGCAGGCTTGTTCCAGAATGAATGCCATTACCTTTGATATGTGTGGGATTTTATCACTTGTGGTGGGATGTAAGAGAAACCAAAAATGCACTAAATAATTATTTTAATTGTGGATGATAGCCAGTTTTTAAAGTCTTATATTCAAAACATAACGAAGGTGAGTGAGAACGGTTGAATAAATGCCATCACTTCTGTGGTTTCTCGTGAACTAATAACTGTGCAAGATGATTGTTTGTTTATTTTAAATTTTTCAGTAGCTGCAAAGTGATGATAGTGGTTTCATATAACAATGCTGACCCAATGGTCAACATTCCAGCTTGTTGCCTTTCTGCATGTCATAGACAATCCCATAGCTGTTCTCCTGGGACTTATTGGTGGCTGCTGCCGGCCAGAAAGGGAGGATTTTCCTCAGAGCATTTAAGTTAGAAGCTGAGACACGATTAGGAGAAGAAATGGTTGAATTCTGAAAGTAAAAATCCCCATTTTGTAGCAGTCTGCTCACTGTTCTTTTGAAGAGCAGAATGTGTGCATTTTCTTAGTTTGTAGTTTTTGACAATTTCATCAGAAAAGGCTCAGTTTTTTAAAACAAAGCTTTTAAATTCCAAAAATTAGCAGCTATCCAGTTTTGATTTGTCATTGCAGTGATTTTGCATGATGCTTCAAGTTAAGTTCTAACAAATCACTGCCATTTCTCACACCTTTCTTTCCTGTACAATCGCTGTTCTATTCAGCATATGGAAGCAGTTTAATTTTGATAGCGAGAGTGGGCTAAGCTAAAAATAGGAAATGCCGCCTTTCTGTGCGCTTAGAAAGAAGGACTCTGAAGGTGCTGTTTAACTTCTTGGTGCACATGGTCTGATGTGGAACTTCTTGATTCTTCTCCTAAGCGCCGGTGACAGCACATGAAGTGTCGACATGCAGTTAGATGGAATGACAGGGTGGCAGCTCAAGCTGTTTGTCCCAGTGGTAGCTGCGTTTTGTGGTAGCATTGAATAAACTGTATTTAAATGAAATGTATTAAGGATAACATATTTATTATCTCCCTTTATAAATTGTCTGTAACTTATAAAGGAAAAAGCCCACTCTTTTTCCTAGTTGTCTTGTTTATATACCTTCTGTGTAGCTCTTGTCTTTTTACCAGCTGTAGTGTACAAGCCTAACAAATTTGTTTTTACATTCAGGTATGATGAACTGTTTTCTTAAAAGCCGTTTTCTTTTTCCTTTTATAGAGCAAAACTATAGTGAATCTCGGTATCACTTCTTGCACTCCACAGATGGCGAAGGCTGTGCAAATATGCTAGTAGAATACTCCTCGTCCAGGGGATATCGCAGTGAGGTGGACATGTTTGTAGCACAGGCAGTACTACAGTAGGTGTTAAACTTTTCTTTTTTAAACTGTTTTGCTGAGGTGACACTGTGTTTGAAGCCAATCTAATTTAATCATGATAACTATAGGTTAAGCATGCCTCTTTTTCGAATTAAACTGGCCAGAGCTCCTGCAACTCACTTTGTGTGGTAACAAAGGGAGAAGACCATCTCAAAACTGGTGTGTTGAATTGGTCGGATTGTGGAGAGAAGAAAAAAAAAATTGTATTGAGGTCAAAACCTGAAAGCATGTTAATTGCGTGAAGAATTAATGTAATCTGTTTGACCCTGAAAGCACAATTCTTAGCTTTGTTAACGCCACTGTGTGTCTAGTTAAGGCTTACCTTGATGTCCTTACTGAGACTGGACCTAAGTAGGCTCTATATTTACCTTTAGCGTAGTACTTGCTCTCAGTCTCGTTGTCCTAAGAGACAGTTTGTCTTGGGTCACCCTGGTCTGTGAGCAGCAGCGCGATGGTTCTTGGTTCGACAGAGCTGCTTGTGGCTTTCATTTACTTCAGGCATTTATTTTGTAGGAGGTGGGAATGCAAGCCATGATGTGCCTTTGCAGAGCTCATGTACAATTAAGGTTGACAAAGCCAATTTTACTGTGTTTAATCAGCTGATGGCTTTCTTCAGTCAGGGAAAGCAGCTCATGGAGGAGTCTGAGGAGGAGGTGGAGACAGGACTGCAGCAGGGAGTCAGGCAGAGAGTAGGTGTTGGGGGAGAGGGAGGAGGTGAGAGCAAGTCTGTCTCTCTTTTGGCAGCGGGGAGCTGTCATGTCAGATTTGTCCTGCTTTCCATAGCTGGTTGATATAGATTGCAGTGATTTGGAGCAGTAGCCAATCCGTTACGGAAATCCAGTATATGCAGGATCCTTTAAACAATTTTATGGGGCTTTGTTCTGGAGGGGGGGAAATTCTGGGGAGGAGTTATCAGTAAGAGATTATTTTTTCAGTATTTATGCAGCACTCCCGCTGCAGCCTTTACTGGGCTGTACCTCAAATACTGTACTAAATCCTCTTACATAGCGGTTTATACTCTAATGAAAATAATTGCAGTTCCTTGCTCAGCAGCAAGGCAGAGAGCCCGAGGCCCTTGCACACGTGAGGGTGCAGAATTGGAGGCCAGCCTGCGACCAAAAACGAGACTGCTCGTGGCAGCCTTCCCGGGGCTTGCTGACAGCTTTTGTCCCAGATAAAGTCTCTTGTTAGGCCTATGGGACTGGCAGAGATCGCCAGTTAAATTAACTGGGCCTGAACAAAGATTGGGAAATCGATCTGTTAACTGGTGACAAATGGCTTGGGAGCTCAAAGCGTAGCTTTATGATGAGACTTTTAGACGTGTGTGTGAAACTTATTAGTGATCCTGATGCCATGTTATTTTGAGGGAGTGCTAATGGAATAACAGAATCGTCGCACGCTGACAGATACATACTGAAAGGCGATGTGTTTGGGAGCGGATGGGGCCAGGAAAGGGGCCTTTAATTAGGTTTCTACCTCATCATAGTGAACTCTGGACCAGTAAATGCAATGTCACGTTTAATTTGAATTAGGCGGTGGCCAGTCTTTCCACATTTTGTTTTAATTGATGCCCTCTTTTAGTAACTGTCCTGTATACAATCTGCTTAAACCTCGGTTAAACTCATTCTGTTAATATTTAATGTCAGTTCTCCCTCCCAACCTGCTTATTCCACAGTGTAGTTCAGTAGGGATTTTCCCCTTTCTCGTTTGATAGCCAAACCATTGCCAAAGATGTACATCTCTACCAGTCAGTTTTTGCCATCAGTTTAAACCTGAGATGGTTTCTATGCACAAATGAAGTAGGGATTGTTGAGCATTTGGCTTCCGTTTGTCTTTCTGCATGTGAAACTGCTGCTCTGCCTTTTATTTTTAACTTGCCCTGTTCTGTTTCCTTTTGCAGATTTCTCTGCTTAAAAAATAAGACCAGCGCATCAGTTGTTTTCACAACATACACACAGAAACATCCTTCAATAGAAAAGGGTCCGCCCTTTGTTCAGCCACTGCTAAACTTCATCTGGTTTCTGTTGTTGGCAGTTGATGGGTACAGTCTGATTTTTCTCATGTTGTTCTTGGTTTCCTTTTCAGTTGTTACTGAGATTACATTTTTGGTTGTTTTCTTTCTAGAGGAAAACTAACAGTATTTACAGTATTGTGTGAACAGTATCAACCTTCACTGAAGAGAGATCCCATGTATAATGAGGTGAGTTACTCGTAGCTGTAAACAGGATTTCACCTACAGAATTAGCTAAATAATAGCTGATTGTCCCTGTTTTGTGACTTGTACATAGGCGTCAGTGATCTGGCTTGTGTGGTGTGCCTGCTGCCCGTAGAATTTCCACCTGTAAATGAAGTAGCTGACATTGTTCTTCATGTTGTGTCGTTGCAGTACCTAGATAGAATAGGACAGCTTTTCTTTGGTGTTCCGCCCAAGCAGACATCGTCCTACGGAGGATTACTAGGTAAGGTTTATGCTGACGATTGTTTGTAGACACCACCAGTCTTTGCAGAGCAGTGGCCTATATAAAATGGCTGTGCTGGAAGCAGATAATTTGTTCTAACGAATATATCAGGTTTTTTTGTAGCCTGTAGAAACAGTCCCTACTGTAAAACACAAGATGAATTGGTTATATGTGAAATTAGTTTGGTGAAGTTTCCATCTTTGAGAAGAGGAGAAGCATGTAAATTACTCTTATAGTTAATTTTTGACATTATGGTATAAATTCCACATGTGAAGAAAATCTTGGTTTTGTTAAAACTTAATTTTCTCAGACTTCAGCAGCTGATTTTCCTTAAGTCAAGTCTGGCACTTTGGTAGAGATCTAACCAGTGCTGGTATAAAATGAGTGTTCCCAAAGTAGAAGTTCTGAAATTAATACTGCCCTTCTACAAGATGTGAAAGGGAATAGAGAAATTCAGCCCTTGTTTCCTGGCTCTTGAATAAAATGTGAGCAAATGGCACTGGATTACTTTTGTAAAATCGGCTGTTTTTCCTTGAGAACTAAGCTTCTCTTTTTGTAAACGGACTTGAAGCGTTACCTGCAAATGTCAATTCACTGATACCCAAAGTTTGTGAAAAACAGGAGCATGGTAGATCCCGTATGTCAATAACAGCTTTTCAGCAATGCAAGCGTCTTTAAACTAAATAAAACAGGGAGAACACATAAATGCCTCGAACAAGTTCTCTGTAGCATGATGCAGACCGTTGTTGTGTTTTGACAGTTTCATGGCTGGAGGTGTGTCTTCCTTGGTTGTATTTTTTTTTCTTTCCTCTCATGCTGCAACTACGGTACATAAAAAAACCCCACTGAAATTGTACGCTTGAGTGTACTCTTACAGAAGGAACAGTATCAAGTACAGCCTCCCAAATCAATCAATGCTTAATGGAAGCCAGCGTGGGAATACTCATGTCCTGCTGAGACTCTTTTACTTAAAAGAAAATAGAATAAAAGGTTTTTTTCATTACTGAAGTTTGTACCCTAGCAGGACGGTAGGAGAATAGTTAAAAGTTTTTGAGATGAGAATGTAAAACTAGCAATTTTTGACTGTCCTGTGTTTTATTGTAGGAAATCTTTTAAACAGTCTGATGGGAACCGGAGAAGATGACGACACAGAAGATGGTCAGGAAGACAGCAGTCCTATCGAGCTCGACTGAGCGGTGGTGTCATTGGGTGCCGTGTAAATCTGATGATTCGATGACTCCAAAGACAGTTTTGGAATTTGAATCCTGCAGTTGTTTCCTGGCGCCTAAAAGGGCTCCTCCGATCTTTTAGAAATGGTTGCTGAAATGTTTATAATGTTCGGTCTATATTATTTATGTAAAAAAAAAGAAAGAAACCAACAAAAAGTAGCCAAACGAACCAATCGGAGCAATTGTTAGCAGGTTTCCGATACAGCGGCTGTTGACTTTGATTAAAATATAGTCTTCTACGGTTTCTGATGCAGTATTCCCTTTTGCACAGTAATTCAGTAAAGCATAAATATGGGTCTTGTACTTCACGGCCTACCCAAAACCATCTTTGTTACCAGAGAGCCTCCTTGGCCTCTGCCACCTCCAAGGAAGATCTCGAGAGGCAGGGCCAGCAATTGAATAATGTATTTGCGAGGCTGGTGCCAAAAGTACTGCAAGATGAGCCGAGCAGCATGATTTGAGATGCACATCCCAGGGACATTGATACCAAGACCTGGCTTCCACTGCCGTGAGCAGCATGCGCGCCGTTCACACTGCCTTTCGCTCGGCGTAAGGGCTGGCTCTGGCCGAGCCCGCGCCTGTGGTTAGCTGACACTTCCTGAAAAGCACAAGATTGAATTGCTCTTGAGTAAAAGCCGATCAGTGGAACGTGGGCAATTGGCTTCCGTGTGGATCTCTCTTGCCTAGGTATAAAAATTTGGCTCGTGGCTCAACTCCTTTGGAACAGATTCCTACGCAGTGTAAGTTCACAACCATACGTAAAGGCGACGGCGTTACAGTGAGTGAAATGATTTGCCGCCAGCAACGTATGTGTTTGAACTGCAGCTGTACCTAAAGGAAAGGGATACTGCAGAACTTTTGGTTCTTTATGATATATTTATTTTTCTTGGGTGATTGATTCATTTAACACTTTCTGTAAAAAAAGAATAAATCGATAAATAATGGAGTAACTTCAACCCCAGCGGTAGGCATAGCCATTCTACATCTCCTCCTCTTTAATGCAGCACAGCGGATGTCGGTGGTACAGTGAACAGATGAAATGGTGGGGAAACGCTTTATTTTTTCACGGTGAAAATAAAAAGGCTTAGATTAATAAACAGCAATCATGCATGGGGGAGGGAGGGATTAATACAAATTTATTGACTGTATGAAAAAGGCATTGAAAGGAAGACTTTGTGTTAATTGTGAAGTCTCAAATAAACACTTTATACCAGGATGTGCGATACTGCTGCTTTCTAAGAGTTTTGCGAGCGGAGATCTTAACTGTCTTTGCTGTTTCCTCCCCCTGCCGTATTTGACCGCAGGTCACCCAGACCTTAGTGCTGCAGTGTAGTTGTAGTCGGGTGTTGTCATGTCTGGGGCGGGTGTGGATTGCTTTGATGTGCAGCCCCCAGGCGGGCTGATGCTGTGGCATTTAATAAGTGATGGGGATGCGCGGGTACAAAATACATAGTTGGGAACTACAGCGGTGTATGCACAATGTGTGTGTGTGTGTGTAAAATATACATTAAAATGTACACACACATAAACAGCCTTTTGTGTATGTAATTTTATAATCAGATTAGATAAGTGTTTGGTATATAATTTATAATATTTATATTAGTCTTAAACACGCACACAAACAATCCTTATAGCTAGCTATGAACAGGAACAACGAGCCCCGCCTGTTCCCTCCTTGCTTCTGACGTGCCTGGGGTTTTAAACAAGTGTGAGTGCATGGCAGTATGTGTGCAAAATCTATAGATACTTTTAATATAAATTAAATATCTATAGTTATGCACACACATATGCATGTGGGTATATGTATGTTTATATGCAATATATTTCTCTAAAATTTATAATACAAATTATATACTTCATACCTACATAAAAAGCATGCACGTGTGTATATTTATAACACATAATTAAATACAGTGTTGCAATTATAAAAAATGTATACATGTGCAGGCATGTGTGTATGAAACACATTTAGCTCCTACATTTGTAAATTAAATGTGTATGTCTAATGATGCCTACATATATCCATGCAGGTGTTTGTATGAACTACCTTCAGCTCATACGCACACGTGTATTATCTATTATGCCACATCCACTATGCAGAGTTTACAGTTGTGGCTGTGAATAGCCAACAACTCTCAGAATTTATTTCTATATTCTATATTCTCAAGAAATACATCTATTTTGTGTATGTGTGTGCATAGATATAAAATATGAGTGCTCTATATAAAACAGATCCAGTGCACACTATATCATACACACACAAATCAGTATTTTATATATTATGTTATATTATATACATAAATAGGTGCGTGTGGTTTACATCAAATATATCTACCTGGTACACACACGCAGAGGCGCACACGCGCACAGACACACACACACACACATGCACTGCGGGGGGACAGATGGTTGTGTGGGTGTCCACCTACACGGCTGCAGGTGGTGGTTCACCCCCCCGTCCCGTCCCTCCCCTGCCCCAGCACCACACGGCCACGGCTCGGACATCATAATTTATTGGTTCGAACGACATTTAGTACCACAGTGGTCTCACCAGTGACAGGAGGAACGCGTACAGCTGATGGGATGCTCTCGGTTACACACACCAACGTAAGAACTGCGTCGGACGGGGCCGGTACTTCAGCCGAGGCCGGAAATTTCATTTTTGGGTAAAAAAATCCAGCACACGGTGTGCAGGTCCCAGCCCGCCCACAGGCATTACAGTGCTCAACACAGCGCTGAAACGTCACTTCAAGCAGCATTTTTTTTTTTTTTGGCAGAAAAAAAAATCAACAAAAAAAAAAAATTTAAGAGAATTATTGGGGAGAAAAAAAAAAAAGTGCACCCACCAGTCCGGAGAAGGAACGTGCTGTTGGCCGGAGGGGGCCGGGCTGGGCTGCTGCGGTGCCTGTCAGCACAACTGCCCCTAAAGCACCGGGGTCCCAAAATGGGGTGAAGTCCCCGACCACAAAAGAGGAACGCCCCGTGGAGCGGAGCGGGACCCCCACCCCACACACTTTGCTCCCCCGGCGCCGCCGCGTGGCTCCGTGTCCCCCTTCCCCTCGCAGCGCCCCACGGCAGGGGGTGCCAGCACCCAGCACCCCTGCTCCGCGCCCTTCGTTAAGCAGGTAACGAGGCCAATTTCCTCCATTTCTAAATCCCTTTTGACCCCAGCCCGGGTAGAGCAGCACCAGCGCTCCCACAGTGGGGCCATTCCGCATGTCACCATTTCGGGTGTCCCCAGGTTGGTGCTTCCCATCCCAGGAGGACGTCACGGCTCAGGGATGCCCGAGTCCCCGGGGAAAGCGCTGCCGGAGAGCTGGGGCTGCGGGGACGCTCAGCCACGGTCCCCACGGACCAGCTCCTGGGGAAAAGCCCCATCTCCCCCCCGAGATGTGCCACCAACAGTCCTCCCCATCCCGCCGAGGCCGGGTGGGACACCCCTTCCAGCAGGTGACGGGCACATGGGGACCACCCATCCCAGCGGCACAGCCCGCCGAACAGCCACGGAGCAGAATTTTTCGGGTTGGATCAGCATCTTCTCCGACGCTTCGCTGCCGCCCTTCTTGGTTTCCGACATGATCAAGTGAATGATGAGGGGAAAGGGAAGTATTATTATTATTATTACTGTTATTATTATTATTCTTCATTATTTTTAACATTTCAAATAAAACCACGTTGTGTTGTAAACAGAAGCTCACTCCTCGGGTCGGCCCAGTCCCAGCTAAGGTTTATGTTTGAAATGGGCTTCCACTGAAAGGGAAACAGAGAGAGGACCGTTACCAGCAGGACGACGGCCCGGCACAGGCCCACGCTGCCTTGGGCCCCCTCTTGCCGACGCTCCTTGGCTCTGATTACCCTCACAACTGGGGGACCCATCATCCTTACAGCCCTGTGGCCATCAGGCCAGAGGCGAGGAAGAGGGAAGGATACCATCCTCCTCCTCCTCCCAGCGTGAGCCCCACTCTGCTCGGACAGCCTTTGCATCCTCCCGGGGCAGGGAAGGGCTCTCGCAAGGGAGCAATGCCGCTGCATCCCTGATTCCCCCTCCATCCATCCCCTCCATCCCCGATTCCCTCCGTCCATCCCCCCCATCCCTGATCCCCTCCATCCTTCTCCCCCAT
>RSEF01000014.1:4697678-4723630 GCA_003993805.1 Himantopus leucocephalus
TCTGTGGCGTGCGATGCACCGGAGCAGCTGCACCTCGAGCAGGTTATAGTCTTATCGTGCTCCAGCCCCCAAACACCGTTCCCTCTTGCTTCCTCCACATCTCCCTTGGTTATAAGAAATCCATTGGATTAAGAGGAATCAAAAGCACCCAGACGAATTAACTTACAGCAGGATTTTTGGGAAGCATTGCCATTACTGCTGCCTGTCAACAGTGGGGGAAAATGCCCAAGCTTTTCAAAACTGATCAAAATCTTTTTAAAAATTACCAAACCTTTCAATTTCCTTGAGATCCAGATCCGGACTTTGACGGCAATTACCACCATCCTCTGTTTCTAGGAGAATGCAGCACCCGTGCCCCATTAAACTCCATTAAAGGGGATAATTAGCAGGAGACTGACAGTAATTTAGCCAGTTCATNAGAGGTTTTAAAACTGGTGTTATTCTGTGCTGTTGTGCCACAAAGGTATCGCTAGCGGAAGGGACGCGGACCACGGCGTTAATGGGGATTGCTGGGGTGTAAATAATGTTTTACTTCATAAAGTCTGGCTAGGACGAACAACTTATTTAGCTCTCATACCACAGCTGAATTAAGAGCTCAAATGTATAAAAGGGTGTATCTAAGAATCAATAGTGGATCACCGAAGCATTTAATCACTGTTTTACTAATCTCCCCGCACTATCTGAACTCAAACTGACTCCTCACACTAAAATCAATGGCGCTAATATACTCATTAACGACGGCTCTTTCGGAGGAATGAAACCATCAGACTTTGAAGAACCAACTGGGGGCAGAGGAGCTGGAAGCTGCGAAGAGCGCACGGGCTCGTGCTCCAAGGCTTCCCGGGGGAGCGAGAAACTCTCTAAAAATGCCCTTACAGGGATTGCCACTGCGATCTTCTACCGAGGGTAAGCGGCTGTGACTACATGCGTAACAGCATGTCCCCGCGAGGGGACAGCTGATGCGGGGACTGAACCACGGTCCACGGACCCACAGCCGCGGCTCCTCTCCGGGGTGAGGCTCCAGACCTGGCTTCAACGCTCAGCGCTGCCCACACCGGGGGTTTCTCCACAGGCAAAGTGTCTCTGTCTCCCCGTTCTAGTTCTGCTGCCTTGCATCGCTCCGTATCTCACGAGGCAGACACTTCCCATCGGTTCGGGGGCTATGCAAGACCTTTTGGGGCAGCTGTTGCCTCTGCATCCCACACGGCCTCTTATCTACACTCCTCACCAGCAGCCGAAGGGTTTGCCGCATCCTCCTGCCAGGCTTCCCTGCACAACCATCTCAGCCCTGACCTGCACATCTGACACTCCTGTCCCGAGACTCATTTCTCCTAAGTCTGTCAGTTCGGCTGCGATAGCTTCTGCTTGGCATCTACAGGCTCCAGACAGCCTCTCCCCAAAGGATTTTCTGAAAGACATTGAATTTCTGACCAGGGTTTTGTCAGGCTGCCTGGAAAAGGATGTTGCTCAAAACTACTCAAAGATAGCATTTTCTTATTTTTTATGCAATTATTGAACAAATACCCGAATGCAAAATTGCCCCTGGGATTGGAAAATGGAATTAAATCTTCCAACAAACATGAGAAAATGGATACCGACGTCTCTATTAGCAACAAAATGTTTCATGCTTAGAAACTGGTAATCTAACACCCCTCCAGGGAATTCAGAACAGTGAGAAAAAATGGTCTAAGACAGCATTAGAAAGAAAACACATACGTTCAAGTGAGACACAAACTGGGTGTGGGGTGGGCAGGAGGGCGTCCTTGTGTCGGTCCCACCTCGGTGCCTTCACAAGCAGTTCAGGAGGTGGGAAGCAATGGCCCAGATCCCCTGTGGTTCCCAGCCACGCTGAGCCCAGCATAATCGGGCACAGCAGGTCCACCCCACGCTGAGCGCATCCTCCAAGCCGCTGGTGTGACCACAAAGCTGTATCGACCCCTGCAAGCAGCGAGAAGGGCAGAGCCGGGACGCGTGGTGTGCCTGAGCTTCTCCCACAGGCACCAAGCTCCAGCCTGTCTTGGAGGGCTCACAGACGGCGTGGTTCAGACCAGCTCTTCGGCAGCACTGGTTTACACCAGCCGGGCAAACTGGTGGTCCAGCACCATGCACAACACAATGACAACACACCCCCATTTCACCCGAGCGATACAAGAACTGTCCCAACGCACACGGGAACATCTCTGTCAGAGACATGGTTTAGCGGTGGACTTGGTAATGTTAGGTTAACGGCCAGTCTCGATGATCTTAAGGGTCTTTTCCAACCTAAATGAGTCTATGATTCTGTGATCTCCAGCGTCCTGCTTTCCTACAGGACACGGGATTTTCCCTGGGCTCCCTTCTCAAGCCACAACCTGGGAAACAACCGACTCCAGCTGTAACAGCCCAAGAGCTGAAAACAGCATCATCAACCAAGTTACACCACGCAGTCCAGAAGAAGGAGCGCCGTTTGACACCGTTTGACACGGTACATGAAGTACGGATGTGCAACCACACCTGGGGGCAGTTATGGTTCAGCAGAGGGGAAAAGTTGGCACTGGAAGTTTGGTGTCCCCAGCTTTGTTTTGTTGTAACACCAATGTGGTCATCCTAAGGAGGAACCACCTGGCCAAATCTCCCCTTTGAATTTACTGTCCAGAAGAATCAACAAATGACATCTCGGTTGCACAAGTCATTTGCGCGGCTCCTATGCTGGATTTTAACGACGGTACAATTCTCAAAGACGATATACAACCCAAAAGCACTCATACACAACCTACAAGATGCCCACCAGCCTGCATTCCCTTCCCCTCCTCCTCCCGAGAGCACTGTTCCTTTAGAAAGGCTTACCCCATTCTCTTCCATTCTGCATTTAATGGCCTTTGAACTTCAAAGAGAGGGGAGAAAACCCTGTTGCTTCACCATGCAGCTAAATATTAGGCAGCCACATTACTGAAGAACACCTACAAAATGCACTGCTAAAATAAACTCCTGTTTGAACTCTTCCTGTATTATTTTTCCGAGAGCTCAGAACACACTGCCCTTCTTCCCACGCAGCACTGAAGCACCTACTTCACTTTGACCATGTAAACACTCTTCTTGGAGTCAAAAGGACTAATCATGTGCTTAAAATTATGTATTTGCCTGAAGTACCTAGCTGAATCCAAGCTTTTATATTTAAAAGTTGCACGGTATAAATTGGAAACATTATTCCTGGGTGAACACTATACACACGTTGGCAGATGTATTCCGAAATTATCTAAGAAATGAAACTATTTATTGTTAATAGAACATGTCCAATTCCAGCAGACTGCTTTGAAAATCTAAAATAAAAATGTGCACAATGTACTATATATGAATATGGATACCCCATGCACGCTACGTGTATTCCTCATGTACACAAAATAGCAGAGCAGAAATGCTCTAAACATAAATTGAGAATATATGAGATAAGATTTTAATTGTGGTTTTAATAACAGCAAACTGCTGGAGCTACTTGCTTATCATTAGTCTTGAAAAGCAGCATGAAAATAATATTTTAACCTTTCATCTGTAACATAGTCTTTGCTAATAAAATTATCCCAGAGTCATCCAAGCACATAGCTGGTGTCAACTACTTAATATGCAGAATAAATTAAATGCCACTTACATATAGCAAAGAAATACCCGGCTAATTTCATGCACTTTCATGCCGGTCCTTACGCTGGTGCAGCCACACAACGAACACGGTCGAGCCCTGCGTCTCCTCTTCAAATCCTGCCCTTCTGCAAGAACATCCTCCCATCCACTGCTCCACTAGCCCACCCCTTCGCAAGGCCACCGCCACTCTGCCCATCGCGCCGGGAGCGCTGAAACGAGCTCTGCCACACGCGCTGCGCCTTTGCAAGTGCAAAACACACCAAACCATGCCAATAATCCTACTTCATCTTCCCGAAGCAAAAGTCACCTTGACGAGACACACACCCCTATCTCCATTTCAATCCAGCTTCGCTCCTCCCGCTACCAGAAACGAACTCACTGGTGTTTTATCTGACTTGCTGTTGGCGAACAGCCCACGGAAGTCAACAGAGAGACTCTTGATAACTGATTTATTTCCACCGGGTATGAAAATTCTCAATATTCCCAATCAAATACAGGGAATGCCAGGAGGGATCTTTCCCAAAAGACCATACTTGCTCCTCCCACTCAGTGACACACAAGCAATAATCGATATAAAGAACATATAAACAGAGACAAAAAAATGGAGGTGCTGGACATCCAAAAACTTATCCGCCAAAAGCGTCTTTCACTACCTGCAGAATAAGGCTCCTGCTTCTCGCTGTGAATGAATTCTTTTCGCTCGTATTTGGCTCTGATCCACTGTTCCCGCAGCAGCCTGGAAAAAAAAAAATACAGAGAAAAGGAAATATGGTCTAAGATACACTACGGAACAATCCAGAATCATTAATTCTTCAATAAAAATACAAGTGTGATTTAAAAGTCTTCCAAACATTGCATTGTACAGTCTGGAGCCAAGGGTCGCTTCTGCTTACTGTTGGACAACAATAAATCGTTTCCTTGTACACCCAATTTTATTGGAAACTTCTTTAATAACATTTACAAATTTAGCATAATAGCCCTGTCCCAGCCACCCAATCAGCCTCTGTACAAAATCCCCTCACTATACGAACAATTTTAAACCTAATTTCCTCAGACTACGTTCTTCAGTAAATGGGATCAGTAAACAAAAAAAAAACCCCAACAAACTGCATTCAAAAGAAAAATCTTTGCCCTGCAGCTACCAATGTGGAAGGGGAAATCGGGCATGCCTTGTGTGATCCGCGTACACGATGGTCTTTCCGCAGTCAAAGCTGCAGAGATACTGTTCCCCTGTCACGCATGGACGGCTACTCAAAAAAAAAGTGATGTGCCAGGTTAAAATTATACTTGTGACGACGAGGGGAAGCCCAGCCCAAGGATGGGTGACACCTGTGACGTGGTGAACACGGAGCTTGCTGCAGGGTGTCACACACCTCCCAAACTAGGAACAAGAGGAATTCAAGTGAGAGGTGACCTCTTCAAAATGAAAGGGACCTAGGACAGTCATGTTCCCGGCCATAGCCAACCCCGAGGAAGGAACTGGGGTGTGAAAAGTGAAAGAGCCCCAACAAGACCAGGAGAACGTGGCTGGGTGAGGACGTGAGGGCTGAGCCCTGTGGAACACAGCACCCAACCACCAGCGGGTGGTGAGGACCCACCTGGCAGAGCTCTTCCAAACTCACAGCCTGTACCGCGAAGTCTAAGAAAGAAATCCATGATGCATGGCAGGAAACACGCCTATTATGAAGTCCTTTACTTCTCGTGTTGAAAATGATACCAATGATTTACACACCGAGACCTTCACTTCCAAAAAGGTAAAAAAAAACCCCAAAGATTATAAATACTTTTTTGCTATTTTATTTTAGCACGAGTGCTGGAATTAATGAAGTAGTTTAGATCTAGAATATGCTGCAAATTGCTTCGAACCATTTTTAACCGCATTTTGCTGTTAATTGCCCTGGAACCTTAAATAGCCCAAGCAGGCAGAAATCACCCGCAGAAATAACGGCGCGTGTCACCCCAGCTTCACCGCAGGCATTTCGAAGCAGCCTACACTGACGACAGTAAAAGATCCCCCCACACTGGGCGCGCTCTGTAAAACCCCTCACCTTTCAACACATCACCCTCTCCCCCAAGGAAAAGCGTTGATATGCTTAATTACCTTCTCTTTTTTTGCTGACTGTGTAAATTTAATGCTATCTTTTCGGCAGACGCATTCTGGAAATGCTCAAAGATAAGCCTGCTAACGTTGCTGTACCTGCAGGTGATTTTCATAGGCAAACACATTCATCCAATCTGCAAGACACTATTCAACGAGAACTGTGGCTGTAATCGGTTTCCTGGCAGTAAAGGAGGAAATAATTACATATATTTTGTCCCACCCATCGTTTCACCTCCTTGGTTGGGCACCAGCCTTCTCTCACAAGGCTCAGGGAGCACCGTAGCTTCTCTGCACCCAAAACTCAACTGCGAGCTCCTCCTGTAGCAGAAATAATGCCCAACTCTGCCTTTCCCCCTTCTGTTCCTGTTTTCACGACTGATCTTTAGCTGTTACACACACATCTACAAGTTTGACTGTGAACTCTGAAGGTGAACACCCATCTCCCTTCTGCTGTCCCCCTGTGCTGCGCTCTGGTTTGGGTACAGCCCATCTTCAGTTCATCTCAGGAGGTTCACATGTGTTTTGTGGACGCGTTCAGGGGGGCTCCTCTGGGTTGGGCAGGATGCTCTTTCTGGATCTGATATCCACAACACGGTAGACTGCAAACGTAGAAGACCGATGACCCAAAAGGAGGACTTAATTGCCTGTTTCTATACTTCTGCCGCTCATCAACATAGCTACCAAAATTTAATCATAAAATCAACACAGATACTTAAATTTATGACCCGTCTAGCAATTTTTCCAGCCCGGCTGCTGCAGACAAGTTGTTATCAGCGTAGCCAGACTTGGACCTTTTCAACAAGATGATTAGGGATTTATCTAGAAGGAAGAAAACTCGCACCACCCTGGGCTCCAGCTGACTGCGGTGGACTGAGCAGGAGCTGCAGCTGTTCTGAGCCTCTGGAAGTCAGCCTTCCAGCACGGATGGTTAAATACAGTATAAATTAAGGTTCATGTGCAGCAGTGGGAAAACACTCCGGCTGTATAATGCAAATACTACACCAGACACACTCTGCTGGTCTCACGCCTTAGGGAACGCCGCTCCGCAGTGACTTATTTCCCGTGACGCTGACAGCAGCGGTGGTTCCATCTCTCCACCGCTTTTGTGCAAGAGAGCGCGGAGCGGGCAGCCGGGAGGCACCTCGCCCAAAGGGGTATCCTCAGAAGCTGCAAACTGCTCTCCATAACCTCTCCCAGCATTTGGGCCAGACCACGAGCCGCTCCGATGGCAGCTCCCGGGGCAGACAGGACTCCGGCCGCGCCACTTACCCGGCTCACAGCAAGCACTTTTCTGACAGCTCACGTTCTTCCCCTTTCCTCATCATCACAAACCCAGGCTCTTTCAGCAATAATTTCCCAAAAACCAAGATCCACCAAGAGCAGCCCACGGTTAAGGACAACTCAGTGCAAGCCCAGTAGCTGCAGCTTCTGCTCCAGTGGTTATTTATAGAAAGCAGAACAACTCCAGCAAAAGAAACCGAAACAAAAACCCAACGAGGACAGTGAGGAGTCCAGCATCTCCCTCCAACGCAACAGAGAAGTTGAGCAGGAGTTGACCATGCTCACTGTCATGGACTGGAGGCAATCCTGCCATAAAAGGCTGCTTTTAGTTCTGGTGTTAAACCTTAGTTTCACTGGCATAGCTGGGATGAATTTAAACAGGAGTGAGAATTTGTCCTGGTATCTGTGGGATCTGAGAGCAACCGGAGGGCAGGGACCGTCCAGAGGTCCCTCAAGCCATACAGTCTTCTCCACCGTTTTCAGTGGACTTCTGACCTGATCCCCATTTCATTTTAAGTATGCCTCCAGGGGCGTTTTAAACATCGGTTGACGGGTTTTAGTTGAAATGTAATTTTCCTGAGGCGATTATGTATGTAAAATAACCCAGGGCGGACAGCACATGCCAAAGACAGGACCCTCCATCCACACCCCACTTTGATTTCGACAGGAGTTCTGTGAGCAGAAAGGGCTGTAGCAACAGCTTCGTGGTATTTTACTGCATTTCTGGTGATGGGATAATGTAGCAAATGTGCCGTTTGTGTTTGTTAGAAAAATATAAGTGCATCATTCCTCAACTGCAGAGATGCACAGCTTTTGGGATCAAGTCCAAAAGCTTTAACAGCCCACCTAAAGTCTGGCAGGCTGCTGGTTATAGGGAATGTGTCATTTTTTGGCAATTAGAACAGAAAGGTCTTTGTAATTATGATGATAAAAACCTGGGAGCAAAGGAAAAAAACCAAAAACCGAAAACCAAAAAACAAAAACCACACACCAAAAAGCAAAACCCTAAGGAAAAAACACATTTCCAACAGAATAAGAGAAAATTCGTCCCCCGACTGGAACAGGACTGGGCTGCACTGGGGAGGCGGCAGGTCCAGAGGCCGACAAAGCACCGCCAACACCGAGAGGTCCAAATCTCATTTTAGGTACTTGTTCGCTTGCCTGGCCACCCACATGAAGACAAGCGCTCTCCGTCGAAGGGCCAGAAGGCGGGTTTCAGAAGAAGCCAGAGGAGCAGTTTCATCTTGGTCCCACGCACTCAAAGCCTTTTGCTCGCAGCAAAAAAACGCCACGGGAAAAGCTGTTCAGGCAGTTTAATCTCAAACCGCGGCCGCGTGGCTTCATTGCGCTCTGTGGAGGAGTGCTGCCCAGCCAAATTTATGGTCTCCAATTTATTGTTACCCAAGCCGCGCAGCTGGGCTGGCTTTCCGAGGACGCGCTACGGGGCACACACCACAGACGCTGCACGGCTGCTATGGCTTTGTGGAGACGTACGAGAGACAAGAAGCCCCAGCCAGAGGTGAAAGTGGCCCAAAAGACATCAAGCACTGTCTGCTACCACCCTCTGATTGCATCTTTGTGAGCCACCATCGAGTCCAACAAAGACAAAAGAAATGAATGTTATCCAGGAACGCCATTTCCAAACCCCAAATTTGCAGCTTCTGGAACTTGTCAGAGGTTTTTCCAGCAAAACCCAATCTGCTTTCCACAGGCAGCTCTGTGGAATGCAGCCGCGCCAAGTTTCTGTCAAACAACTGTTTTAATGAAATTTTAAGTCCGAGTCCAAGTTTTCGCTCAGACTGCAAGGAGAGCCACTGCAGCGTAGACTAAAAGCCTGTCTGGCTTCACACTCTGCCCCCGCATCTTTTCCTATCTGGTAAGTCCTCCCTGTGAGGACCTGCTTTTAAACGGCTTTGCGGAGGCATGAGACAGCCGAGGGGCTTCTTCCAGGCGCTCCGGGCTTGCAGAGCCCCGGGAGCGATGTGCCATCCACCCCCCCAAGAGCTGTGGCCAGCAGCAAGCTTCTGGAGGAGAGCAAAGAGACAGGGGTTTTGGCTATCAAGGCATAAAAATCTTGCATTACGGATTTGAAGAAGTTAAAGCTGAATTTGAGTATGCAAAATCATAACATGCTCCATTAAAATGCTAACCGGTTCCTTTTCCGTTTGGCTGTTTTACATGCATGGTCCAGTTCACCACAACGCTATTTTTCAGAATGGTTAAACGCAGATTAAAAACATGTAGGAAACAGCCTGTGTCAGTACTATCTTAACCTTGTAGCAATTTCCTTTGGAAATTAAAGGAATCGATATGAATGAACAGGCTTACGAGCTATCAACAAAGAGAAAATGAGCGCCAAGCAGAGAAGACCCCGCAGCCGGTTGGGACTGGAGGAGCGGGCAGATCTCTCCGGCTGACGGCGGAGCGATTCTCAGGCAGAGACTTCCCGAGGGCGAGTGCCCGGTTTGAGCCACCACAGGAGGCTCCACCACTTGGGAACTGAGGAGCAGCCACTCCGAGAGGCCACCCTGCAGCTCCTCAAGCTTTACACCCGAGACACTGGGCACTTTTGAAAGCCATGGATGTAAAATCTGAAGACCTTCATTAATAAGTGGGAGCCTGAGTGAAACACGCAATTTACCCCTCTGGACATTACGCTTTAAAGAAGTTTATAGATAAAATACCAGCAAAAGGAGGTGACAGAGGAGGAGGAGATCAGGTGAGAATTCTGCATCCTTGGCCATCATCATGCCCCGTGCGTGGGAGGGGAGGGGGCGCGCCTGACCTTCAGACACCACAGCGAGGTGGTGGGCTTGGTAGNGAGGGGAGGGGGCGTGCCTGACCTTCAGACACCCCAGCGAGGTGGTGGGCTTGGGATCTCCTCTACCAAATGAACCAAACTTTAAACAATAAAGTAAGAAAAAAAAAAATTCCAGGGATTTACAAGGCAATTTTCCCTTCGCACATTTTAATCGTACCATGATACAACGAGCCACTTCTGCTAATAACTGTTCTTCTTCAGATGACTACATAGATGACTCCTCAAGATGTGAACCTCACGGGGATACATCCTCTCTCTGACTGATGTCTCATCTCGTTCCAGATAAGACAACCACCCAGTACAACCCACGCTGTTTCATCCTGCCCCATTTTTCCTACCGAGGTACTCAAATGTGCTGGCAGTCAGCACACTGAAGTGTTCTGCATAAGGAGCAGATGTAGCTCCCACTTATCCAAGCACGGAGAGAGGAGCGGAGCAGCGCATGGCAGCTCATACACAGTTCCACAGAACGATGCTCTGTGTTCCCAAACCAAGCAAAAAGGCAACAGAAAATGACATTAAGTATTGGGCAGGGACACGGATGTACCTCCAGTACTGCAAAAGCCCAGCAAGAGCTGGTCTCCACCTTCTTCTATCAGTTTCAGCCAAGCATATGGCTGAACAAAGCCTTTTTCCTTGGCTTTCGCTCAGAAGCGATGCTACCCCTGTTGCTCACTGGTCACTCAAAACTCACTGCTTGCAGCGTACCTGCCCCAGAAAAGGCAGGTTTATAGCTCTCAGACTGCTGCCATGGTGCACAAAGCTGGGCCGAGACCACTCGTGACCATCCAAAGAGGGTTTTTGTGGTTTAAGTTCCTCACCCAAGGCTCTTTGGGCCAACGCTGCCACGGTGTAGGAACATCCCAGAGTCTGGGATTCGTTTCAGCCTCAGGGACTCCCCGGTGGCACAGGCGTTGGCTGCTCGGCTCGCCGCTCCTGATGCACGGGCCAAGCTGCTGGCAGACAGAAGATGAGAGGAGAGGACAGAAGAGGATTTTTTTTTTTGTCGGCTGGGTGGTTTTTTTGCCTATGCACAGCTGGTAGATTTTCCCTGGGCAATTCCAGAGCACCCCTCCAACTTCTCTAACCTTCGCCAAGTGCCTGACAGAGCCAGGAAGCCACAGAGGGGTTTCTGGAGGACGCAGAAGCCAGATGCAGCAGGCAAACACCACCTATTTCCCAAGGAGTCAACCACAACATCGTAGGCAAGAAGCAAACAGGACAAGCTGGGGCTGCAGCACTCCTTCCCTCTTGCTCGGAACGATGCAATTCTTCAAGCAACCATAGCAGAGAGGGTTTCCAGAAGTAGCATTATAAAATTAAGAAGCTTCAAATGAACCCACAGCCTGTCCTTATTACAGCTCCCACAAAGCCTGCCCAGCCACTGCAGCCGGCCAGCGCGGGTTGTCGTGATGAGGAGCACCAAAACCTCCTGCTGCTGCAGAAGGTGGGTCGGCACACAACGGCACGGTGCCAGCGCTGGATGGAGGTGCCAGCGCTGGATGGAGGTGCCATCCACCGCGGTGCTACCCAGGGCTGCGCGCTGGGAACAACTCACGCTACTGCGGTGAGTGGACTGCAGCGAGGCAGGGAGAAAGATAAATACGTACCCCTCTAAAAAGCAGCGCTCCCCTCGTTCAGTGTGTATCTGTTGAAAGGCACAGAGAGCCTCTCACTAGAGGAAGAAAGAGACAACCGGGCACACCATCCTCAAAACATTCCCAACATGCAACGTACCCACAGCTGCTCACACCGCAGCAGTGTCGGGAGGAGACCTGTCACTGCAAGAGGTCGCATCTATCCCAGCGCGCCCTGCTGCGACTGCGGAGGCCCAGCGGCGCCGGTCTGGAGAACACCTACGTGAGCCGAGCTCCAGGCTCGGTTCAGAAATCAGGGCATCCAGGCTGAAAAGTGGCCCAGTGCAAAATAAGCACAAGCTGGGAGCACAAAAGCACAAGAAATTGGTCTTCCAGCCACTTGCAGGAAGACTAGCCCTGCCTCGTCCTCCCAATCAATCAATCAATCACCAAAAAGAAAAGAGGCGGGAGGAGAACCTGAAAGGTCCCAGACTCCCAACGTGGTCAAACATATGCAGGCCCTTCCCTCCCTCTGCCTTGGGAGAGACAGGGTTAAAACCAAACAAACCAGAAAAAAAATCACTTTGCTCAAGCTGTTTTCCTGAAACAAAGGAAAAAAGAAAGAAAAAAAAAATATGAAAACTAACACCATCAGAGCTGCCATGTTCAGCTGAATTGCACCATCTCCTCCCCTGGACCTGCGGGATCGCTCCAGCTGGGAGCACCTTCCCTTCTCCTTGCGCTCCCTCCCACAAGGGCAGAGGTGTTCCAGCAATAGGAAAGGTAAGCGGCTGGGGCTTTTTTTTCCTTGAGAAAAATCATCCCAGCAAGATAATCACAACGCAGTCGGAGCGTGCCCCTCCGCAATACACAGCGGCTTCGCCAACCCTCAAATCATTTCTGTAATTGTAGGAACCGTGGAAGCTGCTGCCAGAAACCATTTTAGATCAAACCCAAGAACTGGGAACATGGCATAAATGGATGGTTTTTTTCCATTTTCAGGCCAGGCAGCACCGCTCACACCTGGGCCTTCCCGGATTTAGCATCCGAGCATCATCAAATAGTGGGTAATGGATGGATCGCCGAGACTCCACAGGCACGACAGGTGCTCTCCTGGCTTTCTGCGAAAGACTGTTTGCATGATGTGGGAAGGCAGTAACTCTTCCTAATAGCTATTACAAGAAGATTGAAAATATAGATAAAGTCACCACAAGGTCAAGCATAGGTACTCGCGAACCCTTTGGCCCACCTTCAGCGCTATTTCAGGTCAGGGGAACACAGCAGAGCCTCCCGACTCCACGGCTGGTATCTCACGCAGGCAGCGCTACGGACCCTCCCAGTACTTCTGTTGTGGGCACCTCTTAACGATGCTTGAACACACCATCCGGCTGCTCAGAGCCTCCCATGCTGTTTTCACACCACCGCCACATCGCCGAAACACACCTCTCTCTTCAACCAGTGACACCCAGTTAAAGCAGCAATACTGGGAGGGATCTCGGGGACCAGTACTCACCAGTCTGCTAATACTAAAGTACTGGGTCTGGAACTTGCGCCCTCCAGACCCTCCATGAAGACTGGTTTCACAAAGATACAACCTCCGCGGGGTACTCTGCAGGACTGGACCCTAAAAACCCATTTCCGTTCACCTTCTTGCTCCGCGGACGGTACAGCACGTTCTGGTCGCTCAGCCCCCTCGGTCTACAAAGTCTACCCCAGCTTACCAGGGGGGCGTCCTCTGCGCCGCGCGGGAGACGATATCTTCTCAGTACCTTCACCGAGGAGATTACATGTGACTTAGGCAAAAAAAAAAAGAAAATCCACCATCCTGGCACCAAACCCCAGCATTTCTGCATTGTGAGTAACCCGGCACCGCACGTAGCAGAGAAGCACAGGACGTTTTGATGCAGAAAGGCAGAGGAAATCGATGGGTAGAAATTGGCATTTCTGTAGCTTTAGAAACTCGGAGGAGTCCGGGGAACAGACAAACTATTGACTTCCCTGCATCATCTCAGCTGTACTTATTAAATAAGATCCCACACGTAGTATAAACGCTACCATATGCGTGCAGAAGAACAAAGACTTTGAGGGCCTTTTATAAATGAAACCTCCTTTGTGGCTAAAAAAAAAAACCCCTATCGTGCTAAAACTAAAATATTACAGAGGCTGCAGCTGCACAAACAAATAAATGGTGTTTACCAGCAAAGGTATTTACTTACTGACAGTCAAGAAACGTTGGCTTGTAATAAAACGGTGGCATTTTAGATTCATATTTTGCTTTTGCTACATTGTTTCCATTCGAGGCCATAAACTGTAAAAAGAGAAAAACCAGAAAGAATTAAAAAATGTTAACGGTATTTTCCCTTGTGCTCTTTTGCTTCTACAGAGTAATCAAATTATTGGGACGGAGCCTCTGTTCGCTTGCTGAGAGGCTTCCCCAGGACCGTGCACAGAAGGGATGCTGTAAAGGCTGTGCCTGCAAATCAGGGCTCAGAAATTAATATTGATTATTATTGCCAGGGCTCCCACAGCTTCATGTGACGCTGGGGACAGGTCCGTGTCCCAGTCACACATGCACAATCCCCACGGGAGCAGAAGGCAGCACGCGGTGGCATTTCCCACTCACGGGCGTGGGAATGAGATGGCTCCCAGGGAATCCAGCGCAGAAACCGGGCAAGCAGAGGGCAAAACCTGACACTAACTTTAAGTCTCCGTGTGTTACGGCTCCAGCGAGGTAATACTGTCCAACAATGCGCCCTTTGCTTTGGATCACATCACTTGTTCCGAAAGGATAATTTTATTTTTGCAAAGCCACGCCAGCAACCTCAGAAAGGAGCTTGAAGTATTAAAAATAAATAAATAAACAAACAAATAAATTTTATCTGCCCTGACAGCCCTCCTTTCCTTCAGATCTCGTATAAAAATGGCTACTTGAGAACACTGCAAACGAAACCACAGATTTCCCTATTCATAAATTTTATTTGATGAAAATCACTTGAAGTGTAAAAACCCCATCCTTTCCCAGGCAGCCACGCTAAATCTGCTTTGTCTTGCATCAAATGCCAAGCATACAAGCATTACAAGCAGCTAAGCTTTTTCTTTTTTTTTTTTTTTCCTCAAGACTTTTTTTTTCATTATTTTCATGTTTTTGAGCTCCTCGAGTTTACATACTCAAACCACTCTCAAAAAAAAAAAAAATCAGGGAAGGGAAAACCCATGCGACACAAAGGCCTGTTTTCCTCATCAAACACATGACTCCACGAGCTGTGGCTTTCAGGAAAACCCCAAATCTCCAACATCCAAGGTAAGGACCAATGATGGAGCGGGTTCTTCGTGCCTTTAAAGACACCAAGAGTCAGAGCAGATAGGTTTCCTGGGTAGGCTCGCCTTTAGCAACATCACCCAAACCTGGGCAGGTGTGTGGCATAAACAGACGGAATTTGTACCGTGAGGGTTCAGTTCTTCAAGACGTGAGTTTAAGAGTCTTCAACGCTACGGGGAACAAAGCCAGAAACAGCTGAGCTGGGCAGGGGCGGCAGACGAGAGTCCAGCCTACCGTCTAGGCGAGGCTGGAGGTAACGTGAGAAACAGAAGGCAATTCATTTAAAATGAGTAATTTCTACACACTCCATTTAATTGATATTTTTATAGGTGTGGGGGAAACCCTCAACTTCTTCACGAAATGGCGATTCCATTTTTCCATCAGCATCGTGGACCCCATTCCCACGCTCAGGAATTACCTAGCCACGCTTTCTGAAATCACGTTTGTTGTGGCATCTTTAGAGACGACTCTGGTTTGCAGCTTTGCCGGTAAAACGCCACGACCCAAACGCACTGGTACTTCCAAGTCCCAGATGCACGTACCTCCACTTGAGCATCGTCCCAGTCATCCAGACGGACCGACTTCACTTTGCTGACCTGGGGAATATTGCGATGGATTCCTGAACAGTTCAAGCAGATGAAGATGCCGAGGCTGTGGGATGCCCAGTCCGGGTCTGAAAACGAGAAAGAGAGAGAGACTTGCAGTCGGCTGGTGTGTGGGATTCGGGCAGCAGAGACGGGGCAGGACAGGGCACGGCAGGGGAGCCCGGGGGTCACCGGGCCCGAGTTCCCGGATTTTAAAGGCAGCAAATAAACACACAAGCAAAATACAGAGACGAGTTCATGTATTTTGATAGTTATACCGATTACACTAACAATTAACAGGTTTGCAATCTCAAGTGCAACAGTTATTCACAAAACCCCAATATCACAGAATCGTATAATGGTTTAGGTTGGAAGGGACCTCGAAGATCGCCCAGTTCCAACCCCTGCCCTGGGCAGGGACACCTCCCACCAGCCCAGACCGAGACCTCCAAATCTCACCCCACGCTCCCTCGGAGAGAAGAGGTGAATGCCCATCTCTCATCAGCAAATCCCACCCAAGCGCCGGGTGGAACAGAAATTCCACAATTAAAACAAACAGCTCAGGGAAACCGTTATGCTGCTCCCTTGCCTTTTCTTTTTTTCGTTGGTTTTCTTTTTTTTTTTTTTTGTATACAATGGGAGTGCTCCACAGAGAGCCTTTCCCCCCTCGGCTACGGCCGCCCAGCAGCACCGCCCTCCGTGCCAGGAGGTTTCCAGCCCTTGCCTTAATGGAAAAATGCTGCCAGTGGCAGCTCTGTACTTTCTCTGAGCAAAACCACGCGCTGTTTACAGCCCCGAGCTGACGTCTTGCACAAAGCACTTTCAACACAAGTCCTTCGCCGCCCAATTCCTCCTCGGGAGAGGCACTGCCCGAAGCGCGGGGAGACGGAGAGGAACTGGAGGAGGGCAGGGGCCGGGGGCAGGACACATCCACCAGTGTCCCTGCCGCCGCCTCCCTAATAAAGCCGATACAGGGATCTTTGTTTGAACTCCGACGAGAAAATGTCAGCGCCCGCTATTCCAGCTGCGCCCTGGCGGAAAGAGCTCCCTTGCGAGGCACCGAGTCGGCCGCTGAATCCTCCACCTCCTCCCGACGGAGGTCCCCTCCTCGCCCCATCCTCCCCCAAACCCACAGGGGTGGGAGCCCCATGGCCACCCCATCACATCAGGCAGCTCTGCCATCTCACAAACCATCCTAATTTGTTTATTCCCCCACAGTAATTACACTAATCACAGCGCGGCAATTATTTATAAAAAGCAAGGGAACGTGCTTTCTGCTGCGTACACATATTTAGCGGCCTGGCTACGTGGCTGCAGCAGGAGCGGGCTGGCGTGGGGCAACGCAGCTCCTCCACGTGGGGTACCGGGGTCTGGTACCGGCCCCTGCCCGCGGGGACGGCCACCGCCCTCCCCCAGCACACCCTGGAGAAGATGAACTCGGGTCCCCAGAGGTGGTCATGTCCAGATCTAAACCCACCAGCGACCCGAGCAGCCTCATCGCACGCGGCCGGGCGCCCCCGGCCAGGAGAGAGGAGCAAAGTCCCAAGCTGTTGCAGGTCCCACCAGCCGCAGCTCCCTCGGCACAGGGCTGGGACCAGCAGCCTGAAATAAAGGTGTTTTTTCCTCTGTTCCACATGGCCTCCCATCCTCATGCGAGACCCCGACCACCACAGCTCGGGCCTGGCAAATATAAAACCAGTTAAGTCGGTGTGAGCACACCGCAGCAGCAAGCGAGCGCTGCCCACATCCAGCTACGCCAGTGAGGACACGGGGCGCTCTGCCCCGACCCCCGCGCCTCCCACGATGACCGGCTGACTCGGCTTCACACCACACCCCAGGTCAGGCACCCCACTGACCCCCATCGCAAAGATCGCCGCCAGTTACTGGGTTATAGGTTGGCAACAAGAATCGAGAGTTTTGCACGCTCATGCACGTTTCTGTGCTTTAACTCCTCCTGTTGTCCTCTCCCATCTCCAAACACGTGGCTGTAATCGAAGCCCAGGACCTGCCAAACTGCCTACCACAAAAATAGCCCAATAGCCCCGTGGTAGCCCAGGACCACGGGACCAATCAACGTGAGTCAGGCAAGGCGAAAGCATCAGCGTCTTTTGTTGAAAAACCCATCTCTGATGTCCACGCAGAGGATCAGGCATGAAGAAGGGCGAGAGGGTCCGGAGGATGGGGTGCCCACAGAGCAGCAGTGAGGAAGAGGAAGCCACGGCAGCGAAGTTTGGAGCTAACGTGGCCACCGGCTCACTGTGTTCAGTGCAGCCGCTCCACAATAACTGTGCTTCGAGCCTTCCCGCAGTAATGTGATGTGACCAAAGCTGTGCCCAACTCAGGGAAATGGGTACCAAAGTATGCATGGGCCTCCACAGGTTTTATCGGGAGCCCCAACATTTGTTTTATGTTAACGGATTTATCTTGGGATCACAGGTGGATTTCTTCGTATTGTCTGCAATTTCCTAGACTCAGGTTTCCAAAGTCCTCTCGAAGAAGTAACCCCTCCACTGCCTGCACTGCTGTGTGCAACAGGACTGGGAGACATCACACCTTCCTCCAGCCAGGGATGAGGACACAGTCGGGTGGAGGAACATCCTGCAAGAAGATCCTCAGGCTCAGACAGAGGAGACACCAGCCCCAGTGGACGCTGAGCCAACTCGTACCCAAGCTGTCTCTTCTTGCCGTGGGTAAACAGCACCTCAAGCAATGGGCTTCAATCACAACTGGGGCTTTAAAGCGTTCTCCTCCCACCAGCAGTATTTTCTTTAGACCAGACTCGTAAACATGCTTCCCCCCTGCTCCCCGCCATGTCAAGCCATGTCTAATTAAGAAAGCAAACCCTGGGCTACATGCAGGAGCGTAAGCACATGGTTTCCAGAGGACAGTAGTACTTCAGAGGAGCAGACGGAGACAATGGGGTCAGTGGTGACCCAACCCTTGGAAGGGACGCTCTCAGCTTGTTCCATAACACCACACCTGCTAGCTGTTTCCTCCGGGTCACCTTCCTCCCAGGGTTTCCTCTCTTGCCTACTACACCCCAGCTCCATGTCCATCCAACACCAACAGCGTCCCACACCGCAAATGTCGAGGAGCGCCGTGACAGAGCTTCACTCGACTCACCAGAACCGACACCAGCGGTTCCCATTGCCGCCGTATATTAATAGCAACTTCCTCTTCATTGCTCTTCTGGTTTTAAAAATACATATCTTTTAAATCCAAAACCATGCGGGAAAGGGGGATGCGAGAGTTGTAGATCTCCGGCTGGTTGCGTGCTGCTTTCTTGTGACAGCCACAGCCCACAACTACACAAATTTGGCAACTGGTTTTAGTGCCAAAGGGAACACCAGGCAGGAGGAGAGTTCAGAAAGCCCCAGGAGTGGAGTTAGCCCCATCCAAAAAATTACTAAGTAGTGAAATCCCCCAGAACCAAGTGATCTGCCAGGGGAAGTTGCTCTGAAATGTCACTGTTACAATAAGTTCATAGAGATTTCTGGTGGCTCTTGCTCTCCTGGCTGAAGACACTGACTGAGAAACCAAGCCAGCCCAGGCCTTTCCTCGGCTTTAGTGGAAAGACAAAAGCAATTTCTAAGCATCGTCTGAACAAGCCAGAGGGTTACGGACCCACGAGAGCCTGCGGGCTGGTGCCTCCCTGTGACCCCCCCGCGCCACCGCTCTGCCCGTGGGCAGGAAGGAGGAGGGTGGAGGATTCCCTGACTCCATCTCCTGGAGGGCTCTGCCAACGCCGCTTCCCCTTCTTACCCCCTCCCTGCACTTGTGACACCATTTTCGAAGAAACCTGGCTCTGAGACCTCTACGCCCACACACGTCCTGGGGGAACTGGTGACAGAGCCCCAGGCAGATGGCTGCTGGCCGGGGTGAGCACCCACTTCTGCAGGGACGCTTTTCCAAAGCCCTTTGGGAGGCCTGGGGCTGTCGGTGGCTGTGGAGCTCCCCGAGCACCTCACAGTCGCTCTCCCTTCCTTTCTGCTCTCCAGCACAAACGACGCGGAAGTCTGAGCTCAGGAACATAGCGGATAACGCCAGCAATCCCCGACCTCGGCAGCGTCACAGACTCCAACCCTTCGAACGACTGCGCCACTGCTTTGAGATAAGACAACACCTTACATGTGAATAAATTGACATAAGCATCTTCCTACAAGACAAGTGAGTTTCGGGGCAGCACCGCTCAGTGATCCAGTGTCCCCAGGCCACACGGCCGGCGAGCTGAGGTCTCCGCAGCCAGCCGAAGCCCACCTTGCTGCGAGACACTTCAACGGCTGGAACACGTCCTCCATGCTGGACGCTGCTGGGGAGTTCAGTAATTTCATTTAAGACATTTTACCTGGGCAGGGCCCCAAAAAAGTGCACCAAAATGGCAATCTATCATAATCTGGACCTCTTCTGGGCACAACCCAAAAAAGATGATTTTTTTTCTAAGCCTCCAGAGTTTCAAGCAAACAGCAGCGAAGCCTAATGAAAACTCTCTGGCACACCTAAGTCCCAAACAAATGACTTTATTCCATTATGTTGAGCCAAAAGGAATAAAGACTACCAAGGAGCAAGGGGAATATTGAACCAAATAGACCGTTTTAAGTGCAGAAAGTCTCTTATCCTTCAGCATCACTGCTGCAGCACAACTGAGGGCAGCTCTAAAAGGCTTTCACTGCCCGACGTGGTAGAGATTTCTGGTCGCTTATAAACAGATTATAACCAATTTCAAAATAAAAGCCTGATACAACTTCATTTAAAAATAAAATAAACAAAGCTAAACTAAACTCTGGAGAAGCGCATTGGGGTGGTATTTTCCCATCTCGCCCATCTGAAAGGGAAGGCACAGCCAGAAATTAGAGAAGCATCCGAAGCAAAACTAAACCACTTGGGGAACACAGCTAAATTCAGAAATTAACTTCCCCACCCAGCCCCTTTTGCCACCACAAGCCCCAGGAAAACCCAGCGCAGAGAACAATGAACTCTGCAGCTTGAACCCAACGTTACCACGCGTAACAACAGCCCACGGAGGGAAAAACAAAGGCTGGACCCAGAAAAATAATAAACAAGAGGAACCGACATAAGACATAGGACAATTTATACAAACCAAAAGGAGAGTAGAGAAGATTGGAGGTGGGATGGCAGTAGATTTTTTTTTTTAAATAAATAACCAATATCTCCTGAATCCAGAATATAAACATAGGCTTCCAGTTTGAAAAGCCCTAAATGGCATCAACCCAAGTGAAATCCCATGAAGCAGAGCGGCAGCAGACTCGAAGCAGCCAGGAGACAAGAGCAAGAACTCAAGAGTCCCAAAACTTACTGAGATGCCCCCGCTCCACCTTTTGCCTGTATATAGCACAGTATATTGCTGGCCAAGACAAATATCTGCCAGAACGTGGCCAATGCACAGCCATACCCCGTTAACGCAGCCTCCAGCACACAAACGATGGCCTGACCCTTAATTAGCTGCCTGGCTCCATCCCCGCTGCACCGGCTGGGTGGGAGCCGCTGTTTTGTTGGGGATGGAGATTCAACAGATTTCTCTGACCTCCCTCCCCTGTCTGAGGTGATAAAGACTAATTAGAGGGGAGAGGAGGACCTCTCCGGGTAGGCAAAACCTTTTTTAGCCCACACTGGAAAGGGAACTCATGTCCTTGGACACAGGACATAATCACAGGGATTTTAGTGCAATCCACGGGAGCAAAAAGCCTTTTCTGCTGGCTGCTCAGCTGCCGCTGGCTTCCTAAACGCCCCAGCCAGGAGAACCTCCTGTTCAGCACCGAAGTTCTGTCGCTATTTACTTTGAGGAAAGATTAGGAGGTTAATAAACAGACCCTGGTCATGGGTGTTTAAAAATAACAATAAAAGACGTTAAAACTGAAGCCAAACAGCCTCCCACCGACACTCCTCTCTAAGTAGGAAAATTTTTCGGTGAAGGCACTAAACTTGCCAAGGTCTCTTCATTCAGCTGGCGGGTCGCAGCAGCCCCCTCTGCTCGCTGCCTGCAGCCCACGGCTGTGCTGCCACCCGGGCACCGGACAGAAAACACCCTCGCGTTAAACCTCCTTTCTTTCAAAAAGTCCTTTTCCCTGCAGAAAGCGGCATCGAGCTAAACACAACTACTGGGGGACTATTTTTATTTTTTTTCCTTCTTACCCCTCCAATCTGCTCACGCCCAGGGAGAAGGGCTGGCAAATTCCAGGGGAAAAAAATAATCAGTATTTAAGTGAGAGGACAATGGAGGTGCGGGAACAAGTTTCCACTTTTAGCTTGAAAATGAAAAGCCCGTTTCACGCCATCGGAGCGGCGAAGCTCTGGAACAGCTTTGCAGTGGGAGGTAGCGGGGTAAGAGAGAGAAGAGGCTGCGAGGCAGAGCCCCGCGCTGGGCGGAGGGGACGGGGAGATGTCGCTGGGGATGGCAGCGCCGGGCAGGACCCGGTCGCTCTGCCAGTTGTCCTCCCGAGCTGTGTTTTTAGGACCGGTGGTTGGGCAGGGGAAGGAGAGGGTCGAGGTCAAATCCTTTCAGTGCCCTCCTTAATCCGGAGCAAACCAAGCAACCCCTGTGCTTCCCTCTCCTCTCCTCTCCCTTCGTGACACCCAGGGAACGGAAAAGCTTCACCTGCTTGAGAGATGAGAAGAAGCTGCGCCTGCGGGAAAGGTGTTCACAACCACCTCAGCCGCACGCCACCCACCCTCCGGCTTTTACACATTCTGTTACACCGAAATACCAAATCTGCTCGGCTTTGCAGCACAAAGCTCCGATACCAGGCTCCCCTCCATCGCACACCTTCTGCTCCTCCTCCAGCCCTCGTCCCCTCCGAGCCTCGGGCACAGGGGCCGGCGTTACCCAGGGTCCCTCTCCCACTAATCCATCCCAAATAAGAAAGACGACAACGACGTGACAGGGGGGTTGGAACTAGATGATCTTCACGGTCGCTTCCAACCTAAACCATTCTATGATTCTATGATAAAAACGAGCCACGTAAACCGCTGCCAGAGGGTGTGAACTGCAGGATCGCTTTGATGGGATTTCCACTTTTGTCTTCAGAGCCTGACTGTCCTCCTACAATATAAAATGATTCCCGCTCCGTGGAAATGCAAGGCTCAGTCATAGAAAAATGGAGTAGAGGGAGAAATACTCAGGGTCTTGTTATGCCCTGAGATAACCATCCGTCTCATGACGTGAGGAAAGATTGCCCGAGACAAAGAATCATTTAGGGGGAAAAAAAAAAAAAAAGGCTGAACTGCCACATTAGTCTTGAAGAAAAAAAGATTATTCTAATACATTGAGAGCCATTACACACCGGCAACTCAGAGAGATTGCTCAGTTTTTTGCGCTCAAGGCTGCATTTACCATGCTGTCTTTGCTGCAAAAACACATCTGTAAACCCACCGTAACAAACACACTGCAAACCAACATCTGGGCCGCTGACTCCAACACACAAGTGTGAAACGACAGGGGACCCGGCGCCCCAGGTAACGACTGCGCCCCACAACGCAGCCTCAAAGATGCAGTGAATGCAATTTCATTATTCATTACAGACAGATGACATTTTTGCAACTGAAACATTTTTTACTCACAACAACCTTTCATGGAAAAGTAAGGTTTTGTAAAGATACAATTAATACAAACCCAACTAGAAGCTTTTAAAAAAAAAACAAAACCAACAAAATCCTACAAGTGAAAAATGTAACCTCTCAGGTTTTTTTCCACTCTGATTTTCAGATTCTACTTCAGCATCCTTTCTGCGTTCCCAGCCGTCGTGGCTGGGGCCACCATAAGCCTGTTCTCCCTACCTGAGACATGCCCTCAAAATCTGGGAGGATTTTTTGTAAGCTCGGCTTTTGCACGAGGGATTTTTCTGCCGGCCATAAGCACTGGCCCTGGGAAGGCACAGATCTGACCCTCCTGAGCATCACATCCAACGCCACGTTCCAGCCAGCTGCAGGTGCACCAACCGGGGGAACACACATCTTGAACACAGCAGCCTCGCTCGTAGGACTTGGCCACTTAAATAATCCTCAGTGGCGATTAAGTGGCAAGCTCTGGCCCAGACCCAGGCAATCAGTGGGGCTTTCGCCTGGGTGTCCCCAAGGAGACGCGATGACCCCGCAGGGAGGATGCTCCTCACGCAGCCTGGGAGGAGCAGCGGTGCCTCCCCTGATGCTCCCTGTCCCCCCCGGGGTTTGATTTCTGGCACGGCCACAGCTTCGCCCCAGCCGTGCCAAGCTGCTGCGAGCTCTTCTGCATCAGGACGCCACAGGCTTTCGTTACACGGGCATGTCATACCTGCGCCAAGCCCCCACTCCCGGGCTGCTATGGCTACTGAGCCTCACCCAAACGCCACAACAGTCACAAAGCAAAGCAACCTTTTTTGGCAGCAGGGAAGGGGGAAAAAAAAAAAAAAAGAAACCCAAACTTTCACTGACTGCCTGCTTTCTGAAGCAAATATTTCCAAGAGCAAAAGAAAACCCAGCTGGCTTCCAAATACACAAATTAAAGTGCCTAACAGAGGATTTTCCCCTGTTACATTTCTGACCCATCCTACTCTTTGTTATCAGTATCCCTGAGCTAAATGGCTCCCTCTTATCACGGATCCCGCATTAACTGGGGATTTCAGGGAGAGGAACACACCCACCCGAGAAGCAGTAATAATAAATCAGGGATCCTGACCTTTTGCTCCCCCACCCCCCCACCCCCCCGCTCTACCAGATCAGCAGCACGACAATACACAGGTGTGGGAAAGCACAAGTACGCCCTGCTTTCCTCCTCTTCTCTTCATTCCCTGCCCTCCCTCTTCTTTCATTCGCACTTTATTTTCTCTGCTTTGGGACTTTGCCTGTGTCCAGCCCTCCACCCAGTTCCAGCAATCACCTTTATCTTCCTGTGCATCCCATTTTCCACACCTGCACCCCGTTCTGGAGGCTCTCTGGACACCCATCCCACGTTACCTCGTACCCAGAGAGACCTGGCCTGCCACACCTGCCCCAGGGGAATAACAGAATTCAGCCTGAATATTTTATACGTAACCTACAGACACAAGTTATGTATCTTGACTTCTGTGAAATAGCCCAGGGCATCTCAAGTTTATTGTCACTCCCAAGCGGATGAGCTCATCACAGCACCACGCGTAGCTCTCGGTGGCCAAAGAAACTGAAGCAAAGTGATTGGCAGTTGCCACTAAAGAAATTGGGTTGACGAACAGAGATCCAGTCCCAGGGAAGTAATGCCGTGGCAGTTCAGAAGAGAGGCTGAAGGGTATTAATATAGCACGTCTCGTGTTACAAAAGACACTGGCCCAAATTCTCCTCTCCAAGTTTCAGATTCACTACGACATCTCTGCATGCAAATGTCACCAAAAGCAAACTATGGTTTTGTTGCTTTACGAGCCCATTTGCAGCCTTTAACAACAACCCTCTTTCCCTGACATGAGCTACTTTACTGACCTACAGCTTCATCTCCATCCTGCTGATGCTGAGAAACTTCCCATTTTGCAGAGGGGCTTTATATTACGCACAGGGCGAGGGAGAATTACCCATTGATCTGAGTGGCCCAGGCTTGTAAAGTCCCCTCCGGGAAGGAATAATTTAGACAGGCACCTGCTCGGTGAGCCCAAGCCGTGCTCAGCGAGATGCTCCAAGGTGGGCTGGTACCGCTTGACAGCAACGCCAGCCAGCAGATGGGCGGGAGCGGGCAGAGCAGCGCAGCGCAGCGCTGCAAAGCAGTTCACACTATGCAGAAAGTTCTTTGTCTTCTCCAGCCGGATACTGGGGGACACAACGCATCTGAAAGTGTACTGCGGTGTCCTGAGATGCAGATTAGGGACATAAAACCTTCGGAAATGGTACC
Source organism: Himantopus leucocephalus (assembly GCA_003993805.1). Taxonomy (NCBI): domain Eukaryota; kingdom Metazoa; phylum Chordata; class Aves; order Charadriiformes; family Recurvirostridae; genus Himantopus; species Himantopus leucocephalus. The sequence continues at coordinate 4,722,821 of RSEF01000014.1, forward strand.
AGCTGGATGGTGGTACCCAATAGATCTTGAAATCCTAAATAAATCAATAGCTGGGAAAATGAGGTTCATCTGAAGAGTGGGTTGGTTTGGTGGTATTTTTTTTTTTAACCTGGAGAATGAGGCTGAAAAGGACATCCCTTCTCTACACCTCTTCAGAGCTATCCTGCTCAAGCTAATAGAAATGTAGATGTTTTTATATGGTGATTAAAGAAAAAAAAAAGTTACTTGCTATGCAATTTTCCGAGATCCCTCTCAAAGGCAGATCCCACCGCACCACACAGACCCTGCAAAGGCTTTCCCACGCTCACACGCCGACCCCGACAATCCTCCATCCAAAGGGCGAGGAAGACGCCCCTAAGCTCGGATCTTCTCCCCTCCACGCACGAAGAGGACGAGGGACATTCCGGCAGCGGGCAGGGCGGGCAGGCACCCACCGGGGCCGGCCGGGCACGGGTCTGCGGGCAGGATGCCCACGGCAATGCCCCCGCTGCCCCCCGTCTGTTTGCTCAGCCACAGGGCAGGAGCAGCGACAAAAGCCAGCCTCTTGGCGAGGGGACGGGGGGGACGGGGGGACACAAGCCGCCTCCAGCAGCACAGGGCACCCCCCGCGGGCAGAGCCCCCCGCCCGCTGCCGGGGCTGCACTGCAGACGGCGGGGACCTGCCGGGGATGACATCAGCGCTGCCACGGCCGGGCGAGGAGCCGGCCCGGGCGGGGAGGGGGGGACCTCTCGGCCGGGGCTGCTCCGCGGGTACCGCCACAGCGCATCCCCATCCCTCCACACAGCCCCGCACCATCCCCATCCCCATCC
>RSEF01000014.1:4723730-4744244 GCA_003993805.1 Himantopus leucocephalus
TGGTGTCTCCAGCAACAGACGGAGACGCCGGGCTGTGCAAACGCAGCTGCCACCATTTCCTTGAAAGCGTTGCCGGAGATAGCTCAGCAATGATTTATACGCTCTTAGGCCAGGGTGTAGGTGCTTCCCGGCACAGCGAGCTTTCCAGCGAGGCACGGGGTAAACTGGGCGCAAACAACAGCATCGTCACGTGCAGCTTTCCGCAACTTCGCTGCGATCGCTGCCTTCTTGTGTTTCCTGTAAACGGGCCGGTAAATCCTATTGCTGTTAATTTATCAGATGGTGGAAGAGCAGTCAGGAACCGGAGGAGATTCCCAGGAGGATACAGTGATAAAAAGTGCTGCTGCCAGCTCTGCCTGCCGGCACGATTCCCTTGCCGCAGGACTGGGGAACGGTGGTTTGCGCCCGCTGACGGCAGACGCCGTTGCGTACCTTCCATGGTGAGACCTTTGGTTCCCAGAGGCATTCCGGGTGGGAATGGATCATTTGCAAGGGAGAGGGATAATAAATGCCAACGAGCATCACTGCTTTCATTCTTCAGACATGGGAGGATGGAGCTCCTCAGCTGATGTAAATTGTCGTAGGACCCATAAAAATGGTGGAGGAATTCAGATTTACAGCAGCTGAAGATTTAAACCCAGTTCTTCGGGGTGGAAGTTGGAGGTGTCTTTGATTATTTGATTGGTAGTTATATAGCTGGGTGGGATGGGATGTTGGAGTGCAGAGTAAGATACTATGGTGCTACTGCAACCTTAGGTGGCCTGAGGGCTTCCCTTGGAGCGAGAAAGCTAGAAGATATAGGCAAGATTTTGGGCATACCGGCAAAGTCAAAGATGATTTGGGCTTTATCCTCTGTTGGCTCATATTCCTGTATTTATAGCACTGTGGACTAGATCTTACTGCCATTATTCAGGTGAGCTCTAGGTTTACCCAGGTAGTTACGAAGGGTACCCTTTGTCTGAAGGTGCCTATTTGCATGTACTGTCTTCTCCCAACACCCTAGAGATTACTTGGCTTATGTGTTATTTTGTATTTGTCTGCAAATACGATGGCAAAATAAATTATGAGACATGAAAGAACACCCTAAAATAGTAAAATCTGTTAATATGCACTTTCCATTCCATGTGGCTCTTGCATAATTTGGGCAGCAGTCTGAATTAATTTTCCCCTGCACTTGCACAGTTGGAAGGAGCTCTGACTGCAAAGCACCAGAGAAAACGCATGGGACGCAAATACGTTCTTTCTCAGTGTGAGAAAGATAACCTTACTAGTTCAGTCTGACCTGCAGTGATGTAATGCAGTTTATTTTGGGCCTGATCAGACAAAGCGGTGAGCAGCGTCGCAGTTAAAACCCAATTATTTTAACTGACAGACCTCATCCTCTGCCGTCTCTTCCCCACCTCAGCTAGCTCGCGGGGAGCTACGAGGCTCAGAGCAACACCGGCTCCGCCGTGTGTTTTCTCACAACCTCCGAAGCGAAGCTCCTCTCTCCCCCTGCGCGTGCCGCTGAATTACAGGGCTGAGCAGCGCCCGGAGAACAAACCAGTCCTCACGGCAGCCTAAGAGGGCACGGGTGTTATTGCACATCAGACAGCCCGTAGCACCGGGGGAGTCTGCCGGGCAACCACAGCAAAGAAATAGCGCATCGGCTTGAGGGCTCCGGGTGTCATTTGCTAAGACGTTGCTGCACGTGGTGTTTAAGGAGGTGCTCACGCAGGAGGTCCCGTCCCCTTTGCTGCGCAGGCACACGCAGTAAAACCCGGCGGTGGATGAGGCACGGGGGAGAGGAGGTTCGGTCGCATCCAGGGGTGGGACGGGGGGTGTCCGGGGACGGGCAGTGTCTTCTGAGCTGTGGTTGTTTGCAAAAAGAGAGGATGAGAGAGCAGAGGGAAGGAAGGAGATGGGAGACCTCCGGGGTCGCAGCCGCTCAGAACCGCGGCAAAGGGAAGGTGATCAGGAATTTCCCTGCAAAATGCTTTTTGTCCTTTTTCATCAGAAATTTTTGGAGGAAGTGGCCAGCTTCAGTGAATTCACAACTCCAAAATGCAATTAGAGAATGAACAAACTTACTATTCACCCACTTTTCATTTGTGGGCGTGGAAAAAAAAGTGCATAGAAAATTTCAGAAGGTCACATTGCTGACACGAGAAGTGTCCAGTCTGATGGTTTTATTTCTGAATCGCAGTATGTTGAGAGTTTCTGAGAGGTCGACGTTATTTCTGTTATATTCTTTCATCTTTCAGAAAAACATCCCCNTTCTTTCATCTCTCAGAAAAACATCCCCTCTTCTCCGGCCAGTAGCACTCCCTCCTCCCAGTTATTAGCAGAGCACAGCCCAGGGAGAGGAGAGGGCTTTGTGGGGGAGGAGGGCTGCGTCCTGGGCAGCTGGGCACGGACATGCGTCAGTTTGTCCATGCTACAGCCTGCTCTGATGGGACATGGCCCCGGGGATGGCAGGTGCCCATCAGCCGCCATCAGAGGAGGTGGGAGCCCATCCCAGCCCTACAGGGATGTGGTGGTGCTGCGATGTTGGGAGGGTTGGTCTTGGGAAAGACTGGAAGCACATCTCCCATCGCTGTCCTTGGGGATGGTGGCTCTCTGCCTTAGGAGAACCAGGACTTTCACCCCATATATTTGATACTACAGCTCTTTGGAGCAGCCTAAAAGAGCGCATGGAGCTATCGCCGGTCCGATGCTGTGCTTTGGGGCTAGCAGAGCCTGCTGCGTGCCTGCTGTGGGACGGCATCCCCTGACCCCGCGAGAGGAGCCCCCAGGCTCAAGGGAACAGGGCGTCTTCTGTGCAGCCAGCAAGATTTTTACGCTGCAAACTGCTGGGGATGAAGTGGCGAAAGCGAGCGCGCTGCTCAAAGGAGAGGCGTTTTTCTCCGGCATCCTTTCATACACACACACGTGCCTGTGCCAATAAATCACTGCCCTGCACTACCGCCTTCCCGGGCTTGGCTGCAGCTCCCTTGCGGGGAAGGGCAGTTGACGCAAACCAGAAACTGATGCTGGTGAAAAGGCTTAAAGAAAGAGACGTCTGCAAAGTCTCGGTTCAGGGCCCTGTAGTGGTATCGAGGTCGTGGCAGCAGGTTGTTCCCGCATTTGGGCTTCCATGAGAGGTGCAAGAGAGGCAAGGCTGGGATCTTTTTACCCCCTTCCCTATATCTGCCTTGGCTGGTGTGAATTTGCATCGCTCCGTCGACGCTCTGCTGGTTTATGCTGTCTGAAACCCTCCGTGCAGGAGAGCGCTCCCTCCCGTTGGACCCGCTCCGTGGCGGAGCATCACGCCATGGGTAGCGAGGTGCCCTTCCTCACGCCAGCCCTGGCGGCAGTGCTGCTGTGGGAGCAACTTGATATGGGCGATACAAAGCTGTTGTGTGAAGCCATCTCCCTTTAAGCGGGGAGAAGTGCCCTGTAGCATCCTTTAACTGCTGACGAGACCGGCCCCTTCAGTAAAATAGTCGAACCGAAACTCTATTCTTGCAAAGGCGTTATCAGCTAAATCAGGAGCTGCTTTTAGCACTGGGGATGATTTGAGCCAGCTAACGCGTGTGGTCAGGACGGTAGCCAGCTGCCGTCTCAGCTTCTTTCATACAGACCGGCGTGAAGATGATTTCATCGCCCTTTTTTCCCCCGGTGCAACCCACCTCCTTGGCGGACGGTGCTGTTTGTATTTCCACCAGCTCCAGGGAAGTTCCCCTGGCTTTTCCCAGGTGAAGAGCCGCGGGTGGTGAAGGTGAGGCCGTGCTAAGCACGGTACAAAGGCAGAGCGGGATGGCAGTGCGGGTGGGCGTAAGTCAGAGCAGGCAGATGCCCTTCCCTCGGAGAAAAAAGAGGCAGCCCCCTGCTACAGGGGCGGTTCTGCAAAAAGCAGGGCTGAGGCTGGCTTTTAAGCCTGTAAATGATCCCATTGCTTTATAAGCAACAAAGAGTGGAGCGTTTAGAAGCTCCAGGGAGCCACATCTGGCTGAAACTGTCTGCGATGCTGCAAAGCCAGAGGGGGAGATGGATGGACGGTGCTCGCATAAGCTTTGGTTCCTTAGGAAACCGAGCTCACGAGAACAGGGAGAGACACCCCGCGATAAAAGCAGCCGTTTCCAGGCGTATCAGCAATAACTCGCCCGGCTTTCACCAGGTGCCGGTGCGTGCGGTGGTGCAGAACAATGCCACCGGCGCGGCTCAGCCCGCGGCAGCCGTGCCTCGGCAGGCGCAGGGTGCGCCGGTGTGTGCGGGAGCATCCCGCCGCCCTGCGGGGGCTTTGGCTGCTTTGGGGTTTTGGTGTGTGTCTGACATAATCGACCGTCATTTCCACGCCGTGCCGGAGCACCGGTGTGGCTGCCGCTGCGAGGGCGGGTGCACGTGGGCACCATGCGGGGCAATGCGCCGCCTCTCTTGTACGACCCCACAAGGTATAGATAGAAATACTTCAGCATTTATTTTTTTTCCTCCCTTCCACCTTCTCTCCCCTCCCCCAGTCCCCTATGAGATTACAACATCTCCTCCTGATAAAAATAGCCCTTGGTGCCAGCGCGGGGCCGAGCGGAGCGGCCGTGGCTCTGCCTGCCCGCTGTGCGAGGGGCTGGGGCACAAACCCGGCGCAGCTCCCGCCGATGCCGGGTCCCGCGGCGGATCTGCCGACCGGTGTGACTGGTGTTGCAATCGCAGCTCGGAGCCCNTGACCGGTGTGACTGGCATTGCAATCACAGCTCGGAGCCCTTTGTAGTCAGCTCTTTGTTAAGAAAAATCGGTTTAGAATGTCCGCTACCTGTTGGGTGTTTGGAGAAATCTCTGCAGAGCAGTTGCAATGGTTTGTATTAATGTACCCGGAGCCTCCCCCCAGAATATAGTGATGGCCGTGGAGGCATTTCTGGTGACAGCAGTGAGGTTTGAAACGTCACTTTATAAACATTAAGTTACTCTGAAATACCAGAATAAAAGCTTTAGAGCCACGTAATGCTGCAAAATTGTACGTCACCTTTAAGGCGCAGCCTGCGGTATGTGTCTGTAGTGAACGGCACCACGCAAATAACGAGTTCATTTTCCCCTCATTCCTTTGTTTTGCTGGCACGTTTCCCATAATGCCAGTGACTTGCCTCTTGATCTACACCGTATATAGAAATTTAGAAAAAGCCTAATTATAACTGGCTCTTCTGACGTTTTTTGGAGTTGAACCTGTGAAAACACCGGCTCCATCCGTAACCTCCATCCCAAGGTCTGAGTTTTTCAGGGGTTTCTGTGAGTGCAGATCTCTGTTTAACCTCAGTGCACACGTGGCTGACGGGCAAACGGAGCTGTCAGAAGCTTTAGCAGGCCTTGATCTGAGTCCGTAGAGAGGAATTTTCAATATAAATAAATCAGTTAATTTATTTCTACTTATTAGCCTCAAAGAGGAGTTGCTGCTTTGCTCCAAATGCTTTTTAATGTCACTGTTATCTGATGCCGGTTGTAAAACGGATTAAATTCTCTTCTGACGCTTGAAAGACTCCAGTATTAGAGCTGGGCTTTGAGAGAAGCTCTGGCATTTTCTGCCGCTGTCCCCCTTTGATGGGAAGTGCTTGTTTTCGTAGTGCAGGGCTGTGGCGTGTGTCGGGAAGATGCGGCTGGCGCGAGATCCGCGGAGCATCCCTCACCACGAGGTGCGTTTTGGTACCACCGTCTCAGCTCCTCCGGCCCGTCCCTGTAAGCAGATCCCTCGGAGGGATGGAAACAAAAAAATAAGTAGTGCGGCTAAAAAGCAGCAAAAAATCAAGGTTTTCTCGAAAATTCGCGTAGACTTCTGCGAAGCAGAGATTTGGATGTGAAAGAGGAGACGTTTTGTGGTAGGAAGTCGTGACACCAGTTCCCTGCAGTGTGTGCTGGTGCGTACGCTAGGATTGCATCACTGGTGCCTTCTGTTAAATCACGGTTTCCAGTAAATTCCCAGCAGCCGGTTCCGGTATTTGGCTGAACCAAAGCAGCAGCTTCGACTCTTACTGGATTTCAGCAAAATTGTGTTACAAATCCCCGTGCTCGATCCTGCCCTTGTCTGTAAGATCTTGACCGCTCGGTCCCAAAGTCTGGCTGCGTTTTCACTCTCCCCAGCTGAAATTCCTCTTCTTGGCACTGATCCCCCCCCCGCTGTGGTGTGTGCTGTGCCCTGGGGGAGCTGGAGAGGGGAAGATGGAGATGACCCGGGAAGGCGGCTGGATTAGCGTCTGAACGAGGAGCCCAGGGCGCAGGGATGCTGCACTGCCCCGCTTTGGCACGGCCCCCTGCCCTGCCTCAATGTCCCAGAGTATAACATGATTCGGCACTGCAGCCTGCGGGGAATTTAGCTTCTTGGCTGAGTTTCGCAGCCTGCTGTGAGCTTTGCCGGTGCCTCTCTCGTGGTCATTGGAGCAGCGGGCAGCGGGGCAGGGAGGGATGCGGGAGGGCAGGCTAAGTGACAGCGGGGCTCCGGCCCTCTCCAGAAAGGATGCAAACCTCGTCGCTGTTTGCATTTCAAGGGAGCACAAGAGCGTTTTTGCATTCTGAGGGTGCGTAAGAGCATTACGCGCAGGTTGCAGCCAGTGCTCTGGGTGCGGTACGGATGCACTGAAGGAGCATCCGTGGTCCGGAGGGGTTACGATCAAAAAGCGTTTAGCAGAGAGCTGGGTACGCGAGTGTCGGGATGGAAACTGCAAACCCTGCGGTTATCCCGACCCAGTATCACGGTTACTGCAGGCTGGCGTGCCGTTGTCAGGAGGGGGTTAAAGCACAAGCATCCCTCCCGCGAGCAACCTTGCCGGGCACAGAAACCTCCTTCTCCCGCTGCCGCCGGGGCCACAGAGAGGGCTTCTGTTCTCCGGGCACTGACATCAGCCGCCGGCCGGGACGTGAGTCACGCTGGGAGCCAGGCTCGGCGGGCGCTGGTCCCCGGCACTGCCGCCCCGCACCCCCGGCCGGAGAGAGCTGATCGACGTCTCGCTTACCGTGGGGATGGTGCTCCTGGGTTACACACCACTCGGCGTGCCTCCCTCGCTGGGTCCGAGCCCCCGCAGCTTGGTCCTCCTCGGCACAGCCGCATGGCATGCATCGGGGTCAGCATTTGCAGCCGCATGGCATGCATCGGGTTCGGTGTTTGCAGCCGCATGGCATGCATTGTGGCCAGTGTTTGCAGCCGCATGGCATGCATTGGGGCCAGTGTTTGCAGCCCTGGGAGCAGGGCAGGGTGCGATGCCCCAGGGGGTGGATGCGAGGGCTGGTGTCTGCAGCCATGCGCTGGCGCTTGTGCCATGGATTTTGGGTGCGAAAAGGGAGACTACGGGCTGGGGTTCTTTTTTTTTTCCCCCAAAATTTTTGTCTAATGGGGAGGATGAAAGGCTCTGGAAAAAATTGCAGTGGAGGAGGGAGGAAACCCTACGGAAAGGCATGTTCAGCTGAAGCAGATGGGGCACTGTTTGCTGATTGACGCTCAGCCTCCTTCTCATGTCTTTCCAGTATAATCCTGCATTTACTGTTACACAACTCCCTGTCAGGACTTGCTCCAAGAAACCTTTCCCCATCCTCTCCTTGGAGGTTTGAGGGAAATGTAGTTATTTCTTTAAAAGAAATGACTACTTCTTCCTCGGCATGCCCCGACACCGCTCCCGCGGGAAGGCGACGGGGGTGACGCTGTGCAGGTCACCTCTCCTGCTCTCTGTGCCTCGTCTGGAGCAGAGTAAAAACTCACGCAACAGCCCGTCTCCAGGGTGAATAAATATTGAGCCAAACTGCCTTGGAAGGATCCATGATAGGATGAGGGGGAATGGCTTCAAACTGGAAGAGGGGAGATTTAGATTAGATATTAGGAAGAAATTCTTGGCTGTGCGGGTGGTGAGCCCCTGGGGCAGGTTGCCCCGAGAAGCTGTGGCTGCCCCATCCCTGGAGGTGTTCAAGGCCAGGTTGGACGGGGCTTGGAGCAACCTGGGCTGGGGGGAGGTGTCCCTGCCCTGGGCAGGGGGTGGCACTGGATGGTCTTTCAGGTCCCTTCCAACCTGAACCATTCTGTGATTCATTTGAAAAAATCCACTCGAGAAAGCAGCAGCAGATATAATCCCAAACCAGACTAACACCGTCCAGCGCAGCATCAGCCGTGAGGGCAGCCAGGCAGCGGCGCAAAGGGGTCCTCCCGGAGAGCCGCCTGCGCTGGGTCCCGCGCAGCCCTCGCTCCGGGTAGCACCTTCGCAAGACAAATGATTTAAACCTCAAACACGGACCTTACTGCAGTGAAGACAAGGCACATCAAAGAGCTGTTTAACAAACAAAACTAGGGAGGAGGATGCAAGAGGAGATCACAGTGTGTTTGTCTTATTATCATTTGTTTTCTCCTGAAGGGGAGGGGGTCTGTGACAGGGACCCACACGTGGCACCGTTCCCGTGCCAGGATGCGCTGACGTTTCGGCAGGGCCAGGAACCAGAGCAGCCTTTCAGTGCCTTCCAGTAGCGTTGGGAAGTGCTGATTCAGACTGAGTGCAGCCCCCCCGAAAGAGTAACGCCGCCTCGTGAGGCTCCGTTAAAATCACAGGAAGATGCTGCGCCGTTCCCCAGCCTTGCTTAGGAGCTGCTGCACAAAGTCACCACCAGAAGACAAAGGAAAAGGCTCCAAATGCAAAAGCTTTTCTTTTAGAGATACCTTTTGTTCATTTTTATTTTTTTTCTACCTGTCTGGGCCGTGGCGGGAGGCCGGTGGCTGCTCTTGGGCTCTGCAGGGGATTCATGAACATTGCAGTGACGAAGTGATGGGGTGGTGATGGATCTTAGAGATAGCTGCTGAAGGAAGAAAACCGCCTAGCAAAGAGAAATGCACTGATGTCTTCAGCTCCCCTAAAGCAGAAAAGCATTTAGGCAGCCCAAAATCGTGGACGAGGACCTGTGGGTCCGAGCTGGAGCAGTTGAGGAGGAGCAGTTGGCCCAGGAAGGGGTTGGCAGCCGGCTCCGGGGAGGGGGTAGCACCACCGGGAGCTAAAGCTGGGTGTTCACAGCTCGTTTAGGATCCAGCTGTAATTTTAACAGCTGGTTCTGTCAAGCTGCCTTCAGCGTAGCTCTGATCCAAGCTTCTATAATTAGCCAAAGAGCAGCGGCTCTCGTGCAAAAATGAAGGCAGCGGCGATGCTTGTTGCAGGGNATGCGAAAATGAAGGCAGCGGCGATGCTTGTTGCAGGGGGCACCGAGCGGCGTGGGAGGGAGCTGCACTGAAAGGGGAAAGGGCTGGCCCATGAAATTTTAAATAGTTGGGGCTTGGTCTTTTTTGTCTCCATCTAAGCACTTTGTGCAAAATGTTTGGTTAGGTTTTTTTCCCCTCAAAAAAAAAAAAAAAGCACACCTAAGAAATGTTTCATTTTGCATCATCCTTAACAGAAATATTTACATTTGTCAACTGAAATCAAAAGCGTTTCATTTGTGGTCAATTTGAGGTCAGTTGTCTTTGCTGAACTGGTAGAGTTTCTCATGGGCGAGGTGGTCTGAGCCCCTCCTGCCCCGGGATCCCCTTGGCGGCTGAATGTGCTGCCCGTGCTGGGGGTCGTGCTCTCAGTGCTCCCTGCAGATGCCCTGAGCTGTCGGTGCCCCTCGGGGAGACGGTCCACCCGGTGAGCATAGGCTGTAAGACCAATAACTGCATGAAACACCCCAGTTCTAACTAGCATGAGTCACTCCTGTCCTTGAGCTTTCCCTATTTGAGGTCAACCAACTTGAATTACTCTATTTTGATATTGCTCAGGCTGCCAATTACTGTAACCTTGGCTTTTTACAGTCAATAAATGGATCTATACTAATTGGAGAGACCTAAGGAGAAGGATTGGGCTGGTTCGCCATGTTTTTGATAGCAAGCATTTAGGGAAAGAATGGGGGAACCATCCCTTTCTGTCTCTGATGGTTTACGAAGGTAGTTCTCGGTGTCTCAGATCTCCTGGTGTTTCTCGGTGTTTTTACACTGTGCACGTTTGTGTTCCCTGTGTAGTGTCGCAGGACCAAAAGGCTGGTGCGTCTTTCTTCTGCTAATGAGAAGGCAGAGACTAGGAAGCAATACGGTAACAAAGTACACGGAAAAGGCTGATTTCCTGGCAATTCGTCCTAGCTTAATTAAATTTCTGTTAAAGAAAGATCCATTTTACGTTGGGCACCTGTGCAGGGCTGGGCAGTTTCTGTCTCTCATCAGATAAAGAACATTTTTCCAGACTGAGGTCATGTCTTTTTCTGGAGTTTGCCGAAGATGTAGTCGAGCCTTAGACCAACCTCAACCAGGAAGCGCGAGCGTTTGCTGATGCTTCTTTCTGACCGACACCAGCCCGTCTCCGTCTGCGTTCTCCCCCTGTAGTGAGCTCGCCCGAGTGTTCACCTTGAAATCTCCGATGCAGCAGAGGAGTCTGCAGCAGCAGAGTTGCCCACACCCCACCTCTTGGATGCTTACAGTGAAATCGGGCTGGGAGGTGCCTCCCCAGCTGGCGAAATAGGACTGGTTTGAAAAATATTGCTGCAGTTGAGGTGCAGACAGAGCAGGTACCTGGCTGAGCCAGCTCCGTTCTCGTAACCAGGGCAGCCCTTGAGGGAAGCGGTTACGCGGCACGTCGGTAACAAACACTGTATCCCCAAAATACCTGAGAGACACCGAGGCTGCTCAGCGGGGAGTGGATTTCAAACTTTTCACGCATTGCAGAGGCTGGCAGAGGAAATTTTAGCGTAGCCAAGTCGATGGGGGTTTTGGTCAATGATGTGTTGTGGTAGAATTTAGCCGTGATTTATACAATTCCAGGAGCGCATGAAGTGGGATCGCACTGCTCCAGGGGATGGGGGGGGGATAGTTTTAGAAAAACCAAAGTGTGCAAATGTCCTCCTGCAACCTGGGGGTTGTGGCTGCGCTGCTGAACGGCCCTCCCACGACAGCGCAGCTGCCGGAGCATCCCGTACCAGCTGATTTCTGGGGCAGCTGTAAAACCAGCAGCCAGGAAAGGAACCAGCGAGTCCTAAATTAAAAAATTCTCCTTTCCCTGCATAAAGCAATAGCTTCGGCTGTAAATGCGTCAAACACTCAATAATAGACGGTCAGCGGCCGTCGGCGCCGCAGCACGCGTGCTGGAAGCCATTTGGGTTTCTCTTCAAAGCAAACAAAGAGGAATATAATGTGCGTGCGAGGATGGTTTTCCGTGATTTATGGTTGTACGGCATTGCTGCCTATGTGGGGGGAATGCTTTATTCCGGGATGCCCCAGAAAGAGGGTCCTAAACCCCTCTGAAGTGGGCGGTGAACTCCTCTGCTGACTTCTGTGAAGCTCTGCTGGGGGATTAAGCTCATCTCATCCTTGCTTGGATTGATCTGTGTGAGCAGCTGCCACGGCTGAGATTTTATTTACCGGTGTGGGTAAGAAACTTAACCTAAAAGGGTTGAGGGCTTGGAGGCTATTTTAGCCTGATCCCATAGCCGTGGTTTGAGGCTCTGCGAGACGCCTGTACGCAATGCAGACCTTCAGGTGGTCCCCGGTGCTTTGCCGTTGTCTGGAGCTGAAGCCCCAGCAGCCTGTCGGTTGGTGTAGCCCATCTGCGGTGCGTGTTGAGGGCGTGAAGGCTCCTCCTCCCCATGTCTTTTGGGGTCTCACCTCTTCGCTTTCCGCACAAGAGCGGTTGTGGTTGCGTGTGAGGCTGGAGGTGGGTTCTCCCTCGCCTGGCAGGGGTGCGGGCAGGACCAGCTCTGCCTGTGGGCAGCGTTGGGCAGGGGGTGGCGGGAGGGGGACGGTGGCAGCGGTTCCTCCAGATGCCCAGCGAGAAAGCTGCGGTACATCTCCCCGTGCAGCTTTTGCACAAGTCACTCACAACGGCTGCAGCGAGGACGTTTTGGGCTGTGTCTTTCCCGAGGAGGACCCTGGTTTCTGGTTTGGCTCTCAAAATTCAGCTGCTGAAGCGTACTGCTGCGTAGATATTATCATGACTCAGTACTGTGTGTCTGTCCTTAAAAGTTTTCTTGCCCAGCTTTCCAGCTCAATCGGGCTTCGAGTGCGTTCAGTGATGGGATGAGCATCGCACTGGGAACCTCTCAGCTTTCATCTGCCTTTTTATCATAAAAGGCCGGCTTCAAAAGATCAAAACCTGAAGGTTATTTACCTGTAACTGGATTTTTTCTCTGAGCAGCCAGCAGCTCCCAGGTGGGTGTGTGGGGATGCCACTCCAAGAGGAAGCATTTGATTTCCAAGTAAAATTAGATTCCATGTTCAATTCTCAGTAACACAAGCGCGAGACTTCCAGTAAAGACATTTTCTGTAGCAGAGGGTTTTAACGTCTCCCAGCAGATGCAGTCGAATTGCACTGCAGCAGCCAACTGTTGTCTTATCTTTAATATGTAAACACTTGCTCAATAATTAAGTTACCGTGGAATTTGTACTGTGTCGATGGTCAATTATGAGATAAACTGATAAAAGGGAGGATGTGGCTGTGTCCTCTGCGGTGGACACTGAACCCGATACGCCTACAGCGGCCAGGTGAAGACTTGGGAATTGTATGTTTTGGTATTTTCTCCTGATACTCATTCCCATGTAGCGTTTTCAGAGGAGGTGGGTGCTCACTGGGAGATCAAGATTCACTCTTTTAAAAGGAGTTTTTCCTCTGGCGAGTGTCCTTCGCCCCGCCTTGCCTTGCAGTCGCTTGCCCAGAGGTTGTCACCTGCTGCCGCCTCGATTTCCCACCTTTGGCCCCGCTGACGGTTCCCCGTGCTCCGCGGGGGCACCTCGCCTGTCTCCTTTCCGCCGCGCTCGGTCGGCACAAGGGGCAACGTGATCCCGTCCGAGATACCTTCTGGGAGTATGAATGACTGTATTACTGTCTTTGTCACCTGAGAGCTACTCCGTAGGGAATCATAACATGTGATTAAAGAAACCAGTTAAAAACAGCTTAGGAAGCTGGATTAGGTACATGATCTCTTATTATGGCTGCTTTTAGCTGACAACCCGGTGAAAGAAGGGGGGTCTGGATTACACGGGGAAACATCAGACCTGACGGGAGTGTTTTCTGGCTGTTAGGCTTAGTGGTGTCATGTACGATTTTAATCAGATTTAAATAGTGGCAAACATCACAGGCTTAATGGATTTCAGCTTTATTATTGGGGCTTTGCTTAGAAGCAATTTGGATTTTCAGCTGTGAGCCAGCAGTGCAAGTGTATTCACGATGACATTAAAAGGGACTGGAAACCCAGGGACTGACCTTGCATTGAAATGCCACGAGCCCATGTATGGGGACAGACCTCGTCTTCTTTCCGTCAGCCGCAGGACCTCGATGTGTTGTTAAGCTCGGCCCCATGTTTTTTTCCATAGAGAGGATGTGTTTGGCTCCATTTCACATATTGATCCCAGCAGCTGGGTAGCTGAACAAACGACTTTTTCCATTTCAAAGGCTTTGTTGCTCAAGATGAAGCAAGACAACAACCTGTTTTTGCAGTGATCTGGAGAGTTTGTTTTCGATGCTTGGCTTCAACCTTGAAGTTCATCCTACACATGATCTAAAATGGTCTCTGTCCTCTGTTTTAGAGGGCACGGGTTGCTCTCCTTGACCTTCCCATGGTGAGGCTTTGTCTTGGCTGTGCTGGTTTGGGGCAATTTGTCTAGAGGAAAAACAGCTACTGAGGATATTGACACCCATATTTCTGCAGAGCCGTGGTAGCGCTCCCGCCAAAGCAGGTCTTTTGGGGCGGCTTTTTTGCCTTTGTGGGAGAAGGTGCCTTGCAAGACATCAACACTGAAGATGCTTTTGTAAAACATGTTTGATTTTGCTCGGAGGATTGGTAATGGGAGACAACCTCGTACATCTGTCACTCGGGAAATGACTGTCTAGAACTGTCAAGGACAAAAGTTACGGCTTCGTGACAGTTGCTTGTTGAGGTCTGTTCAACTGGCCGGTGGTCCCAGTCCTGCCTGAGCAGGAAGAGGGGGAAAAGGGGAACATCGAGGCTTTTCAAGTTCCCCTTAGGAGCAGCATGTGGCATTGTTGCCCTTATCAGCAAAGGGAAATGTGTGTGTTCCTATGCCTGTTTTCTGTGCCACCTAAAACCACCGACCTGAGGTTTCAGGTACTTCCAGCTCTGAGCTGAGCGTTAATGATGATGTTTTTCCTTAGAAGGCCAAGGAGAAGTCTGTAAGGTGGTATCTTGATCATCTACTAAATCCTGGCTTTCTGTCTGATGTAGCCATTCAAGCGCTAATTGCCTTTGATTAAGTCAATCATTTGCAGAGTGAGTGGGTTAATTGGGTATTGTGGAAGCAATCAATCTAATCAGCTGCTTGCATCCATAACTGAGGCGCTACAATGCAGCAGGACAATAATTGTTTTATGAGCTCCTGGAAGGCAGCAGAGGCAGACTGGATGGCAACAGGAAACTCTTCTCTGCAAAATGGCCTTTAGGAAAGGTAATTTGCATGCTAAGTGCTCATTAGGAGAGGAGTGATTGATTAAGAGCTGGGAAATTCTCGCCTCTAAAATGTGTGTGCGCATGAGAAAATGGCTGGTGCGGTGTTGGGGTGCGGGCGCATGGGAGGTCTTGGGCTCTTTTGCTTGGCTGGGTGACGTGTGTTGTCTTAGAGGGAAATAGAGGTGTCTTAAGGGGGATGAAGGGAGATGAGCTGTGAGAGAGTGAGACGTGCCAGGCACCCATCCTTATGTAAGGTGCACCAAGAGCTTACCTCCCAGCTGTCCTTCCAGGGGCAAAGAGACTGGTTTGCAGGACCACTAAATGCATTCTCGTTCGCTCCTTGCTGAGGCTTTCATCTCCAAAGCACTGAACGTGCTTGAGCAGTAGCTGCTCTTGGTGGCTCCTCACCTGGTCTGTGGAGGAGAACACCTCGGGGAGAGGATGCCCATCTCCTCCGCAAGCCTCTGAGGTCCCCTCCGCCTCCCGCGCGTGCGGATGCTGACATCTCCAATCCGCCTGTATCTGCGCTGCTGAACGTGTAACCAGCAGGAAGGGTAGTTATCCGGAGATGACTGCAGAATTATTTTCAGGGAAGTTATAAGCTCTTCAGCGCACAGCTGCAGACAGGGAGGGGAAAAAAGAAAGAAGCTGCCAGTGCTGAGCAGGGAAGCGGTTACAGCCTTGACTGCAAGTTCTAAGTTGTTTGAGCAACCTTGACACCGCTTGCAGGGGAACTACCTTATGTATGGGGAGGATGAGTTTGCCTCTGGGCAAACAGCGGTGTTTTCACTCCGTGAGAAAGTTTAGTATTCCTTTTTTTAAAGGTTTTTTTTTTTTAATTGGAATGCAAATGCTTAAAAAATTAAAATTGAAGTCATTGAAATGTCTTGCTTTGGTGGCCGAATGCTACAGGAAGAAATACTACAACTTACAGCAATCAAACCAAACAATTTACAGTGACACAGCCAAACAAGAGGTGTACAGCTCTTTTTGCAACCTAAGAAACCTAAGAATATGCCACCTTCTCCACCCACCCCCCTGACTATGGGCAGCGGGGTTCATTTCAGAGGAAATATCCTTCAGACCCTTTGTTTTAAAAGGAGGTTGTGATATTGGTGTCAGTGGTGATACGGAATGTCAGGGATTCGCCACTCAACTGCTCCAAATAATTATGCAATTCCTTAACCTCGCGGAAAAAGCACTCCCATCATCTCCAGTAAGTACCTATCTACCGTTCTGGTTTAATTAACATCTTACAATGTTAATATAGCAGACTACTCGGCTTCTGACATATGGCAAAGTGGCAATGTATACCCTGCAATTTTAGCAGCAAAGTAAGGCAGTTGTATTTAAATCTTCTCCAAAGCTCTGAATTGGGGTCAAAGCAGTTTGACTGCTTAGAGGAAAAAAAATCTACTTCTGTAGGTGGAGGTGCCCCAGCTCTAGGAAAATGTGGTTGCTCTTGGATTACACACACGAGTCAAATTTTTCTCCTCTTTCAGCCTCTTGTGCTTTGTCTTGCAGTGAAACAAGAAGGCAAGAAACAACACATGATGCATTTGGGCTCGGTATGCTATTGGCTCTGTTGCTGTGCTCCATTTTGATATACTAACATGTTTCTCCTAAAAGCCTTGGACCAGACCTGGTTTTACCACAGCCCTAGAAACGTCATGGAAACAAGCAGTTCTGATGCCTCTGTTTCCAGGTGAAACTGCAAAATAAAACACCAAAGAAACTGAAGAGCAGATGTGGTTTAATTCCAAGTTTATAATGCAGCTTTTTTTTTATTATTTCATTTTTTTTTTCAAGCCAGTGGATCTGATTGTCCTCCTTGCAGGAGGGTTTTTTTCTTCTCTGAGAACAAAGGCTGAAACTGAAAGAGTAATTTTGGGTACTTCCTATAGTCCACATTCTCAGACACCAAAAACCCCATCATTAACTAAGCACTGTAACAGCTTTCTGAAGTGGGGAAGTAGCAATATCCCTCTTCTTAAAAAATGGGGAACTTGAACAAATTACTGGTGGAAGTCAGATGGAAAGACGGTGTCTATGTCAGATTGTCTCGATAGAAAATCCTCTCCCTTGCTTCCTCTGCAGCCTCTCGGGCAGCGAGAAAGCTGGGCTAGACTAGAGCACCCAATGGGTCCTGCCAGTTTGAGATGCCTGGCTTGGAGGAACTCGAGCTCCAGCCGCCAGCTCAACAGAGCTGACACAAGGCCATGCAATGTCTTCTTTACAGTCAACTACCATGGTTGGCTCTGAAGCCCCGAACACAGGAAAGACATGGACCTGTTGGAGCGGGTCCAGAGGAGGGCCACAGAGATGCTGTGAGGGCTGGAGCCCCTCTGCTGGGAGGACAGGCTGGGAGAGTTGGGGGGGTTCAGCCTGGAGAAGAGAAGGGGCTACAAGAGAGCTGGAGAGGGACTTTTTACAAGGGCGTGTAGTGATCGGACAAGGGGGAATGGCTTAGATTTAGATTTAGATTAGATATGGGGAAGAAATGAGGGTGGTGAGCCCCTGGGGCAGGTTGCCCCGAGAAGCTGTGGCTGCCCCATCCCTGGAGGTGTTCAAGGCCAGGTTGGACGGGGCTTGGAGCAACCTGGGCTGGGGGGAGGTGTCCCTGCCCAGGGCAGGGGGGTTGGAACAAGATGATCTTCAAGGTTCCTTCCAACCTAAACCATTCTATGGTTCTATGACCCTGTTCTCTTTGCCCCACAGAGTTTTAGCTGTGGTGATGAAGTGAGTGTGGAAGTGACAGTTCCTCATTTTACCTTGGAAACTATATAACAGGTCAAAAATACCCATTCCGGCTGTGTGATTTCAGGTTATGTTATGTGCCATTCATTGGCTAACTTTGTCACAACTGCTTGGTGGTTGTTTTGCAAGTGTTGCAGGTTTGTACCAGAACTGTCTACAAAAGCTAGCGAATCGTTTTTCTTCTTGGCAGGTGGCTGAAGTGATGCAGCAAACTTGACGACCGAACAGCAGCGGTGTTAGCAATGTGAGAGTGATATTTCTAAAGGGCACCCATAGGTGCTCTCCAGCAGGTCTTCACCAGGTAGTCCTTTCTGCAGTCATGGTTGGGTGCTGGTGATCAAGTGGGATGACGACAGGTGTCCGCATCTCTCGTTCTGCGCCTTGGGAGAGGAAGCAGACGTGTTGGTGACATGATGCTGCGTGGTCCAACACCAGCAATCAGCAAGTGTTGTAGGGCTAGCGGTCGTCTTCTTCAACGTAAGCAGATCAGCCCTCATGGAGGTCTGAATTCAGCCAGATATTTCTAAATATGGAGCTGTTGCTAAGGTAGTGCAGCCCACAGAGATGAGGAAGAGATGTTTTAGTTCTCCGACTCCGATGCCCTCCAGTGTGAGATCTGTTTCCCTGTTCAGCCTCCTGCAGTTCTGTTTCTCAACACCTTCTCTAGTTGTTTTCACAATCCTTTAGATCAGGACATTGAGGACACGTCTTGCTGACATACTCTTTGCCTAGGGAACCTGGATGAGTTCATGTTGGGTTCAAGTCCAATTCTTGGTGGTTTGCACTGATCGGTGTTGACAGGGGTGCAGGCGGCAGGTTTGGGCAGAGCAGAGGAACAGCTCCGTAGGACACAGCCCTGAAGGAAGGATGAAAGAAAGAAAGAAAAGAAGCAAACAAAGGATTTATGAAAATCTGTACCGAAGTTCAGTGAAATTAGCTGCTGGCTTTGCCAGAGCAGCCAGGCACTCTTCTGCAGAAGCGATTGGTCTGGGAAGAGCCGGCATGTGAACCACAGAAAGGGATGACACTTAGTGTTGGGTTGGGTTTTTTTAATTCTTCCTTGGAGTGGAATTTGGGTACTGTGTTTTGCCACAAAAGGTTGGAAAGAGAAGATCAAAGTGATGAAAATTCCCTAGGTAAGAGGGCAGGGAAAGCTGTGTTTTCAGCCTGACTTTGACACTGGCTCGCAGTCTTGTCCTGGGCAGCTCACCAAACCTCTCTGGGCTTCCCTCTCTTCGCATATAACCATTACGATGCCCGTCTGCCAGGGGGAAGCATTAGGTGGACTTTACGGATTTTCAGTTATTTGAGATCCTCTTTGGGGAAGTGCAGAGTAATTTCATTCTTCATCCCTGAAGTGTTAAGAAAAATCACAAAAAAAGTGTTGTGGAGGGGAACGAGTTTAATGAGGAATGCCTGCAGCAGCCTTCGCCATTCAGATGGCCGCAATGAAACACTGGAGAGGAATGAATGGATGAGACCCACAGCCGAAACTCGTGGAGCTGAGCTGCTCCGAGGTGGAGCAGCCGAGAGCTGAGCTCTGTGTCCCCAGCACTCTGCTGTACCGAGCAAACCCCAGGTGGGGATTTCTGAAGGAAAAGATCGTCTTTCCCTCTGCATCACCCCACGTTTGCAGTTGGAGATGTCCATGTCCTCCACGCGCTGTCTCTCCTCTCTCTCATCTGACGCTGATGTCCCTTCCTCCAAACCCAGCCCTGTCCACCCCCTACGAGATGTTGGTGTTCCCCAAATGTCAGGCACAGAGGCAGCGGAGAGGCTCTGAAACCGTCTCTGCCGTTTAGTGGAGGGAATAGAAATGGCTTTTGAAGTACTCCGTTGCTCCAACTGGCTTGGCGTTAGAAATCAGCACCCTCCAGGAACAGAACCCGCCTGTCCCTGGTTTCTAAAGCGCACGCTTTGAGAGCAAGCTGCTCGATGTTTTGCTGTTCAAGAGAGCAGTCAGCAAACGCCAGCCGTCGGAGCCCCGGCAGCAGCTCTGCCTCCCGTTAAGCAAATCTTGCATTTCATAAACGTATCGGCCGCACATCACCTACTGCCTGGCTGTCTCCCATCAGAGGGATTATTCCCGTTCAGCTCCGTCGTGTACAGCCCACTATAGGTTGTGTAGCAGTTTTTGCTGATACGAGCCTGGCGCGTAGCAGCATCTGCCTCTCAATCAGTCAGAGCTTCAGCTCCCCGGCAATTAATTCCTACCACGGCGGTGATACGAGTGCATCAGCCTGGGCCTTTCCCGCGCCGCTGTCGGATGCGGCTGCCCTTGGCTGGGTGTCGGTGGCTTTCTTGGCTGCTTCCCCTTGCTCAGACTTCGGATAATCCTGCTCCCCTTTGGGTTCTTCTATTTCGGACACTGCGAGTGCCCTCCAATGGGTTAGCCGCGTCTTTTCTTTATAAAAAGCACGTGGCAATCCCACAGCTCGAGCTGGGGTAGGGTTGAATTGATGGACTGAATGAGCCAGTCCTGCTTGTGGCTTTGGGGGAGCCTCTTCCGAGCTGGATAGGTGGGTGGACCGGAGAAAGAACTTCAGACCTGTAATTCCCTTGATACATCTGGTGTCGGTCCTCTGGGTTACTGGGGTGGTGCACGGGGGTGCCGATGCTCTGCGTGGGGCAGAGCACTTGTCCTGCACTGGAGAGATGGGGAGGGCTCGGGGGTGGAATGGCGCTGTGGCATCACCGGTTGTCCGTGGCTGTGGGATAACTGAGGGTTTGGGCTGTGTCTCTGGGCAGTGACGTGGACTTGGTTGCTGCTGGGTGGCAGCGCACGCCCATTCGAGGGGGCAGGGTGAGGACCCGCGTCTCAAAATCAAGCCCTGGAACTGAGAGAGAAAGGGAACACTTTTTCAGTGGGACTTTTATATAATTACATCTTAAATAAATGGAAGATGACCATCAAACTGCTCTGTTAATATTCACAAAACTTATATTGGACAGTTCTTGGGGTTTCTTCGTTTTGAAGCATTTAAGATAAGGGCATCAATTAAACTGGTGAAATAAGTTGGGCATTGTGGCTGCAGGAGGTGCTGGCACTGATCAGCCGTAATTGCTTTTCTGATTTGAGGAGTTACGATTTCTAGAGTCTTTTTTCTCTCCTTATGGCTCTTTTGAGTTTTAAATAAAGCATGTGTATTTCGAATAGAGCTCTTCCGGAGCAGCAAATCCGCCCATGGGGCTGACATCCAGGGAGAGGGAAGAGGCGGACACGGCCGGCCGGGCTGCTGGGGGGCTGGAGGGACCNACACGGCCGGCCGGGCTGCTGGGGGGCTGGAGGGACCCGCTCCGAGGGGACACGCCGCCGAGGCTGTCTTGGTGGCTTTCTCAACCAAAGTTTCCTGAAGTCAGTGGGAAGAA
>RSEF01000014.1:4744344-4757329 GCA_003993805.1 Himantopus leucocephalus
GTCCCCCAGCGCCGGGGAACTCCAGGGGCCGAGGTTGACCTCCAGCCCTCCCCAGCAAACTCACCTGCGTATTCCTGAGGCAGCATCGGCCGGCTTATAACTTTCTGAAAAGTCGTAATCCACTCCAGCTGGTCGTCCTCCGTCTCGCAGGCGAAGAGGAATTTCCGATCCGGGGTGACGATGGTTATCCCGTGCTGCCAGTGGTTTCCCTGGGTGGACGGCGGGAGCCCTTCCAGGACCTTGTAGCTGTTTTCCTTGCTCCCAATAAAAACTTCCCCTCTGGCGAAGGCATCCTAGGAGGCAGCGGAGCGGTGACTGCGAAGGGCAGCAGGACGCGGCTCACCCTGCTCCAGCCCCACCAGCCCCCGGCAGCAGCCGAACCCCACAAGCACCAGCCACCCCACGGAGCCCCGCTCCAGCTCCTCCCGGGGGCACCCACACTACGGGACCAACACCCGGGATCCAAAATTCAGCTACGGACAAATCTGCAGCTGGTCCACGGGGTTCCCAAAGCATTTTTGGTGTCTGTGCGTGGGGCTACTGCACGCTGAACACTGGGCAGATCCACCCAGCAGTGACAGCTCCATGCCCCCTCGGCTCTCCCACCAGCCTGAGATTCACCACACCATCATCATCATCATCATCGTCATCATCATCGTCCTCATCAGTCATCATCATTGATTATTATCATCATTGGTCATTATCATTGATCATTATCATTGATTATTCCCAGCAGACAGCCCAGGCACCTTCATCTTACCAGGGGGTCTTTGAAATACATGAGCCGTCGGTCATCCATGGTGAACCATCGCTTCTTGAATCCCTCTGTTTGCTAAAGAGTCCAAAAATGCGGGATTACACACCAAAGCAGCGCAGCTCCCTGCCCAGCAGGCACGGCTCAGGAGGATCAAGGCGCTCGGAGGAGCCCGATGGACTGGGGGAGATGGGGACAGGCGGCTTCTGGGCCACCAGGAGCTGGCACAGCAGGGTCCAGGCAAGCTTGCCCACCCAGGCGGGGCAGTGAGAGGGGAGATGGGTCCATGAAGTGGGTCTGGATTTTTTTCAACGTTTGCTTCCAGAGCAGGGAAAGTGTATGAACGCGTTCGCGGTGTGAAGGCTTCGCCTCTCCGTCAAGGTGGGTTTGTCCCACCAGCAGACCCCTCTCAGCCCCGAGCAGAGCAAGCCTCGTGTTGAGAGGGATCGCCGAAATGCGCTATATCCTACCTTTGGCCCCGTTTTCTCCATGTACCCTTCCTTCAGGTAGTTTCTAGAAAGCTTTGGCACCAGCTGGAGCAACCGGAGAGGAGAGAAAAGAGGACAGCGTCAGACGGAGGGAGCCGGGGGCCGCCGGGCGTGCGGGGCAGGGCCGGGGGGTGAGTGGGAGGAAAGCCCACCCCGAGCTCGCCCCCGGCCCCCAGCCCACCCGACGGCTCTGGCTGCATGGACGCTTCGGTCCCACTCCTCCACAGCGCGTAGAGGAGCGGGGGCAGAAACACGAAGCATCGTCCAGCGCTTTTGCCAGCAGCCTCCAGGAGAAGCCCCCGGGCCAAATCCCACTTCACCCGTCCGCTCCGGTGGTGCATCTCCTCCACCAGCCGCAGCGGGAGCTCCTCACGCGAGCCCTGAAGTGTAATTTGCCTGTAAAACCTCATTAACACGGGCTGCCTGTGCACTCCCCCTTCCCGCAGATACTGCTGACAACAGCTACCGGCCCCGGGGATATTTTTAACGCCGCTTGGTGAGAACCAGGCAGTAGCTGCGAGATCTTCCCAGATGCCTCTAAAAGCCTCTTGAAAGATGACGAGTCTCACCAAAACCAGGGCCGACGAGCCCGGCCACACGCCTCCCCGCCCCTGCTCCTGCCTTCCATTTAAACAGGTTATTAACGGCTCCGCACTCCCGCCACACCTCACTCTGCCCAGCAGCAGCTCGGGTCGAGCAGGCGTGTGCCCTACGAGGGCGAAGACACCCCAAAATACAACGGCCCAAAGTATCACACAGCATCTTCATCTTGGAGCCTCCATGGTGGGCGGCGAGGGGCTCCGCAGCCCCCGCAGCCCCGGCGCTCGGCTCCCGGCATGGGGCTGGGGACGCTTTGCTAAGCGAGGAGCTCGTCACAGCGCAGAGAGGTTCCTGCACCCCGCAGAGGGCTCCCCGAAGCATCCTTCAGAGAGGGGCCCCGGGAACTCCGCATCCTCAGCAGGGTGGGAGCGATTCATACCTCTCTCCCACATTTAACCTGGCTCCTGTTTAAATTTAATGCCTTTGCATCGCTCTGGCAGGGTAAAGGAATCATAAATTAGATGCAAATGATGGGAAGACCCAGACTGGAGCCACCTCGCGTACGCCGCCCCGTCCCCAGGGTGTCCCCAGGCTGCACGCTGTGNCAGGGGTGTCCCCAGGCTGCACGCTGTGCAGGGTGGTTCAGTATTTCAAGGCTGTAAATTAAACCCTGCTAAACATTACCCTCCCCTGTGTCCTCCAAAGAATAACTGATGAGGAGGGGATGAGAAGTAAAAATATAAACAGCGTCTCTCCCGCCGAAGCTGCCAGGGGTGAGCGTGTGAACCCTCTCACCGCCCCCCGGCGAAATGGCGCCTCTGCTGAGGTCTGGGGGGCGTTGGGGCAATGGGGTGCAGATGCGCCAACCAACTTTAATGGCAGTAGAGGATATGGGGGAGAAGTGATTATAGAAAGCACACGCGGCACCGCGACTGTACTACAGCCGGCTAACGAGGCTGCTCTTACGGTGTTTCGGATTTCCCCAGTTTAACTTCGTATCAGAAAATGGTCAGAAGTCCCTCGCGCCAGGGATCACCAGCCGCGGGACCGCTCTTCTTTCTCCTCCCCTCCTTCTCCCCGGGCACCGGGACGATGTCGCTCGGAGGGGAAGGCTTTGGCTCGGGGGTCCTCGGGGGGGCACGGGCCACCCTGCAGCCCAGAGCCGGCCCCGGGCCACCACCGGACCCCTCCCGGGTAATTAACAGAAGGCAGGTAGTGCAATTAGATTTCAAAATCTACAAAGCCAAGGAGGTGACAGAGGAACCACCACCCCGCGACCTTACGCACCACCGGCAGCGCAACTGCAGCACAGTCAGCTTGCGCTAATACTGCCTCTGCTATTACATTAGCAAAAGATAATGCAATTAGCGGCTCCAGCTCCCAGAAAATACGAGACAGAGACTCATAAGGCAGGCTGCGCCGGCCTGCACGCAGGAACTCATCCCCGAGGCTCGGGGACAGCACGGACGCTCTTTTGCCTTCATCTTTTCTACCTTCCAGCCTTTGTTTCAGCTTTTAGTATTATAGCAACAATTTTTGAGAAAGACACTTAAGGGCTTCTGTACGTGTGACAGCGCTGGAGTTACTCACGCGCCCGGCTCACATTTTGAGTGTGCACATGTGCACACACACACACACGTGCGCGTGCGGTTCCCAAGGATGGGTGCTGGTAACCGGTGCCGCACGTGGGCTCTGCAGCCCACCACCATCGGGTCAGCCCAGTAACTGTAAAACACTCCGAAGGGTGGAGCACTCTCCGAGCCCTCCAGCTTGTTAACAAGATGCTAAAAATGAGCAGGACCGGGGGAAAAAAAAACCCAACAAACCCTGCAGGAAAACTCACATCAACATCGCTGGCTCCAGGGAATGCCACTTGTAAGTAATGAAACCGCGCTGCCCGGATGGCGTTGAACCAGTCCACAATTTCCTAATAATGAGGAAGAAAAGCACAGTGAGTTGCGTAGTCTGCACATAAAATAACATGATCCTGCTGCGTCTCATCTCCCCCACTGCTTTGTCCCAAGTGACAGAGCGCGGTTTAGCAGCAGTCCTAAAAAAAAAAAATAAATACAGACATAAAAGAGAGCCGCAAAGGGGTGAAGGACGGGGAACGTCCAGCCTGTCCCAGGCTCCGGACATGCCCGGAGCGCTGCAGCCCCCGGTGAGCACCGAGGGCTTTTCTGCACCGGGAAGGATTTAAGCACGACTCTGAAACGGCACAACCAGCAGGAAATCAGCACCTGCGACGTCGAGCCCGGCGCTGAGTTTGACCCCGCGTGCAGTGCTCGGCTGAGCGCAGCGGCAGCCCGTCCCTCCGGCCACCACAAGCAGGACATGTGAGGAACGCCTGAATCCCACCCAAATTTTGAGGCCTTAGCAACATACTTCAGTGTTTTGCTAAAAGAGCGGCCAAATATCTCTTTATATTTGTACTCCAGTCTACCAGTCATGTCTGCATGTCCGCTAGGGACAAGTGAAGTCCCAGCGCAATTCCCAGATGCTCTGGCACTCCCACCTTGCCTTGGCAGAAATCTCTCTGGGTTTTTATTTTGTGTGTGTGGTTTTTTCCCTCTGAAATAGTTGTTTCATAACTTGTTTGGTTTTAAACTCCTCTATTCATTTGTCTGCGGTGAGACCCGCGGAGGCTGTGCTGCACTGGATGTCTTTTTGAAGGTTTCGCTGAGAAATGCCACGTTAATTTGAAGCGATCCACAGAGGGAGCTCTCAGACAACGGCCTCGTGGTCTAAAGGTACGGGCAAAGGAAGGGCGATGGCCGAGCTGCCCGCAGCGGGACGCTGGGCTGCGGCGAGAGGGCCACTGAACGATCCAGCTGTCATTAACACACGTGAAGCTTCGCACGTCGGGGACGGGTCCGATGAGACAGACTTCATCCTAAAATAAACACCGTCACCCCTTTCCGGTGAGGCTGCTGTAGCGTAGGAAAGACCCTATCAATGTTACCCTTCGGTAACATTTAAACTTTTCTATGCTTTAAAAATGACTGCGGAATAAAGCAAAAGGCTCTTATGTGTAATTTTGGAGATCTCAGTTTTAAGGAGTTGAACTGGGGGTATCTCAAAAACGGTCCGACGTGGCAAACAGCCACCCGGTAAAAGTTCAAATGCTTTGGTTTGTTAATCTACTTCAAGTTGAAGGGAGAGCAACAAACCATAATAGCACGTACACAAACAGCGTTTCGGAAAACTCTGACCTACTTGTCTGAGGTGTTATTACTTACCGCTTGGCTCTCCTACCCTAAGCAGCTAAGCAGATCCCAGAAAGCAGCACAAAGGGGATCAGCGAGAGGAATTGGCTCCTGAAGTTAATGATGACGGAACCAGGCTGGAGGTAATGAACAAGAATAACCTGTACTGTTAAAATGTTGGTATTTCACACAGTCACCAACTGGACAGCTATATATCTATATTATGGGTCTCCTCTTTGATGGCGATGCAAGACAGGGTTTCACCCTGCAGAAAAGCAGAGGCTGAAGCCTTCACTGACTTCCAGCTGTCAATTGCTTCTTGCGGTATCGATCGTCCATCGCTGGAGGAAAGGGCAGCACCACCTTTCTTTATGCCAACCTGTACCTGCGCAAGCAAAGCCACGAGGTTCAGTTGCTAAAATTTTTCTGTGTGTATAATTGTGAACAAAGCCACAGACAGTGAGGAGATTATATCTGATGTACTAAAACAACGCTGAACTGCTCAGCGTTTTCGGATGGGAAGGTGGTGTCTCATTAGCTCCTTAGCAGAGATCCCTTTCACTGATTTCTGTCTCAGAGCAAGCAGAGAACATGAACTACAGCCTGCGCCTTTGCAAATTGCTCTTCCAGGCTCTCAGTGTCCTCCTGGGCTGCTTGCAGTGCCACCGCAGGCTCCTCCTCCGCGCACCACCTTGGTGTCTCTCCAGTCTCCATCCTGAACTGGAGCCACCCACATCGCTGTGGCACTTGGACTGACAAACCCTGATAAAAACGCAACGTCTTCTCACCGTACCTCCCGCTCATCACCTCCCCGCAGCCTAAGCAAGGAGCCGCTCCGCTGCTGATGATCAATCCTGCATGCGACCTCTTCCAGTCCTCAAAGCTCCTGGTGTGGCTCAGGAAAGGAGGAGCACTGGGGAAGAGCGTTTTGCTAATTTTTCCAGAGACGATCCAAAGATCTTGGTTTGCACCCTATAGGGTGGCCTTTCCTGGAGACTCAGCCCACCTCTGAGCACAGACTCACAGAATAGTTTGTATTGGAAGGGACCTTTAAAGGCCATCTAGTCCAACCCCCTGCCATGAGCAGGGACATCTTCAACCAGACCAGGGTGCTCAGAGCCCCGTCCAACCTGACCTTGAATGTTTCCAGCGATGAGGCATCTCCCACCTCTCTGGGCAACCTGGGACAGCATTTCATCACCCTCAGCATAAAAAATTTCTTCCTTACATCTAGTCTAAATCTTCCCTCTTTTAGTTCAAAACCATCACCCCTTGTCCTATCACAACAGGCCCTGCTAAAAAGTTTGTCCCCATCTTTAAGTACCAAAAGGCCACAATAAGGTCTCCCCTCCCCTCTCGCTGCATCCGAAGGGCGATGGGAAGACGGGGGATGGCGGCAGCACCCGCAGCTCTCCCAGCTGCTCCCGCCATGGCTTCCAGGAGAAGTCCTGCAGAGGGAGCCTGAGCCCCGGCCAGGAGCTCGGAGTGGTGGGAAATCCACTCCTGCGCCTTCCCGAGCTGCCAGGCCCAGAGGGAGACCTGGGGGCAGGCGAAGGCTGCTGGGCTCCAGCCCGGGGCCCGAGGAGGGACAGCCCTCAGGAGATGGGGCAGTCCGCATGGAGCCGTCACCCCACGCAGAGGATGGGTCTCCAGCTGCAGGAGGTGCCTCAGCCTCACCCCGGCTGGCTCAGGATGTCGGGTGGTGGGTAAGTGCTAACAAGGGACCACAAGAACATCCTTTAAAACGCTCGCAGCCCAACACCATCTTGCCCTGCCCCTCCAGGAACCCGCTGTCATTAGACACCCACGTCACGGAAGCACCCAGATATGCCCATTTTGAGCAGGGTGCTGGGGCTGGTTTCGGTCTCTCGTTTGCCGTCAGGACACACCGAGGAGCTGACGAAGCCACCAGGCTGAGGTCACGCAGGAACTACCTCTCCAGCCAAGTCGTGTGATGCTGTCCCACCCCATGAAGCTCTGGGGCGGCAGCACGGCGACCCGCTTTGTCCGTCTGTCTTTTATCCCCTTGGGTGTCTTACTCCAGCAAACGCCACCGGGGCGGCAGGGCTCTCCCAGCTCTTTTAGGGACTGAATAGGCACGTGGGGGATTATCCCACCCGAGAGATAAACCCACTTTCGTAGAATCATAGGATGGTTTGGGTCAGAAGGGACCTTGATGACCATCTCATTCCAACCCCCTGCCCTGGGCAGGGACACCTCCCCCCAGCCCAGGTTGCTCCAAGCCCCGTCCAACCTGGCCTTGAACACCTCCAGGGATGGGGCAGCCACAGCTTCTCGGGGCAACCTGTGCCAGGGGATCACCACCCGCACAGCCAACAATTTCTTCCTCATATCTCATCTCAATCTCCCCTCTTCGAGTTTGAAGCCATTCCCCCTCATCCTATCACTCCATGCCCTTGGAAAAAGTCCCTCTCCAGCTCTCCTGGAGCCCCTTTGTGGGGGGTATTGTACTGTGTATTCTTCTGGAGTACTGTAGCAGAAGAGCCAGTGGCGAGCAGCACGCGATGCTCTGGATTACTGCCGAGCTCCTCAGCGGGACAAAAACCCCAAATCCTGCCCTGGTGGGAGGCCGGCCAGATCGGGGACAGGATTAGGTGGGGAGGGATCAAACCCCAGAAATACGAGACAGGAACCTAAATGAGGCTCGAGCGCGTTGGATGGGGGAGAGGCAGCACCTCTGGGGTACCAGGGGACAGCCGGGGGCTGCTGGGGGAGTACGGGAGGGAGCAAAGGGCAGCGGGAGACTGCAGGCGAGTCCCAGGGCTGCCTTCGGTCCCAAAGGGTGGGACACCCCGGGGGGTGGCATCTTCCTGCAGCCCTCGCTCAGCCGAAGGGCAGACAGATTTCAGGGAAATTCAAGCTGGGCGTTATCGGATGGCATCAGTGCACGTCCTGCCAAGAAGGCAGGAGCAACCGCGTGAGACCCGCGAGAACGCTCCTTCCACGAGCCCCCAGCAGAAACCTCAGCATGTTAAACCCCCAAAAAACCAAATAACAGTACAAGCCTGGCTCCGTTCCTCACAGCTGGGCTACACGGACCACCAAGGCCCAGCAAACCACAGACGTGGGCACGACAGTGGGACGCAGCTTTCACAGGAAAGAGCTTCTTCCTTATTTCGGTTCCAGCTGTGGCCAGGGAGGTACCCGAGAGCGACGCAGCGTCACCGTGCTGTGCTAAAGCCGCACCTGGTGACCAGCGGTGCCTGCTCCGTACCGCGGGACTTGCCTATCCCACCAGGCAGAGCGGATGGAGGGGAGGGTCAGTTCGGGAGCAGCCCTGCCGGAGCTGCTCCCCGGGACCTGCAAACGCAGGGAGCGAGACCCCGCGGCGCTGCGGGCTGTGGGACGCTGAGCCGGAGAGACGCAGCCCCGCTAAGACATCCCAGTGTGCGCGGCACGCAGAAGGCACGCTGGCACGACCACGCTGTGCCGCCGCCCACTGAGCGGCAAGAGCTGCATGGATTTAAGTGGTCATCACTGCTTTATTTTTATAGACAAACATATACATGGGGGGGGAGAGAGAGAGACACTGCCTTTATACCCACAGACAGCAGCGCAGACACAGGCACACATTCATCCCTTATGCGTGTGTCTATTATACACACATACGTATGCGTGTGCGTGCGTATTACACGCACATTTCTGTGCATGTACAAAACCAGGCGATGCCACTAATTAACCCAGCCCAACACGCTAATTGCCTCCTGCCAGGGGTGCCTGCACCGCACAGGAACCGCACTGAGCCTCCGCAGCGCAGCCCTGCGAGTGCGACAGGCGTCACCCGGCTCCACCGCTCCCGCAGCCTCAGCGGCAGCAGAGGCGACATCAGCTTTGCTCATCCACAAGTGAGGAATATCTTGGGTTTTGGTGGCATTATGGGCATATACAGCCGGCAGAGGAGCGACTGCTATGAGCACAGACTGCTTCTCCCTCGCGGGGCTGCCGGGCTCGCCGTGCCTGGGTGAACAGCCGGGAGACGATCCTGCAAATCCCTGTTGATCCCGCAAATCCCTGCCGTGCCGGTCCATGAGGGATCGGCCCCAGAAAGCCACTCTGACAGACAGGGCGCTGAACGGGATGTAACATCAAAGGCTGAAGGCGCCGTGACAGCCAGAGGAAAGCGGATGCGATGTGAACACAACAGCTTTAGGCTCTGACTGTGCGGCCGCTCCGGGGCTGCTGGTATTTTATGGGGAGCCCAAAATATTTGAGGAAGGGAAGAAAGAGATGAAAATAAGGCTGTGAGATGGCATCCACTGCAAACTCGCCCAGGTCTGCTCTCTGCACGGACACCAGTCTGTGGAGACAGGGCCCACGGGGCAGCGTGGTGACTGCCGCTGTTCTTCACGGTGGCCCCCCAGGCTGGGACCCTCCAGGAGGGTTGGGACCCCCTCACTGCCATGGCCTCCACGTCCTGCTGTCCTCTTCCAAGCGACCACCCCACACCTATGAGCCCTCTTCTTCACACCTCCCTTCAGAGGCACGAGGGCATCGCAGCGAGGGGATTTACTTCACTACAAACATGCAGATCTGCATTTTGTAAAGTACGAGACAGGCAGAGAAACAACCAGCTCCTCAGTTCTCCTACAATCCAGTTCACTCCCCTTTTGCAAGTCCTTAGATCGAGTCCCCTCACCTTTCATTGCTCCATTCACCCCGTCTCCCTCTCTGGGCACCGAGGAGCCTGCCTTAAAAAACACCTCTGCCCCTACATCTAGTTGCAGGCAGAGGAACAGCAATTCCTTCCATTTGCATCTCATTATTTAGAAGACACACGGTTTGCAGCCTCCGTGCTCGGAAAGACGTGACAAACATGCTCAAAGCTGTTGTGCATCCTGAACCCCCATCCCTTCCGCACCCCCCAACAGTTCCCAGCTCGGTCAGAGCTGGCGCTGAGCAGCATCAACCCCCAGGACCACAACCCAACCCTTCTCGTTACCTCCGCGCTCTCACCTTGCCATCTTCGTGATAGACAAAGATGTTCCTTGTGCTATTGTCCTTCAAGTAAGTGATCTGCAGTCCGTGTGGGTTCCCGATTTTTGCAGGCTGGAAAGTTGCATTTAGATGTTCGATCTTCATAATTGCTTTGGGTTCTTTTGCCTGGAAAACACAGTTGAGTGAGCAAACACCTGAGAATTGGCTTTCACACCAGAAAGCAGCTCACTTGGTCAGAAAAAACTCCTGATTGCGGCCATTAGCTAAAAAAAATATGTGACTCGCAGTCCACAAAACTGCTTGGCAATGAGATATCAAAGACTTTGTTTGGGCGTCAATGAGTGCTCTCTGCCAGCCTGGGAGAACGCTCTGTCCCCCAAAACACAGCAGAGTTCAAAAGGAGAAAGGTTTCCCCCAGAAGCAAGATGGACAGGCCAAGTCTCATGAGAGGATGTTGTGCTATAAAGACAATTATCTTCACCATGCCCCCTGGCTCAGCCTCTGTTCAGCCGCCTCCTGACCCCGAGATCTCCTCCAGCCTCTTTACCTAGTGGTAAGTGACCAGCATTCACACCAGGATGAGCACCATCAAAGAAAGAAAACCATTCACCCAGACAAAAAAAAAAAAAATGCAGACTGCTAACAGGCCAGGATGCTTTCTGCATCTCAAGCACCCACTGCCAGTTCATCCTTTTCCAAGAAGACGGAGGATTATCCCCCTTGTCAACTTCAGACCTGGGTGCTAGGCTGGCAGGGGCACCATTCCCACGTCCCCACCAGTCCCATCCTCTCACGTGAGCCCTTGGCTTCTGACTCTGCTCCTCCCCTTGCCCTCCAAACCATGAACTTTCTTTTTAGAGGAATAAATATATACCTTAGAGCCACCTCTTGGGTGGGTTAGCCCCATGGTCAGCCTGGATCAGGCCCTCCAGGCACCAATCCCACCTGCGCCCTCTGTGGCAGGTCACTTCAACTTCATAGGGTGGTTTGTCTTCCTACAAAACATCTCTAGAAGCTTACCACCCTTTCAGGACTGCACCGAGAAGTGAACTAGCAAGTGTGAATAAAACATCCCAAAAAATAAAGATCAGGCTCTTGGTAACAGCAGTTTTAGGGCACAGCCAGGGGCCAGTGGTAGGTCGTGCGGTGGTGCCGTGCTCCCCGGCACCACGTGGAAGTCCCTGAGCTGGTGGAGACACTAGTGCCGCTTTGGGAACTTGGGGACTTGCCGTGGACACACAGCCATCGTGGGTGACCATGGCGGGGAAACCCCAGCAAAGGGGATGCGTCTAGACAGCGCCGTCCCCACCATGGCTATGGTCAACAACGAAGCAAAGCAGTTTTAAATTACCGGAGCAGTCAACAGCGACTGAATGGGGACTGCTGGGACTTTCACTTCTCCCTCGGTAATGACTGGCTCTCTCCTGTCCACGAGATGCAATTGCACCACACCACACCAAGACGGTGCTACCAAAGCCAGCTGCCGGGCGTGGAGAAGCGTGGATGCATGTTCCCCTCCTCTGCACGGTGTGGCTCATCATGACACCACGATTGCATCAATTACTTGAGAAAAGCAGCTGGCGGCTCGGTCTGGGCTGCTCTCAGCTGCGATGTGCAGGGGAGACTCAAAGGGCAGAGAAAACACCTAGACTTCCTCCGCTCCGTGGTGCAGAACAGTAGAGCGTCTACCCATTCGTCACAAATGCAATTTTCATGGTAATAGCTCCATTTCTCACTTACAATAAATGAAATGTGCTCTGGGGAAAAAGACAAATGCTTCCACCCTGCTTGATGCTGGAACAGAAAACCAGGGAGCGCTTCGTCTGGATTGCTTGCTGTGCCACGCAAAGGAGGTTTCAGACCCCAGTGACCACTGCGAGGTGGTGATACCTTCATCACAGGCCAGCCGTAAATAGGAAACCCACATCAGCTGGATGATGCAGAGCCAGAGTTGAGAAAAACTCCTTCATTGGCGGTTTAAGAAAAGCCTGATCGACTCTGAAGGGCAACACAGCAGGAACATGTGAAATGGCCAGTTGGGGTGTCTCGCCATGACTGTGGTGGTGGTGGTGGTGGACCAAGAGCAAACCCTACCAAAGACAGTGATGAGCTGTACCTGGTGCCCTTGTCCTGGAGCGACTGGGGACTCAGTGCTTACAAAAACTCTATAAATAAAACGGTGGCTTAGGAATTCCTTGTTCAAAGACGTTCCCACAGTTGCTTGCAATCCCCTGTCTGCACACAGCAACCCCAGGTACTCACGTCATTTTTGTTGAAGTACTTCAGTGCACCTTCCCTCTCCGATAACACGAATTTTCGGCTTAAGAATTGCCCATTGTCGCGTCCTCTCTTCCACAGAAATCCTTCTCGGTACCCTGCGGCAGAAAGCGATTGCTGAGAACCAGGGATAAAACACTCCATTTAAAGAAAGAGATGGGGTAAAGAAAAGGAGAAGACCTTCGACTTCAAAACTAAGCAGACCAAACGTGTGGCTGGATTGCTCAGGGCATGAACAAAACAGGCCTTCTCCTTCAGGTTTGCCTTTCTCACTCCACTCTTGCTCTTTTCCAACAGCCTGAGCATCACAGATGTCCCCACTCTGACACCGCATCCATCCCGTGTGGCAATACAGGCAAAGACTTGGGGAGCCAGGCTGTGTCCCTGCCGCAGCTCCCGGCGCCAGGGATGCTGCCCAACTTACTCACGCAAGTAGCACTTTGGGAGCAAGGGAAAGGCAGGCGGGATCTGCTCTCCTGTGCTGATGCTGCTAAAAAATTAAAAATGGGGCGTATGCCTGCGGGGAAAGCGGGGTTCAGGGCGGATGGCTGTAGCACAGCAAGCCACGAAGACATTTTTCACATGGAAAAAGGGGCAAACGCTTGCAGTTCTTCCCACTGACTTCAGGAAACTTTGGTTGAGAAAGCCACCGAGACAGCCTCGGCGGCGTGTCCCCTTGGAGCGGGTCCCTCCAGCCCCCCAGCAGCCCGGCCGGCCGTGCCCGCCTCTTCCCTCTCCCTGGATGTCAGCCCCATGGGCGGATT
>RSEF01000014.1:4758329-4774647 GCA_003993805.1 Himantopus leucocephalus
ATCCCCATCCCCATCCCCATCCCCATCCCCATCCCCATCCCCGCGCCACCCCCGCTGCATCCCCCCCCCGCCCCAGGGGTTTGGGGGGGTGGGGAGGTCGGGCACCCCCTCAGCGGGGCGCAACCCCCGCCGTGCCCGGCGGGGACAGTCACCCCCCTCAGTCACCCCCCCCCCGCCCCGCGGTGCGGCCGCCCCNGGGGCGGCGCAGTCGGCGCACGCCGCGTTGCCGGGCCGCTGGAGCAGCTCCGCCAGCGCCTTCCTGCTCCTCTCCTTCGCCATGGGGACGGCGGGGCGGCGCGGCGCGGGGCGGTGCGGGGCGGCGCGGTGCGGGGCGGCGCGGGGGCTCCGCCGCCGTTAAAGCCGCTTCATGGCGCGGGGCGGGGGGGCGCTGGCGAGGCGGGCGGCGCGCCCGGGCTGCTCCATGCGGCCCCGCTCGCCCCTCGCAAGGTGACCGCCTCGGCCGCCGCCGGGAGGGGACGCGGCGGGGCGGCTTCTGCCCTGGGCGCCTCCCTCGCCCCGTCGGAGCCGGAGCCGGAGCCGGAGCCGCCCGCCCCGGGCGCGGCGCCGGTTCCGCCTTCCGCCGGGCCCGGGGGGCTGACGGCTCCCTGCGCCGCTCGCCCGCGACCTCCAGCGGCCGCTCGTCGCCCGCCCCGTTGCGGGGGGGTCTCCCACCATCGGGGCATCCCCCCCCCACCCCCCCGGGGTCCCCACCCCCAGGGCGCTTCTCGTCGCCCAGCGGTCCCTTCCCCGGTTCAATGCGGGGGATGCTCTGGGCCACGGGGTGGGGGCTGGCACNGGGGGGGGGGGGGGAACCGGGGGGGTTCACCTCGGGGAGGCTCTGTGGCTCGCAGCACCCCAGCCCTCGCTGGGCAGGGTCTCACCGCTCGGACACCCCGGCGGGTTCACGAGCAGTGCTTTTGGGGCACCTCTTTCACATTAGCATCTTTTGGGGGTACTCATAAACGTTTAACTGGTACCCACCCGTGTGCCAAAACACCACCACCACCACCACCTGCACTGCTGCCCTTCCACGCACACATCACCACCGCCGTCCACGCCTGCGCCCGGGCAGGACGGGACTCCAAGCATCTTCCCACACTTTCCACACCCCTCCGTGGTGTCGAGGGAGTGTCGGGGGGGAAAAAAAGCACCCCTGGGGCAGGGGCACAGCCTCCCCACGTCATCCTGGCTGTGTTGCCGGGACTGAGGGCTGCAGCCACTCATGCATCTCACGTCACCTACAGGGCAGCGCTCCTGTCCCTGTTTTACCAGCTAAGGACGAGAGGGTGACTGAGGGGGTGATGCGGGAAGCCTCTGGCCGAGGAGGGGTTCAGAGCTGTGCCTCGCAGGCTGCTGCCCTAACCCCTGCTGAAACCGTCCCCTCAGGTACGGGTGACAGACGTCTGCGACGCTGCTATGGCCTGTCTGTGGTTCCTGCAGCTCTGCTTATAGAAACATTTTTGGTTTTGCAAAACAAGTCCCCCATTCAAATCGTCCATCTCTGCTTCCTCCACCAGAGCCGAGCACCCTCCTGCAAAGCTCAGCTCACCTCGTCCTCCCTCCCCACAGGGTTCGGGGCGTGCTTGAGCATCTGCAGGAGGAGGGTGCAGGTAGCTCCCAGAAACTTCCACAACCAAACCACGATATTGGTCCTGCAAACCTGCGCGGATGCGAGCAGGTTCCAGGGAATGCTTTGCGGGAGGAAAAGAGCACACGCCCTTAAATACAAGCAGAATCGTGGCCTGGTGCATTTATAATGCTCCTCCTCCAATGCCCGGAACACATTTTCCTAAATGACCTTTGCATCCGTGCTGGCAGCCAAGCAACGGTAACCGAATTGATTTTCGACTGTTTTAAACTGACCTCAGCTGCTCCTCGCTGACGCTGCGCAGCGTCACGCGCCGTGCCGGGGTTTGCCGGTTGTACGGGTGTAGGCTGCTGGTGCCCGGGAGCTCGCCGCCACGCGAACCAGAGGGGCGGTCCCACACACGGGCATTTTGCGGAGAAGTTGAGCTGCCGCACCCAGACCCTCTCCTTCGGCCGCCTTCGAGCCACTGGCACTGACCTGGAGCCGCGCACCGCCTCCCAACAGCCGCTGAGCGAACCCAGCTCCAGCACGGCGTCTTAGCCCCCGTCCTCCAAACCCACGCTGTATTCATGCCTGTCGGTGTAACAGCTTACAGGATCAGAGCTTTACCCAAACCCAAGTTAGGTGAGGTTTTCATTTGCACTCCGGCTTTTCCAGAAGATGCACTGGCTGAACTCTTCAGGCGATAGCCAGGATGCTGCACGTCACCATGGACTTGCCAGGACGGGGGCTGGCAGGAGGGAGGAGGGTTGGTTTTAAAGTCTCTGTTTAGCTTTCCATTAAGACTTATTGATTCTCTTAATTTTTTGTTCTCCTGGTTGCTAGGCAATCCCTCTCTCTCCTCCGCGTGCTGGAAGCCAGGGCTGCAGACAGGAATTTATATCTCGTAATAAAATCAAATATAACCGAGCCTGTTGTCAGTGATGAGGGGGGAGCGTGTCGTGAGGGACAGGCGGCGCAGGAGAACAGGGCCAGCAAGGGTCGATCCACAGCGATCCTCGGCATTTAAGTCCCATCCCAATTACTCCAGACTTCACACGAGGAATAAAGCAGTCCACGTGGGTGAAGGAGACGTGGGGAGAGAGGGAGAAAGTTGGAACTAAATCAGCCAGAACTGAAGATAAACTCTCATTCAGTGGAAAATGAAAGGCTTGACTCAATCTCGTGTACACAAGGGTGTCTCCGTAGATTTGCTCCTGGTTTATCCAAGGGTACGAGGTGCTCCAGGATCGGTCAGCACAGTGGAGGGGGAGATCCAGGAGCCAGGAGGGATCCAGGAGCCAGTGAGGCTCTCCTGATGGACAGCAGCTCTTAAGGATTACGATTCCCGGCATAGAGCAGGGACAGCGTCCGAGTTTGCCATCCGGCAGGGGCAAAGGGCGAAGGTTGCCCGGGCAGGGCTGGCGGAGGCTCCCGGGAGGCCGAGGGGCGTCTCTGCTCAGGCTCGTCCACCTCAGACTGCTCCCCGCTGCCCGTGCCCGCAGCAGCCGACACCTCGTCTGAACTTTTCCCCACGTGTTGCCTGTGGGAGCGACCTGCCGGGGAACGCTTAATGAATTTGCTCCTATTTCTTGCAAAGTCTCTGGCCACACTCTCTGGAGACCGATTGTCGCTGTCAATACATCACCCTCATTCAGGCGGTTTCTGTCTCTCCACCGCTGAGCGACTCGTTAAGTCTGATATGAATTTATATACATATGTATAGGAATACTTACATATTTATGTGTAAAATGTGTTTGTTTGTAAACACGCATGCTTTTAACTCAGTCTTTTCTAAATCGCAAGGTTGTTGCCTTAGAAACGGACGTTATTAATGCATCTCCCGAGGTGCTACGCACAGCGGCAGCGAGGGCAGCCTCTGCAAATGCCAGACTCTGAGGTCAGGGCAAAGGATGCTCACAAATTCCTGGAAACCTTTTCATCATCCTTGTGGTGACGCCCTGAAAATGCGCAGACATAACTATACCTTCTCCTTGCCCCTCCGCGTTAGCTCCTTTCACCCCGGGACTGCCTTGCTTCGTTATGAAAGAGCTGTTTACATTATTATTTAGTTCGTTTTGCAGCCCCAGCCCTGAAATGACTAAATCAATGTCACAGTCACACAAGTAAAAGGCTGTTAAACTCAACCCCTTGCGTGACCCTGGAGCGCGTTCACGGCGCAACATGGGGAAACATTACAATTCCTGTGCGAACAGCAAACCCTAACAGAAATATCAATAATTCACGCCACTGCGACTGCATTCAAGTCAAGCAAGACTCTCTGGAGCAGGAGATGCGCCGGGCTGGATCCCTCAGGCTTCCTCCGCGCTGCAGGGGAGGCAGCTCTTGCAGCCGGAGGTTTGTGTGAACAAGCCATAGCGCTGGCCGCCCGCACCCGCGCTAAGGCAGCTAGTTTCCGTTGCAGTATGGTTTCCTGTTCAAAAGGAAAAAAAAAAAAGAAAAAAGAAAGAAACTGAAATCCTAGAGGTTTTTTTCTTTAAAAAAACCCTACAATCTCTTATTTTCTGGGTTATCCAGTTCAATCGAGCGTGGCTACAGCTGGGAGGGAGGAATGCCGCAGAGCAGAGAGCTCAGACCACGGCAACTAAAAACTCCTGAGCTGGAAAATCTGACACCCACACCAACTTCCTCTGATTTTGAGCAAATTGCTTTATGGACCCTGTAGGATTTTTCTGCCGTAGAACGGGGAAAAGCACACTCGCTGCATCTGCGTGGGTGGGATGCGTCGGTCAAGTTGAAGAGGACGATGCAAGAGAAAACGACGCGAGGGTGCAGGAATGCCAGAGTGAAGTCCCGCGTCTGCTGAGCTGCTCTGCACCTGCGCTGCGCGTTGTGCAACTCTCAAAGCGTCGCGCTGCGCAGGAATTTGCAGGTCAGGGTTTTCTCACATTTGCATAGTGGTTAACTCTGTTGCAAAGCCCAGTGTTACCGATGTGAAAAAAGGGGCAGCCCTTTACTCCCATCATTTCATAGCCGTGAAGGTAACATGGTGCCCGCCAGACCACAGAGATGCTCTGCAAGGGAGAAGAAATGGGGAGAGCGAGGACAAGAAGGTGGTGCACAGCAAAACCTCTCTGCTGAGTGACTTAGCCACCATTTTTTTAGGCTTCTGCAACACCCTGGAGCTGAGAACTGCCCTCTCACAGATGTGCCACCACACAAAGGAAAGCAGCTCCAACCACTTTTCGCAGTCTGCCCGTCCCGTGCTCAGCCCAGCCGTTCTGTTTCTTCTCCGCCTGCGCTCTGGCCAGGTTCGCTGCCGCAATGGGCTGCTTTGGGAATCGATACGCGGTCGCAAGGGCTGCCCAGTCGCTCTGATGGGGTGGCTGGGAGCCGGGAGACGCCCTAGAGAGTGAGGGGGTAATTCACAGCTTGAGGATGTTGGCTGTTTGTACGTCTGCTCTACGGTAGACCAGGAAATCTCAACACACGAAAACCCGCGCTGCAACATGCTGCTGTACCGAACCCCCTTCATACGATGTAAAACACGACGCGGAGGGGGCAGCTGGGGGAAATGGCTCCGTGGCAGCTACCCGGCACCCGACCGGAGCTATGCTGATGTCTACAGCCTAATGATGGGCTCTCTTCTGCTCTCAGAGAAGATGAAATTACAGCAATCAAGACAATAATTCACCTATGCCGGTGTTAGACCACTGCTTTTAGCATTATTCCTGATTTATACTAATTAAAAGACTTAGGCCTGGGGAAGGTCCATATGGAGAAAGCCAACACGTGTGAAGAGACTCATACGTCAGGGTATCGGCTCCTCCAAGAAAAGTCAAAGCGATTATTCAGAGCAGCCATCATCAGTTCAGCCTGAGTCAGAGACAGCAGCAGGACAGGTTCGACGTGCAAACCACAGGGCAAGCACTTATCTCAGAAATTGCTTTTGCTCAATTCCGATAATTTAATCTCTTCCTGGCTCAAATGGTTCATCCTTCCAGGAACAGCTTGGAGACGTTCAAGCGGGAGACCGAACTGCCCAACGTCCCGTTGCAGGGTGGAGGTGGAAGCAGCCCAGGCAACTGCTGTCTGCTCCGGGGTCCTGGGAACCGGCGGCTGCTCCTGCCGGGACGCGGTGCCGAGAGGACAATGGCGACGCTGTAGGCAGGAGCACAGGACAGGGAGCAAGGGGCTGAAGCCCAGCACATCACTTCTGGCCTGGGAGTCTTCTGCAGCAGAGCCCGAGTCCCTCAGAAAGAATACAAAGCATTTTAAAAGGGCACAGGGGAAAAGAGAAACCGGTGCAATTATCGGTCCCAGCAGTCGGTCTCGTATCACAGGCTGCCGCCTTCGGCTGCCGGTCCGGCTCTGACTTCTGAGACCACATCACTTTCTGTAACGTTGCTGAGCTGTGATTTGAATAAAGCATTAGGTGGAAACAAAGCTGTGGTTTTTCTCTAGAAAGGGGTTAGAAATGATGGCCTGAAGGAAGCTGCCGAACAGCCGGGGATGGTAATTGAGCCTTCCCCCAATTAACTTTGTCCACAGAAAGTTGAGGACCATGTCCTACCCTTCCTCTGGCTGCTGATGGGATTGTTTGGATGTCACTGCGCGCCTCCCGAAAGCTCCCCCAACATCGAGATACAGAGCATGCTGCTCGCTCACTTGCTTATTTCAATATGCTTTGCCAAAGAAAAATCAGCAAAGAATTAATTAACAGCAATTATTTCTAGCAACAACAGAGCAGCCCTGCTCCAGAAGCCATGAAAACAACATCATGAGACCCCTGTGGCTGAAAAGCCTTTATAAACAGGTGCAAAACCAAACAATTTTATAGCAGGCTATAAACAGAGCCCAAGCCAGGTTGGGGAATGGCGGGGGAACAGCCATTTCGATGGCTGAGACGAAGCAGCCACCCGGGTGACTTTTGTGAAGGAGCTTTAATAAACAAACCGGCGCAGAGGCACCAACCTGA
Source organism: Himantopus leucocephalus (assembly GCA_003993805.1). Lineage (NCBI taxonomy): Eukaryota > Metazoa > Chordata > Aves > Charadriiformes > Recurvirostridae > Himantopus > Himantopus leucocephalus. The sequence goes on from RSEF01000014.1 coordinate 4,764,836, forward strand.
GTCAAAGAACCAGCAGGACCAGGTTATTGCCGCAATAGAGGGTTTACTATACCCGTCACTCTGTGTATTAGCGCTGCTAAAGTGATTTACTGTTCAAGTCAGTCCAACCGATTAGAGCTGTGATCTAAAGTACTACCCAGCTCTGGTTTCGGTGATAAACATCTCTCCCCCCCGCCTATTACTTGCTAAAACAAGCTGAAATAAAGCCATCAATCCAGACATCTCTCTGCTCAAACGAGTCTTTCTAGCTGGCACCACCACACCTGCAAGTCTCCCGCCGTGCACGCTGAAAGGATGGAGGGAGATGTTCCAGACGCGCTCTCATTTTTCGCCCCCCCTGGTTCTTTTTCAGCAGCCGGTGAACTCAGCGTTTCTGTCCCTTTGACCAGGACTCACACATCTCCTGTCGCCAAAGCCCTGCGGTGACCCGGTTCCCGTTACAGCTCTGTGCTGCACACGCACACGCTCAGCATCTCCCCACGCGAGGAGGCCAGGACGCGCCTCCTCCCAGAGACGTTCATCTCCGTGCTGCATCCTAGTAGGTGGCAGTGGACAGTCCCTCTTTTCCACCGGACTCTGCAGCACAGTTTGGGGAGGGGGAACCGAGCTGAAACCCGCACCCTGCTCACCTGTACCAGTCACACTGATGTCTGCGCACACAGACTGTCAACACCTGATCCATGGCATCGCCTGTGCTCTCCCACACGGGTACCAGTCTGGCATTGGGCTGCACGGACCCAGTACGCATATACCTCTACATCAGACAGAAACCTGAATGCATAGAGAGAGGGGGACAGACTTATGCTGCCTTAGCAACGGCTCTGAGCACGCACACGCACACCAGAGATGTGCCAAACAGGCTCACCCCGGAGCGTGTGCTCCGTAAGGGCTGGGTCACAGCGATGGGTGAGGACGAGGGGTTAAAGGCGGCTTGCTAAATCCATGGGGTGAAGTCAGCGCAGCCCAACTCCCACTTCCACACTAAAGAGCAAAAGCCGAGGGATGCAACCCCAGCGATGAAAGCAACCAGCCTCGTTACACCCCTGGGATTTCCTATTTGGTCCTTGTTCATGGGGATGTGAAGGCTCATTTATCAACAGGGGGTTTTCTCCTGCTCCGGTCAGCATCCTGAGTTACCAGCAATTTTCTCAGCACTGCTCTGATGCGCAGCTTCTGTGCAATTCCTGAGCGGCAGTGGGAATTTTTTCCTATTTGGATCTGCCTGCCCAAAACCTGGCTTCCTCGTGTGGTTCCTCTCGAGCCATGCGACCACGGGGCTGCCGGAGCGAGCCAGAGGGAAAAGCCCTCTGCAGATCGGCAGCAGACTGCGCCTCTAAGCAGGCTGCAGCACACAGCATCACATCAAATCCTCAGGGCAGTCCTGGTCTCCCGGATTCTGTAGTGCTATTGTTCTCCTCCCTTGTCCACTAAGGAGAGATTCAGTGCCCCCAAGCCCTGCTGGAACCCAGAACACGGTTTGATAACAGAGAAATGTAAATTGAGCAAACAAAACCGGAGCTGACTGCCTCGCGGAGCGCCTCCTCCCATGCGGCTGCCTTCCCACGCGCTATCCTTCAGCAGCAGCTTTGCAAGCACGGTCAGAAGCAGGTGTGTGAGCAGGTTCTTACCGAGCAGGGCTTGCCAGCCTTGAGGAAACCAGAAATCCTCCAGCTCCAGGAGCCGTCAACTCCTAGAATGTCACTAAAATAGCCCAAGGACTCAGCCACCCAAAGGGGCTGCAGAAGCCCCCACTGCCTGCTCTTTAAAATCAAAATGGAACTAAACCCCCAGGTCATTCTTGGTGGTCTCCTTGATTTCTTCACCCCCCGACTCTCTTTCAGCAGGGCTCCTTTCCACCACTGCTCCTAATGTTGCCATAATCATAAGGACCTGAACAGAAAAGCATCTACAGTACCGGGTGGTTTAAGGTGTTGCTCATTACCAGCCAGCGGGACCACAACATCCCTCCCCCATCAGCGGGACCCTGCCTGGCGCTGCCAGGGAGCTGGGAAAGGCTGCTCGCGCAGACAGCCACGCGTCCCACCGGAGGTGGGGAAGCGTGGGACGGCAAGAGCTGGCTTCAGTCCACCAGATTTGATGCACCTGAACTGTTTTACACCCACAGAGGTAACGGTGGCCTTTGCTGGGCCACGTGCCAGGCTTGTCTGGGGTGTTCTTCATCCAGCCCAGCCCAGCCCGCATAAGATTGATGCCCCTGCTAATGCAAGTCCCAAGATCTCCTGGAATAATGGGAATAAACAATCTAGTGGTGAAGCAGTCTGTGCAGTGCTACAGAGAGAGCACGCACATCAGAGCCTCTTGGAAGAGCCATAAAAATCTGTCCCTGTGCCATCATCGGTCCCAGGAAACAAAAAACTGCCTCAAGGTCTATCAAGTCCTCTGCATGCACGCGTTGGACTTCTAGGCGGCTTTCTATGAAGCTCCTATTTTGAGCAGTGATCAATTATGCATTTCAAGCCATATGGCACCTTCATTCCAGAAGGAAGGCATTTTGTCTTGAAATCTGTAAGGTAGAAAATCTGCTGCATCCTGACGGAAATGCAGCACTGCCAGCTACTCACAGCAGCAGAATCATTAAAAGAAAAAAAAAAGAACCAGAATAAGGTTAATCAGACATCCAATTTCCACTGAAACACCCTGGAAGGGAAAATGGACCCACGCAAGTGCCCTTCCAGTCTTTTTTTTTTAATTAATCTGAGTTAGAGCATTGATTTTTGTGGCAAACCTGACACAATACGCCACATACCCAATTCAGCAGGAGGACCTCTTCCAGAAGGGATCTCCTCCAGGCAGAAAAGTAACTAAAGCCCTTTGGGGTCACTGGATATGCTACCAGAAATGCCCGCACTCTTGCATACTGGCACAAGCATCATTCCCTTCCCAGGAATCATGGATTTAGAAACGTAGAAACATACTGCTCTCCAGTGGAACCAGAGCCCCCGAGGCGCTTTTCAGAGCCTACAGCATGAAGCGATGCTACAGACGCTTTGCGGACAGGGAGCAGGCTGCTGCTCCTCCTCTCGTAGACTGCCTACAGTATTTCCCGATCCTCAACTGCGTCGGCGCAGCGCTCCGGGCTTCGTTCCAGCAGCTCTGGGGAAACCGCATTGCCTCCCAGTGCTCTCCAGGCCTGCCTGGAGCGAGATAACAACGGGGTGAAATCCAAGAGGTGCTCTGACCGGTCTAATTCCCTCCCAGTGTTAGCGCTGGTTAAGTCCAACCTACAAAAGCAGCAGGAAGCGAAAGTCATTTTGTTTTCTGCTGCAAAGGGCAATTAATCACCAGCAAAGGCCAGCAACTCTGTGGTCTGCAAAGGAAACCAAGCAGGTGACTGCTCACCGTAAGGGCCGTGCCCAGCCACAAGGACATCTGTGGCCTTGAGGCAGGCTGGACAAACTGGGGACAACGCTTTGGAGGATTCAGGGGAGGACCAAGCGTGAAGGTCACCGGCTACACCCTTTGCCCACGCGTAACTCTGTGCACAACCCCAAACATTCGCTTTGCAGGTGCCCGCAGTTGCAGCCCCTCTGCGACACCAGGTATCCCGCGGCCAGGCGGCAGATGCAGCAACAACCCGTCCTCAGCATGGAGGCACCGGCTCACTCTGCTCCTGCAAAGGACTTTGGACCGTGGCCCACTTCCAGCGCAAGCACAGGAGGCTCTCTGTGTATAGGCTTTTCTACGAAAGGACACTCGGAGCCTTGGAAATGTTTATTAAACCCTTTCTTCCTTGTTCTGCAGGTCATTGCAGTTGTTTGGAGAGATACACCTCGAGCTCAAGGTCTCCCGGGAAGCCATACCGGGGTTGGCTTGCAGCAATGTTCATTCCGTAAATAACTGCGGTGGTCAAGGTTAAGCTCTTTGTGGTTGACTGGATTCTAAGCTGAGCAAAGAAAGGGGGAATGTGTGAGCAAGGCTCTCCTAAGTGCCAACACACAAAGCTCTGCTGGCCCGCAGCCCCCGGGGGACTCCCTGGGACAGGGTGCCTGGAGTTACAGTGTGAACCAGGCTGTGCTGAAGAAAAGCTACAGGAAAGACCATTCCAGCCCCCTCAATTATCCATTTCTATTATTGTGTTAACAGCTTACACAGATCTTCACTCCAACCTGCTTCGGGCCGTCCCTTCCACACCTGCACCGTTACAGCAATTAATTTTGTACAGCAATCCCGACCGAACCTCCTTTCGCAACGGCATGCATTTCTCCAGCTCCCAGGGTCTGTCAGCAGCTGGGGCTTCACGGCAGCGCCGGCACAGGCGGCTTCTCACACGCAGATTAATGCACTTGTGCGGGACTCCCCTTGCTCCCGGTGCCACATGCAGCAGAGCAGCTCATCAACTCCAAACAGCCCCACAGAGCAACGGGCGCCCCTGACAAACCGCGTCCCCCACAGCACGCACGCCGCAGCTCAGCCTTTCCAGAATACCAACTGTCCCAACTCGGTGTCAGGCTTCTGGAGAGGTTCCTCCTTGGTACGGGAAGAGGGAAGGTAACCACGAACTTACAGCTTTCCTTTGGCTTATACACCGCTGTCATTTTAAAGGAGCAAGGATCCCACAAGCAAGGCTAAAATAAAGAGGTTTATATAGAAAGGCTTTAATTAACGATCTGTATGTTGGCGGAAACAAATTGAAAAGCATTCTGGGACTTGTCTCAGGTGACTCCGGTGTTGCAGGGACTCGTCCCATAGAGCAAGCTGGGAAAATTGTTTGACCCGAGGCTCTGCATTCCTTAATGACTTGTTTCCCCACCACCTCTCAGTTGCATTAGATCTCAATGGACATCAGCTGATGGCCCTCACCAGCCCCGAGCTCACCTTACAGCTCCACTACAGATTCTCTTCTCCAGCTAATGCCTCACAGCCAAGAAACACGTGCCTCTGCCAACTCCTGAGTTTTCAACTGTGCTCTCACAGCCCTTCTCCTGCCCTGCCAGGAAGGGGACAGCGCTGCGAGGCTCACCCACCGCGCCGGGGGGCAGGGTTGAAACCCTGCCAGGGGGGACCTGGACGGGATGAGGACATTCTCTTCTTTGGGCTGGTGAAAGGCGCAAAACTCTCACCCCAGCATTCCCTATTAGGGTGGCAATGACTATTTCTGTAGGTATTTTGGGAAGGATGAAGCGTGCTCTGGCCGTTTTGGTGGCTCAGCAGCACAGTCGGTCTGTGCTGCACAGCATCCTGCTGGCTTCATCGCTGTAACGCTACCGGAGGACTCCAGGCCTACAAGGAGCACAGAGCACTGTTCATTTCAGCATGCCAAAACTTTTTTTTGAAACTGCTTTTTTTCCCCCACCATCCCGTCTGCAGCACATCCAAAATTTGGGCCTTGGTCACTATAAAAAAAGACAGGAGTCCCCAGTGGCCCCTCCTGCAGTGTGCAATCCGAGACAGTTCAAATGGCACCTTCCACTCCAGCTCAGCAGTCAAAATTCAGTCACTCAAAACTTCAGAAACTTCAACCCTTTTTCTCTATAATAGCCTGGAGGACAGCGTTGGTATCAACTGTCTCAGGAAAAACACACATCTAACTCATGAAGTAACTGTTTAGCCAAAAGACAGTGCGGAGCAACATCCCAAAGATGAGACTACCCCTGAGAACAGCCCGGGTTACGCCACCACCCCTGGTGGGTTCTTTCATACCTACCAGGAATTCACTTCACCTTATAACATTCTGGGAGCACAGAAGCATGAAATTTGATTTCTTTCTTCTGAAGATGCTGGAGATTATTTTAATAATTCTTACTCGGTATCACTGAAAGAAAGCTCTTGTTCAATGGTTTAATATAAAGTCTTTTAATATCTGTTTCAGCAATAAAATCTCTGCTTTCTCTTCTATAAATGTACTAATCTCACCAAAGGATATAATTTAAACAGTAGAATGAAGGAGAATAAAAATATGCAGCAGCAAGCAAACATTCTTTTCAAACAGGGACCCGCTCTGAACTATCTGCAGTCTGTTCAATCAGATAAGACACGAGCAACAATTTAAATCCCAGCTCCAACCATCAACATGAAGAGCAGAAAACGTTCTTTTACCCTTTCCTGGATCTCCATGTGAAGAAATGCACAGTGGAGAGAAGCAGAAGCAAAAGGAATAATAGCTGACAGCAGGAAAGGTGAGACACATCAAACAGAGGACACCAAATAAAAGAGACAGTGTAGGGAACTGCCTTGGCAAACAGTGTGTGTATCACTGTCTGCAGGCCCTGACCCTGCAGTCTGAGCGCCAGATACACAGAGAAATGATTCACTGGGTTAAAAAAAGGCAAAAAAAGAAGTAAGGGGAACAAGGCAGGAAATACAGTGCAAACTACATCCAGAAGATTTACAAATTTAGTCTGCTTGAAACATATTTCTAGGGGGCTAATAGGCCAAATTATTTTGGCTTAAACTCAGTATTAATTAAGAAAGACTCATTTGCATTAGTACACGAGAGAAATGCCACTGGCTCCGATAATTCATGGTTAAGTTACACAAACACCTATCAGGGATCTTAAAGACATACTCAGACCTGACCACTCATCTACTGCGCGGCCTGCTGCGTTACCTTCTCAAGGTACGGGCTGTGCTGCATGTTTCGGGAAGAAATACTGTATTTCTTAGATAGCTAACTCTTGATCTGCCCTGGTTTTTAACATAAAACCTTTGTTTTTAGAAGAATAAAACTGTCCAATCGCATTTATATGTACATTTCACAGTTACTTAGAACACAAATAAATACCACTCCAGTCTCCACACTGATTTCACCATAAAAAAACCCCCATATGGCAGCTTTACTTGAAGAAATGAATATATTCATAATGAAAGACTCCCAGTTAAATGGTGAAATAGTTAGGTGAACACTGTTGGCAAGGTAAATAAAAGCAGACTCACTACTTGACTGGTGTGTGGAACTAGCAATACTCTCCCAACAATGATGGAGATTAAAAGACTGACCTCTCCCCCCCAGTACCCAAGTGCTTTCCATAGCAGGCTGAGAAGATCACCCCAAAGATGGGGATTAATACCAGTATTTAATAAAAAGCAACTTGCAAGTACCATAACAGCTTTATTTCCACCTGGCAAGTAAGTGCTGTAAGCACATTAGTAACGCCCACACAAGATTAATCAAGATCTACATAATAAAGGGGGATTTTTTTGTCTTTTTAAAATAAGACTTCACTGTTCTTACAGAGACAAGGAGAACACTTCAGGCAATAACTGTTTTCTCCCAGGCAAAATGTCTGTATGGATCTTTGAGAGTAGGCTAGAGAAATTAAAAGAAAAAAGTTAAGAAATACTTGAGGAAAGTAGACAAAGGCAGTACTTTTGCTCACTTAAAATAAATCTTATTTTAGGAAAATTTAACTTTAAAAAAAGGTTCCTTCGGGAAACACTTCCTATTGCAGTATGAACAGAACGTACAATATGTACTACACAAGAGTTATGCTTTCCATACATGAAGAGTGAAGTTGTCTTTCTTCATTACAACTTTTCAGGTTTTGCTTGTGATTTCTCATCTATCAGATCTTTAAATCCCAATTTTTCCAGTGGTTCGTTAGCCATAAGTTGCCTAAGTTAAAAACAATAAAACAACAAAAACATTATGCAGAACAGAGTCTATAACCAAAAGAACAGCAGCATTTTCTGTTTCATTTAATATTATTTACTCTAAAGAAATCCAAGACGTCCATAGTGAGTGACTGCCACTTGGCAAAGCCTCAGAAACTTCAGTTTTGGGAAAACAACATTCAGGGATACTTTTCCCTCTTACAAGCGGTTTTCCAATTAAATGTGTTGTTTCCTGATATTAGACATTGAGTAAGAGTTTCCTCAGAAACTGACCTGACTCTTGGCTATCTTTAATTAACAGATTGTGTAAGAGCTTCCTAAAATTCTACCTGTGCCATTTCCAGATTTTTAAGCAGATGTGGTTTAGAACAGCATTTGTGGTGCCACTATACTTTGTTGTACTGATTTTCAAACTGGTTTTGATTTGCAGCCTTCCTCATCACCAGCCCATGCAGTGTATATAAAAGCATCCTTGTATTTAAGCGCACTTAATAACGCCCTTTGTGCATTTCCCAACGAGCTCCCGGACTCACCACAGAACAGAAAGCATTGCACAGCAATGCAAGAACAGAAACATCCCTAGAAAACCACCCACCACTTTTTTCACTTGAACTGAGGAACAAGTTAAACTTTTAACTGGTAACCATAGCTAGAAAAAAAAAAGCTCCACATTGGGAAAGGCAGTTGTGTGCAGTGGAAGTTGGCCAAGTCTCGCAGTTATCCCGCCCTTCGGGCTGGATATCTACACCACGTCAAAAACATGAGCCAAGCAAACTGCTGAAGCCACAGAAAACACCTGGTTCTTACAGGGACACAAACTTCCTGCATGAAGAATTAGGAAGAAAATATTATTATTAGGAAGATATTCTTGGCTGTGCGGGTGGTGAGCCCCTGGGGCAGGTTGCCCTGAGAAGCTGTGGCTGCCCCATCCCTGGAGGTGTTCAAGGCCAGGTTGGACGGGGCTTGGAGCAACCTGGGCTGGGGGGAGGTGTCCCTGCCCGGGGCAGGGGGGTGGCACTGGGTGATCTTCAAGGTCCCTTCCAACCCAAACTGTTCGATGATAACCTGATTCTACGAACGCCTCCACCGCGGGTTCGCTTCCCCTCCCCGCAAAGGGAGCCCCACTGCTTCCCCGCCCCGGCCTCCCCCGGCCCTCCCTCAGCCCCCGCCGCCGGGCCGGGCTGTGCCCCGGGGGCCGGGGTACCACTTGCCTCTCCATGCGGCACTCCAGGTAGGCCATGGCGCGCTGCCGGCAGGCCCCGCTCTCGTAGCCGCTCTCGCGGAGGCACTCCATGAACCGCTCCTTGAAGGCGCTGCACTCCCCTGCAATAGACAGCGAAGGCCGCGCTACCGCGGGGCCGCCCGGGCCCGCGCCCCCCCCCCCCGGCCCGCCCCGCGGGGAGCTGAGGGGAGGCCCGGCGCTAGGCCGCGGGCAGGCCAGGCCCGCGTTACCGCACCGAAGTGATCCAGCGGGAAGGCGCCCTTGTCCGGCGGCCGCGGCTTGAAGCTCTTGCTGCCGAAGTTCATGGCGGTGGACATGTCGCCTGTGTGTACGGGGGACACGCACCCGGGACCGGGGTCGCTCCGGTCGCACAGCGGCCGCCGGGGGGAGCCGAACACCGATCGTCGCCGCCGAGCGCCGAGCGCATCGAGCGGGGCACGTGACCGGGGGCGGGGCCACGCCTGGGCATCGCTATGGCAACCGGAGCGCCTCGCTCCCGCGGGAGCGTTCGCCGGGGGGGGGGGGGGGGGGGGNCGGCAACGCAATAGGCCGATGCGGGCGAGGGGCGAGAGTGACGTCACTGCCGCGGGCCCCGCCCACCAGCGCGGGTCACCATGGAGACGCCGCCGCCGGCCGCCATGTTGGCGCGGGCCGGGGGTGTCGGTCCCTGCTCCTCCCCCGGGCCCCGGGCTCGGCCGATCTCTGCCAAATCCAACGGTTTCTTCTCATAAAAACCGCGTTATTTTCCTCATTCACTTCTGAGCTCGGCGAGAGCGGTGCGCCCGGGCAGCCTCCCTGCGGGGGGCGGGGGGGGGGAAGTGATTTGTCCTCATTCGTTTGGAAATGAGGGGCAAAAGAGCAAAACTGGTGTCAGCAAATTTATATGGGATCAGCCTCACCCGAGTCTCTCCCGTTCCGCCCCGGAGCTGGCAGTCGGGGCCCGGGCTGCAGCCGGGCTCCTCATAGAACCACAGAACAGTTTGGGTTGGAAGGGACCTTGAAGACCACCCAGTGCCAC
>RSEF01000014.1:4779968-4814044 GCA_003993805.1 Himantopus leucocephalus
TAGCCCTTTGCTGGACCCTCTCCAGCAGTTCCCTGTCCTTCTGCAAACACTCGTGCTGTCTATGCCGTAGCCAGCTCCACTCCAACAGAGCAGTGATGGCTCTATATAAATAGAAACTGTAAATTCCCTCCATCCATACCCAACTGTGCCACGAGGATTTTTTCCTCACTCTTACTGTATCTTGTAAAGTCTCAAGAGTCCTAGTGGTCACAGCATTTGCTCAGCGAAGAGTCTGGCAGAACAGGATATTCTTGGAAATGTCTCGGAGAAGAGGGCCCAGACTGAGACCTCCAAAGTTGCGCAACAAATCTTGAGATGGACATGACCATCCATTGCCCTCCTTTCGTTGCCCGCCCTGCCCAGCCCTCTTCTGCAGAGAGTAATTCCTCCTTATGAAAAACTCTACTCTTGATAACAAGCCTTGGAGAACAGGCAGACGTGCAGGCACCTTTTTCATGTCAATCTAGTTAGAGTTTATTGATTCCCCTTGCCTTCGGCTAATGTACTTTTATTATTATTAATAAATAATCATCATTTTTCCATCAGCGGAGCCTGCACCCGGGAGCCTCGGAGGATTCTAGCAAAAGTGTTATTAAAACTAAAGATTTCTAAAGGGTTGAACAGCAGTCCAGTAATCTGACAGAATCTGCAACTGGGGAGCAAAATATCCCCAGTTGAGAATATGTGATAGAGCATCACATTGGCTCCTTCCCCCAGAGCCACCATTTAAAACTGTGCCCTCCTGTTCATGATCAGTTCTGCTTTGTTGTCCTCCCCTGGGGATGCAAAGGGTGCGGGTGGCTCCGGGGGAGCTGTCGCCCGGGCACGCGGGCTCTTGCGGGACCCTGCCCTGGCATGGGGCATGACTCAGTGCACCCCGAGTGCCAAAGCTGCCGCCGTGTGCTCCTCCTGGCTGGCACCCCCTCTGCAATAGCTGCCCGGGCAGCCTCCCTCCTCCGTCCTCTGCCTGGCCAGCGGCGGAGCCTGGTCCTGGCTCCTCCCAGGTTACAAAGATCCAGGATCTCTTTCCCAATCTAGGCAGAAGGATTGCCTGGAGGGGATGGTTTCTCCTAGAGGATTGCATGCATCTGCTCATAAACAGGCAAGACGGCCGGGAAAGAGTCATCACCGAACTCAGAGACAGAGATGGACATCCAGGCACACAGTCCTCTGGACAGTAGACTGCAAAATAGCGACTGAAGTGGTGTCAGGGGCATTTTGGTATTGCCAGCAGAGGAGTTTTGGGACAGAGATCAACAGTGTCAGCAGTGAAAACACTGTGCTTCTCAAGGAGGTGATGTTACTGGGGTGGCAGGAAAGCCATGAGAATCAGAGCTGTCACCTGTAAGTAGACCGGCTCCCATCTGCAACCCTGAATTAGCACACCTTCTTGCCACCACCGTTCCATCTCCTCCCTGGGCAGCCTTGTCTTCCCTGAGGACCTCCTTGCCAGCTGCACCCTGGGCCACGCATTATCGTAGGCTTTCCCACCTGCATCCTGCTTCCTCCATTGCATCACCAGTGGTCCAGCTGAGTCCTGTGACCTGGCACTGTGACAGCAATCCAGCATGGGTCCTGTCCCTTAATTCTGACCCTCAAATCACGTAGACCATAACATGCCCATAACACAGATTTTCACTGGAAAACAAACACCTTGCCCCAGTGTTGTAATGAAACAGGAGCTCCAGATTAAGATAATCCATGTTTGAGAACGAAATAGAGTGCTTTATGTGGCAGGGGAAAAAAGTACATCTGGTCTAAATGGAAGTAAACAAGACCTCAGAGTCCTTTTCTCTGTGTAAAGCCACTTCCCCAGAAGGTGTGTTCAGGCAATGACAGAAGGGCTATAAAGGGACCCCGAGATGCTCATACCCACACGCTGATTTAGACATGGCCATACAGAGTTTGCTGCAGTACGTGGGCTCCAGCTCCCTGCTCTGTTTGGCAGCGGGGCTGGTCGCTCTGCTTTACTGTCTTACCAGCTTGAAGAAGTCGGTTCGCAGTTTGCCTCCTGGGCCACGACCTCTTCCTCTGATCGGGAACTTGAACGTGGTGGACCTGAAAAAGCCATTCCAGTCGCTGACAGAGGTAGGGTCCGAGCGAGCAGGCAGGAGGAAAACGTGCAATTCCTGAAGCGAGAAATGCAACCAGGGAGATGGAGAGGCGGTGGTGTTTGCGTTGTGTGGAGGGCAGAAACGAGATATTGGGCGTATAGGCAGGCCGGCAGGGTGACTTTACCTTCAGAGGTATACACACACACACGTATTTATATCTATAAATACAATACACACACTCCTTCCTTTATACACACACCAGCGCAGCCCCCCACCCCTTGCAATCAGCTCCATATTGTTGGTATTTCGAGCCCCTGAGAGGCTGCAGGTAGTAGACTCCAGTTGGGGCAGTCTGCTGACACATCAGGACTGTCTGCCATCAAGAGGTGTCTCACTGCAGACAGATCTCTCCCACGGAAGGAAGGAAGGAAGGAAGGAAGGAAGGAGAAGAAGGGAGGAAGGGAGGGAGGAAGGAAGGGTGGGTATCACCCCCACAGCAGAGGAAATGGGGTGATATGCACATTCCTTTCCAAAGCTAATTCTGTCCCCGCCGTGCAAAGCTCAGCTCTGCCTCCCCAGCCCTTCCCCTGCGCACACACGCTGGCCAGGGTTATTTAAGACTTGATGTGCGGCTTTTGTATGTCTAGCTAAACAAATTGCTTTTTCTTATGCGGCTCCACGGATACTTTTATTTCTAAAAGAGAAAAAAAAAAGGCAAATATTATAAAGCCAGGTGCAATGTTTGTTTCAGAAAGTGTCTGCTGTCTTCCCATAGGGAGGTGGGGAAAAGTCAACGTGAATTCAGATTTCTTCTGGTTGCTGTAGAGACGGTTGAGGTGCCGTGAGTGATGGGTGACCTGTCACATACCCTGTGCCTGTGCTTACCGGACACTACGACTGGGGAAACCCAGTCCCCAGTGAACTTCGTCAGCTCACCTGGCAGGGCAGACACCAAAATTCTCCAGTTAGTTGTGGAAGAAAGGGCATCCTGGGCTGCCAAAGTACAGCATTCCTATGGCCATCGCGCAGTGTTCATCTGCCTTGATTTACAGTGCAGAGGATTGTGCAGAGCACAGTTTTGATGGGCTTCTGGTCCTGAGCTCCCATCTGATCATAGGTGTGTTTGAGGGGGCTGGTGTGGAAGAGCAACTATTTTTGGCGGTACTGGGAGTTTTTATGATATAAATGTCACACGAAGGCACCAGATGCGTTTCCTATAATGTGCCTAGCAGCTTTCTTCAGGCTTTCAGGCCTGCTGCATCCAATACTTGTGTTGCTGAGAAAAACCAGGGTTGATGCCAAGAAGTACTAATGCAAAGACACGACCAAAGGAGGGCTGGGAGGCGGCTGGGGTTCCCTGCCCCTGGCTCTGCCACACGGTCTGTGAGCTGCCGGGGATGAAAGAACAGCGTTAATGTTATCTCCCAAGCCGTCGAACCACTGTTTGATGAAAACAAATTCAATTTGTCTGGTGTAATAAGGGGAGCTGCTTCTAATCTGAAATTCAATTTTCTGTATGTATCTAATGCATAGCAAATGGTAACCCAGGCACATCAGAAACACGAAGACATTTGGAGCGGATGGCTTGCAGTGTGTTTAAACCAAGTCGAAAATACCGAGTGAATGATTAGCTTGTCAAAGCCACCCTTCTGTGTAACAGATGATTCATCTTTAATTTGCTGTAAAAGCCTAGAGCTCCTATGGCATTATCTACAAGAATATGCTTCCTAGTCGGATTCAAGTTTCTGGTGGCCAGCAAATAATTTTGCGATGACTGCAACACTACCCACCTTGCCCTAATTAGAGACAAGTGCTGTCCTGAAAGAAAGAGTTATTGTCTAGCTTTGTTTTTGTAGTGTTTGTGGCTTCAGCCTCAAAGGCGTGTGCACGCCCGCTTGCCTCGGGTCAACAGCATTAAAATAAACAGGCCTGCCTGCTACAGCGTTCTCTAACCATCCTCCGAACAGTAGTATTGCTACGCTGGCCTGTTACTGCAGAACACCGCAGGAATGCTATGCCATTTTATTGACTCCTCTGATAGGAGCAGCGATAGCAAACACCTTGTTGTGCAAACAGGGCGCAAGCAGAGATGCTGGCGATTGATAGCTGGTGCTCATTAGTTGCGTTACGGCAGCACCTGGAGACTTCAGGCAGGGCTGGGAGGCTCCTTTCGGGCTCCAAACCACCTAGGGTGGCTAGTGTTAGCGTTAGGGTCCAGACGGGGTCTTGAATGAACGCATTTATTCACCTTGACAGCTCTCCAAGATATACGGCAACGTCTTCACTGTGCATTTCGGACCCAGGAGAGCTGTGGTACTGGCTGGATATGAAACCATCAAGGATGCCCTTTTAAATCATGCTGAAGAATTTGGAGAGAGGGCAGAAATACCCATATTTAGGAAAATGACACAAGGAAATGGTAAGCGACCTTTTGGTTGGTTAGTTTTTGTAGTTTGTCTATGTTCACGGTATTCTTACAGCAGAGAGTATCATCCCCTTACGGGTCGCTTTTGGTTTATATAACTGTGTATCAAGCAGCTTCGGCACCGGTGTGAAAGGCCTTCCAAACGGTTATTAACCACAGGTAACGTAAGGATGTCACACCTTTATTTTAGGCATAGCATTCAGCCATGGAGAGCTATGGAAAACTATGAGGAGATTCACCTTGTCCACACTGCGAGATTTCGGAATGGGAAAGAGAACCATTGAGATCCGAATCCTGGAGGAAGTAAATTCCCTTATCAAATATTTTGAATCCTACCAAGGTGAGTGTCAAGACTTTCATCCAGAGACAGAAAACATGTCTAGCAGGACAATAAAGATCAAGGAAAGTTTACCTCTGAGCAAACAGTTAAAGTTCAGCACACGCTGAAGGAGGTTATTAAACCAAGGCCTTAAAACACTGACACCGAGTGCCCTGCTATGCATTCTGGGTGCTGAATGATTTTTTTTCTTTGGGAGCTCAGGTCTACATTTCCATAGGAAACCAGACTGAAACGAGCATAATCACATCGCCATTTGTTTTCATTGCTTGAAATACAGGGAAACCGTTTGATACGAAGATGATACTCAACAATGCTGTATCCAATGTCATCTGCTCTATATTGTTTGGAGAGAGGTTTGAATATGATGATCCTGTATTTCTAACTTTGCTGAAGCTGATAAATGAAAATACTAAGCTGTTGGGCTCCCCTATGGTGCTGGTAAGAGCTTGATTTTATATTTTATTTTTTAGATTTTTTGGGGGTAGCTGGTTGCCTGTGTTTGTCCTCCTGGCCTCCCACATCTTGCCTCTTGGGAACAAGAACATTATCAGCCAGTCTGTACGGAACACATCTGCGGTTCTGTATCCTCAATGCACAGATTCCCAGGCCCCTGCGCTTAGTCTGTGAAGCTTTATTAGAAAAGGAAAAAAAACCAAAGTCTTCACAAAAGGAACTGTCTTACCGTCTTTGAAAAGCAGAAGCACAATACGTTTCATATCAGAAATGAATATCTTTTCATATCTGAAATGCCGTGTCAAATCTGCCTCCTTGTATTACACCTTCAGTAACTGTCTTAATTCTGCCGCCCCTAGAACCAGGTTTGACGAACTTATTTTTCTTTTATTTTGGCCACGGAAACTCAACCTTAGCAAACTAACAGCTGATATAAGCCCGTTCCTTCCTGACACAAAGCTTCTGCTTTGAACAGCAGTGGAGTCATCTTCCACCCGAGCACAGGTCAGAGCTACCCACTGTGTAACTAACGCTCTCGAGGACGAGGCACCAGCTAACGTTGGGTGTTTAATTGTCTGGCAGGGCAGCTAGTGGTCTCCTTGAAGAAGTGCACACCTCTCATGGGATGATGGCGTGAGACCCCTCCTTTCTCCTGGCAGCGCGTATGTCCGTATGACATACCGCGATGCTGTGCTCAGTCCAGCTCCCAGGAGCGGTGTAGTTGGGTGAGCTCGGTGCTGTGCCTGAGCTAATTGGCTCGGAAAGCACCGTGTTGGCACAGCAATATTGTCTGTCTGTGGAGGTGGCCAGTTCGAGTCCCTTCTGCTGCCATAGGATGTGACACACCTGAGGGCTTTCCCTGGAGCAAGTACAATGCTCACATTCCCGTCTTTCACATCTGAGACCCTCTGTCCCACCACCTACACAGCTGGAAGCCCTGAAAGAAGATTAAGCTGATGAGTCTCCCAAAGGTCACGGCAAGGACTCAGGCAGAGGTATAACAGAGAGGACACCCTATTTCTGCAGCAGTGCATAGCTGCTTGGGCTGTACGAGCGAATGTGGGGGAATTACGGCCTGAAACGTCAGGCCATGGGACAAGGGACCAGCAGTGTGACTTGAGATACCAGTATGTGTTCAAAACACCAATTAACTTCTCTTGCTCTACAGCTATACAATTTCTACCCATCCCTTGGATTTCTCTCTGGAGCTTCCAAGACTGTGCTACAAAATGTCAGTGAACTGAACGCTTTTCTCCAGAAGCTCTTCCAGGAACACAAAGAAGAGTTTAATGAAAATAACTTAACAGGCTTCGTTGATGCCTTTCTGATGAAGCAACAACAGGTACTTTAAAGCTAAGTCTCAGAGTCTTTTTATTCTCTTAGCTCTGACTATTATTATGGCTGACCATCAGTCAGGGATGGGGAGTGAGTGGAAACAGAAGAACTGCAGCGAGCAGAATATATCGAAGCTCATACTCACAGTGAGCTGTGCTGTACCCGCTCCATAGCGCCACTGAAACTGCCGGTTAAAGGGATCTAGTTGTCAAGAAGTCCCACGTGGGTGAAATAAGTTACCACTCAGCACACATAGGGAGATCATCCCAAACCCTCCTGCAAGAATGGTACAGTGATAAACGTAACTGCACTAACTAAATTCCAACTAACCTAATATCTGGATGTGGGGATTGCACATACTCTTGGGGCCAGACAAATTCCATACAGCACAGGCCCTAATGCTAAAATACTAAACATCTAGTTCCGCAGAGCACATAAAGTCACAAAAAGCTAAAATGCAGATAAAACTGGTAGCAACGCGATCACATATTGGTATCACTTGCTGTAGAACTTATGGCCATTACCTGTATGTTTTGAAGGAGTCAAAGAAACCCCACACAATGTTCAACAACAAAAGCCTGTTGTTTTCAACTCTGGACCTCTTTGCCGCTGGGACAGAGACTACTTCAACGACTGTGCGCTGGGGTCTTCTTCTGATGATGAAATACCCAGAAATTCAGAGTAAGGCTGAGAAGTCTTCTTGTATGGTATGCTATTGCATGCTTAAGGCTTTGGTTATGGAAGGGAGTGGAACTCATTCAGCGTTGTCTAGAGTAATTATTCTGAGTACTCTGAGAGAGATAACAACCAACCGTTGACATTACAAAGGAATTTTATTCAGCTGGATTGCAATAAACCAGCCCAGCCAAGTGGGAGAGGCTAAGGGCCAGGCTACAGTTACAGTAAAGCTCCCCCGTCGTTATTCTCCTGCAGGCTATGGGCTTACGTCACTAAAGGTCTCCTCAGGAGCTGATTGTGATCTGGTTCCTGTTGAAGGCTATGGGGTAACAAGGGTGTGCGATCAGAATCAGGCATGGGGTGTACTGTAGGGACCCCATTCAAGCTCCCCGGGCTCAAGAGCAAACCTGAAAGAACCACGCCATGCTCTGACTCACCCACCTCTGCTCTTCCCAAATACCCCTCCAAGTTTTCCCTTTGCTTCGTCTTGGCCAAACTGAGGCCATTTCAGTTGCACGATAAGAGAGTTATCAGCTTCTTAATCCTTTCCTCCCTCCAAGGAAAGATTCAGGAAGAAATGAACCACGTCATTGAACCAGGAAAACTGCCTAAGTTAGAAGACCGGAAAAAAATGCCTTATACAGATGCAGTGATACATGAAATACAAAGGTTTGCCAATATTGTCCCAATGGGTGTATCACGATCAACTCCTACCGACGTGAATTTCCAAGGCTACGTGATTCCTAAGGTGAGTTTTGAGGCTAGCAGCTTACACTGCACAGATTCCTTACAGGTTTATTTAAAGCAGGCAAGAAGAAAAATATAAAAGTCTAAAGACACTGTGATGGGTGGTTTAGTCTGTGGTGTGATCCTTTGCCTTGGATCCAGGGTAGCTGTTATAAACATGCACTGGACTGCTCTGTTACAGCTGTTTGAATCCAGAATAACCAGAGAGCTTAATTCAGTCACACTGGTTTGAATCTCTTATGCCAATTGGGGAACCTCTCCTTCAGCATCTTTCTTGAAAGATCCAATTCTGTAAGAAGGGAACGTTTTGTGGTCCAGAAAGAGAGCAGCAGCTACTGATAAGGGGCAGAGGCACAGCGGGGCAGGGAAGCATCCCCCAGTTCTGTTTGCCATGGCTCAGTCTTATTTGCCTCTTCGCTTTAGAAAAAAGAAAGCAGCCTGGCTCGACTAGGAGTGTGATCTGCTCCGAACAGCTATCATGAGTTTCTTTGATCCCTTTCAGGGTACAGAGATTATTCCGCTCCTGACCTCTGCTCTGAATGACGAGTTACACTGGAAAACCCCAGAACAGTTCAACCCTTCCCACTTCCTGGATGCCGATGGGAACTTCATTAGGAGAGAGGCATTTATTCCATTCTCCATAGGTGAGAGGGGTAATGGGTGCACCACCCGGGGTTAGGCTGATGGCGCAGTTCCCACCGATTCCAGGAAAGTATGGAAGTCGGGGACATATAACATAGGATAAGGGATTGCTGGTCATTTGTCCTGTCCACTATTGCTGTAGCTAAACACCTCTTCCTTGGAAGATCTGGGAGACACTGATTTACCCATAGTCACTAAATGATCTCGCATACCTACAGGCTTCTGTGTGGGTTGAGACCAAGCCAGTAGCACCTCTAATATACAGAGAGAAGGAAGAGAAAATTTCCTACCTCAGCAGCCTGCTCTTATGGGCTGTACATCCACTTTAGAAGGTCTCAGACACCAACACTAACAGTTACGGTGCCGATCATTTACTTCTCTCCTGGTTGTTTTCAGGACGAAGGGCTTGTGTTGGAGAAGGACTGGCCAAAATGGAGCTGTTCCTCTTCTTTGCAGGCCTGCTCCGCAAATTTGTTTTCCACCCCGCTCCAGGAGTGGATAAGTCAGACCTAGACCTCACTGCTGATGTCGGCTTCACCTTGAACCCCATGCCTCACCTGGTTTGTGCTGTGCCCTGTGAATGACCAAACGATATGGAGTTAGAGTAGTGTTCACTTCAAGCTTGAAACTCTATAGTTACAGGGGAAAAAAACCTGTCTGTACCCGAGCTTTAGGGGAAGGAAGACAGCGGGCACTGCTATTTTTCTCTCATTCATGCCATTCTTTCCAACAGCTCTTGTGGTGTCTATATAATGCAAACCCTTCAGACACCTCTGAGTACTGCTCTCAGAAACAGCGTGATTCATTCCTGGAACAGCACATCAGAGATGCAGTTTTCAGAGCTGTTTGAAAGAATGAAATGGCTTCAAGCCTCCTCTACCGATGTGACCCATCAGAGGCTCTCCCCTGAGAGTCTCCACAGGGAATTTCTCAGCTTCAAGTCCAAGCTCTATAGCAGAGCTGATTATTGATGGCCCAGCTGGAGACAACAGACACTTAATGGATCTAGAAATCTCCCCAGGATGATTGTTCAGCTGAGCCTCAGACTGAGCTTCCATTGTACGATACTACCTGCCTTATCTTTATTACCGAGTCCCAGACACGAGGGTGTAACGTGGGCTGACGCCAAGAGCCAGGCATGGGACAGTTATCAGAAAACATCTAAGGGGTTTGGGAAGTGGGTTCATTCCAACTCACACTACGCGCTTTATGCTGAAGAGCCTATTTATGATGGGGCCAGTCTAGCAGCTTTCTGCTTCTGCTCAGAAAGGCATTCTACCACTCCCTCACCTCTCCTGCCTACATGCTGGCTCTGGCACTCGTCCCGTCCCTTACTGGGCCATCTTAGATCCCTAAACTGGCAGAAAACGACCAGCCACAGAAAGTGAAGGGTTTCTGACTCAGCATGGCTAAAGCTGGACACAAGCCTGAGGCAGTGTGAGGGCGACGCAGCCTGGGGCTGGGCAGCAGGGCTACCGCGCTCCCATCGGAGACCCAGAGAGGCTCAGCCCTCTTCTCCCCTTCCATCTTAGGTGCCATAGTCGCTCTCTAGATCCTTTCCACCCACCACAGAGAGAGGGAGGCTCTTTCAGTGCGTGGTTCGACTGCCATAAGGTCTGACCTGCTCCCCCTCTCCATTGACTGCAGGGGAGCCATCATCCCCAGGCTCCTAACTCAAACTTCAGTCTCGTGTATCCGGTGTGTTGGGATAATAGGGACAGTATTTTCCATGAGAGTCAAAATGGGGCTTAAACTCTTCAGAAAATGTTGCTGTCTGTCTTCAGCTCCACGCCAGACACACAGCCCCTGGCATTTCAAGCTGTCTTCCTCTCCTTGGGTGAGGGATAGGCAGCAAGGTCTCCTGGCAGAGTAACGGATCAGCCCGCCGAGCCGAGCAGTGACCGCTGCCACGGGCTCCCACAGACACTCCGTGTGCTCAGCGCACAGCAGGAGCAGGGCCACCGCAATAGGACCTGCAAGCAAAATCTTGGTGCTTGCAGAAGTGTTTTGGCCGCTTAGGTAGGAGCTGACGTTACAAATTCAGAGCTGACAATGCTCCCATTCTGCCAGCAGAGATCCTCCATCACTGTCAAGGCTAACAGCATTTTGTGTGTAGTCACTGTAAAAATAGATGTAAAACTGGTAACAGAGCCTGGAAGCAGAAGCAGGTTAGACCTCGTTACCGAGTCGCTCACCTGTACCGTTACCTTGTCATACAGCATCTCCGTAGGAAACTGGTGACACCCCAGAGATTGCAGCTGTCCTGGAGCAGCTGGTTGATTACTACAATTAATCACCTATTTCGTGTAGCAGCCATTAGGAGTAGGAACGAGTAGCTGTACCCGCAAGGCTACGCTCGCTGAGGGAAGCGGCGTACGTGTGTGAAATCTGAATGGTGGGGTGGGTACAGGGGAGGAGGCTCCTTCTTGTGCTGTGACACAGGCGGGAAACCACAGGCGGGTTAGGGAGCAGTGAGTCACTGAAGGCGCTTTTGTGTTGGTTTGGAGGCAGGAAAGGCAGGTGAGGCTGGAAAGAAAAAAGGGAGAAACAGAAAGTTACAGAAACCGAGCGGGTGGTTGTGGTGAATCTATAACATCAAAGCAAAGTTGCTGTCATCTAAAGCTGATCTGTGCTGCAAATGGAAGGAAGGAAAGCAGGAGGAGACTACTGAAGGGATGACAACGTAGGGCAGTCTTTGTTTGGCCAAGACCCTGACTCTTCACACTGGCTTTAGTTCACGCAACTAAAGGCAGCACTGTAATAGCTGTGCTGTGCCGCGTCCCGTGGGGCCGGCTCCAGCTTCTGGGTCCATCTCAAGGAGTCCGCTCAACGCCCTGTCTCACCAAGGCGTCCGCTCAACGCCCTGTCTCACAAGAGAGCCTTCGCTGTCGCTGTTTGTTTTGCTGTTGCTCTATTTGCGGTCTAACTACTGCAAGCCTGACCTTATCTCCTACTTAATAAATGAGCATTTTACTCTGTTGCTGTTGATCTCCCTCGTGTTGCAGGATGGAACTGATTTCAGGTCAAAACGCTAAAACCGGGCTGCAGCACCTTTAACACACCCACCCAGAGAGGTGAGCACAGGCATCCCCAGGCAACACGCAGCCAGGACACGTTTAGCAGCGCGAAGAGTGAGCAATACCCATAGCCACAAACAGCTCAAAGGCAATAATTGGATTTCTAACTCCAGAAAATCACAACCGCTGTCTGAGACGGGACGTGGCTCCGGATGACTCTCTGATGTGGACTCTTACACTGATTCCTGTGGCTCCTGCCCTTCCTAAAAAGACCTTGTCGCAGTAAAAGCCAGCCGGAGCTACCTGAGGCTGCAGTCCTGGATGCAGAATGGGACTGGCAGGGAAGGCACGGAGATTTGGGGGGATTTGCGTTAATTTAAAGGATGCGGGGCTGGTACTTTACTGGCTGGCTCTCGGGCAGGGTCGGTGGGTGATGCCCGTGCTCCAGGTCCTCACCAGCACCACCGGGTCCGCACGCCGTGGCGGGGGATTGCCAGGTGGGCACAAGGGCTGGAGGACAACCCAGCTGCGAGCACCCCGCGGGGCCCGGCTGCCCCAGGAATGCACCCGGAGCGGTGTCAGCGCCCGGCGGGTGTTTTGTGCTCGGCTCTGTGTGCTCAGGCAGGGGAGCACGTAGCAGCGCGGCTCCGGAGCGAAACACGTACCAGACAGATTATTGAGACAGGAATTTCTTGTCATCGCAAGAGCTTTACTTACCTTTGTCATTTTAATGCATTGCACTCAGAGCCTGGTTTAAAAAAAACCACAACCCAGTGCACTCCACTCCCCCCCCCACAGCTTTTTGGAGATAATTTAAGTGTCTTTCTGAAAGGCCTTTTTATGATTTCAGCGACTCCCTGGGCAAGGATGAAATACCAGGAGAGTGGCAGCAACACGTAACTTTTTCACCGCGGGGTGCTGCCGGTCAACCAAAACGCCCTGCAGGAACAAACATTTTGCGCGGGGCGCAGAGCATGTGCCATTGCAAGTTCTCAGGGCAATGCCCACATCCTGCACCCTGTGCCAGCACTCATCCTTCTTGCCGGTCTTTCCCTCTGCCTCTTCGCTCGCTTGTGCAGGCAGGGTTGAGTCATCCTAGGCATGCTCTGGGGGAAACCGTTGCCTCCAGCCCATTTCTTGGAAACTTATAAAAAAAATTAGAAAAAAAACCCACCCAGAAACGTTGCAACACACTTGCTGCTTCTGCTTCTGCGGGGCTGTTGCATTGTAACATCACCACACCACGCAGGCAGCTCCAGCGTGGAGCCAAGCAGCCGTTTGCAAGGCTGAGGACCCATATTTGCTGAATCATAGAATGGTTTAGGTTGGGAGACACCTTAAAGACCACCCAGTTCCACCCCTGTGCCATAGGCAGGGACACCTCCCACCAGCCCAGGTTGCTCCAAGCCCCGTCCAACCTGGCCTTGAACACCTCCAGGGATGGGGCAGCCACAGCTTCTCGGGGCAACCTGCCCCAGGGGCTCACCGCCCTCACAGCCAAGAATTTCTTCCTAATATCTCATCTAAATCTCCCCTCTTTTGGTTTAAAACCATTCCCCCTCATCCTATGGCTCCCCTCCCTGATCAAGAGTCCCTCCCCAGCTTTTCTGCTGCTCCTTTAGGGACTTTAAGTACAGGAATAATGGCCTTTATATGAGCTAACCTTTGGATAAATGTACCTTTAGCCTTGTGCTTCCTGATCATATAAGACAGTTCTTTCTTCCCTGAACAATCTTATTCCATTGGCTCTTTATTCCCAATATCCTCCTGAAAGCCACTGTTCAACCAGGGAAATCTCAGTTCCTTCTGTAGGAGATTTAAACCTTTTCGAGGGATGCAAACTGCAGGTGTTTTCTATCTTTGACTTAAAATAATCCCATTCTCCTGTCGTGTTCCCTTTCTGAAGCCTGCCAGGTCAGCTGGCTTCATTAACTTCATTAACTACTTCCCTCTCTCTCTCAGGAGCTGCTCTTGCAAAATGAGGAATCCTCCCAGAAGTTTCAAATCTAATTTTGTCTTTCCATTCCACTCATCAATCCACTCATGATCACTTGATCCAAGCTAATTTTCCGTGGCTAGCTGTTACACGTCCTCTGCTTCAGACACAAAGTCTGAAATCACATCCCTCCTGGGCAGTCCAGAGCCGACTTTATGAAGGAGTTTATGGGCTACCACCCCCAGGGATACACGGGCTTTGCCATTATTAACAACCTTTGATCTCCACTTGACATCCAGAAAGCTGAAGTCTCCCCTAACAATACTATTTGTCTCGCGAGTAACACGGCGACCTCAAACCCTACCCAAATCTGAATCTGGAGGTTTCTGGCAGGATCCAAAGAAGCCTACTTGTTTCCCGTGTCAGCGGAGCGTTTGGAGGGTCACAGCACTGCTAACGAAGGACCTTGAGGTCTCAGGGGGAGGAGGAGGCCGTAGAGGAATGCCAAGCACCTTTTCCCATGTATGTGTTCTTGCACACACATGCATGGGTTTGTAATTTGAAACTCTCTTTACTTCTGGACAGGCTTTGCAAACTGCTTAGACCACATTCTCTGAGGTGTTTAAAGAGGGTGGAGTATGCAGTATTTATTTAGGTACTCTACAAACCTTAATAAGAATCGAGTGCTTGTAGCAATCGCAGAAAGCAAACAGAAAGCCAGCTGGCAGAAACCGAACAGTGCCACTGCACTTTTGTTGCTTCTAACCCCCCCAAAAAAACAGATTATTACTGAAAAAATGTCTTTTTTAATTTCATTTATGTCCGATCCTGCGTTAATTTGTCTGCTGTGTGCAGCAGTGCTATTAGCTGTACTCTATTTTTCAACTGGCTATAAAAATTCAGCTTTTAAGTTTCCTCCTGGTCCAACTCCTCTTCCGATCATTGGTAACCTGCACTTGGTGGATCTTAGAAGGCAAGATAAATCACTAATGAAGGTAGGACGAAAACCCCCAAACCCAGACCCTCAATAGATTTTAAAGCTGCTGGGATATATCAGTGAGAACTTTTTGTCTTTTAAAATTCAAACTAAATTTTAAAGGTGTGAAAACTGCTTTATGATATTTTTCTGGGTTTCTTCTAGCCGATGTCTGTATTGACGCAGTGTCATTTATGAGTGATCAACCATTAGAAAAAGACCTCTGGGTAATATGGGAATTCTTCATGTAATTGTGATGATGTACATGAAGTATATAATGCCTGTGGGATTTGAAATACTAATTTGACAGCTCGGACACCCAGAAATCTTTTAAAGCATTAGGACATAACTAACATGAAATGAAATTGCTTCCCTCCGCTCCGCCCTGGACAACCTGTAAGGGGAATTCCACGATGCAGTGACCCCAAAACTGCTTCGGAGAGGGCCAAAATCCAGATGCCCCCTTGCAAATTCCACTTCCCTCTTGATGAATTGGACACGCATTAAAATCGAGACGGCAGTGCAAGAGAGGGATGGAGAAGTTGCACTAAGGAACCAGAATGAATAGCCCGTAAGCTCCTCTACTAACCTGTAATTAAGACGACTTACCCCACTTGCGGTGGTAAACTGTTCTTCGGTGCAAGAGGCGGCTGGCACAGCCCGGGGTGTTCGTGTCAGGCTGCCGAGCGCTCCCTCCCCGCCGCAGCAGAGAGCACCCTCGGGGACCGACCTGCGCCAGGGTCAGGGAGAGAGTGCGCAAACAGACAGCGGCGGCTCACGCGGAGGTGCCGACACGGCTCCCGTAACACCGCCGCTCGGCAAACACCGGCGCTTCGCTGGGAGCAGCCGAGCGGTGGGTCAGCACCGCCACGGGGTGAGGCTCCCAGCGCCCGGCGGCCGCAGGGACAGTGTCAGGGCTGGGGTCGGTTTACCCAGCGGGGATGGGCAGACGGCGCCGCAGCCTCTGACCGGCGGTTTGGCATTACCTCTGCGTGCTTTCCTCACCTGCTCGGCTGTGTTTGGTATCGCCTATGTTTGCCTTTACTTTGGGATTACTCCGGAGGGGTTATCCCTCCGTCTCACCCCACTGAAAGCAAAAAGCGGTGACTGCATCGAGCAGCAGGCACCAGTGTTTGTCGGCTGGGCACCCCGACGGGGGCGTTCGCAGGGCTTGGGGGGATCCCCCGCTCGCTCCTGTGAAAGCTGCCGTCGGACCCGGCGCAGGCTGAGGCTGCAGGCGTACGCCGTGCCTTTGCTTAGGCACAGATCTGAGCTGTGCCTTCCCATCACCTTCCTCCAGCCAAAACTCTTCTTGGCTGTCCCCGGCTGCCGTTTTCAAGCTGCCAGGGAGCAAGATGCAGCCGCAGTGGCGGGGCGGAGGTGGGCAGGAGCATTCAGGCTCCCGCGGTCCCCGAAGCAGGACATGCATCTCCTGTCAGCCTCCTCCCGCAGCCCTTTCCCTGGAAAAGAGCAGCGGGGATCCGCACGCAGCACAGCTGGCTTGGGGGGCACGCATAGGACATGCCAGCGGGACCGCATGCTCCTGGAGGGATTTTCAGCCCCGCAAGGCATCGCGTTGCCTTTGCAAACCGCCCGGCATGGCACAGCTTTGGTGGGGAGCTGCAGAGAATTTGTCCTGGGGCGCGTGGCAGTGAAAAAGCCGCTCTGTGTCATGGCAAAAATACATCCAAAGCCTTCCTAGTGCAAAACGAGCATCACTTTGTGTACAGGCATGGGGACAGCCTCCTGCCCCTGCCGTGGGTTTCCCTGCTGTGCCCCGCTGAGCTACAGCTACCAAAGCCAGGTCCAAGCAGAGGGGCGCGGATTTGCAATTTGTGGTCATCCAGGGCAAACTGAACACCTGGCGTGGCGCAAACGGCTCCTCTGGTCTAGCAGCAGGGATGCAGGAGAGCTTTGGTACGAGCAGAGCATCATTCCAAAGCTTTCCTGTCAGACAGCATCATTATTTGCACTGAAATGTCTTCTCTGCTTTCGTCTTTCTCCGGTTTGCCAACTTGTGTTGCCATTTGAGGTCCAGTCTTTAATTCTAGGTGGGTTTTTTGGTTTTTCATTTACTTTCTCCTTAACAGCAAAACCAGATCAGTAATGCACTGAGGGGGTGGGGGGTTCTTTTGTGACAACGAGCCTAAAATCCATACGGATGCCAGCCGGGCATCTATATGAAATGCCTCGTGTCTGACCGTGATGAGCTCCGGCTCACAGATGCCGTTCTGCGGGCAGCGGCTCCGCAGCCGTTCCCAGCAGGGCACCAGGACGTAATATGTCCTTTCAGAAAGCCACGGGCGCTTGCCCCGTGCACGCTCCGTCCCTTCCTCACCATCACAGCTCGCCTCTTTTTCAGCTTGCAGAAAAATACGGCCCCATCTTCACCCTCCACTTTGGGTTCCAGAAAGTTGTGGTCCTGACCGGGTACGAAGTTGTGCGGGACGCGCTTGTGAACTACACAGAGGAGTTTGTAGACAGACCATCCATCCCAATATTTGACCAAATTCAGAACGGAAACGGTACTAGAGAAATGAGCGGGGGCGGGCGGGAGGGACGACACCGTCGCTTAGTGCCAGCCTAACTGCGCTTCCCCGGAGCCCGGCTTTTAAACATCCCCCTTGGACCCCTCCAAAGCCAAGCCGACAGAAAAGATTTGGCTTTCCTCGCTTTCATGCAATGCCTCCTGGCTTTTCGCTGCCATCATTTTTGCGAAGGCACTCGCGGCCGATCCGTATCTTAAACATTGGAGGCTGAGGAGTGGGATTTTTAAAGGCACCGTGGTAATTCTGGGGTTAATTTCTGTAAAACGCCAATGAGAGCGGCTCTCCACCACCACCACCTTTACAGACCTTCCCCACGGTTCCAGGGGACTTTGGACTAACTGGTTTGGCTGTTCGGAGCTGTAGGGTTTTTCCTTTTCTCCCACGGCCGGGTGCCACAATTTTGGACATCATCGGTCCCCCCGGCCTTGCCCCCCCCCAAAAGCTCTTGGGTGGACCACATGAAACAGGTTGAGGCAGAAGCAATAGGCTGAGGCTGGGAATTTGCCCCCACAACCAACCTCATGGTTTTTCCAGGGCGACTGAGCATTTCAGAGGACTTTTTGCCTTGTTTGTCCATCCTCTGCTTCAGCTTTGAGCATCCAAAAGGCAGCTTTATATGCTGGTCACAGGCTGAAGTCGGGATTACAATTAGAAATGGAATTACCCAGCCATAATATCAATATATGAATTTATCGCTACATAAGGAAAAGGAATCGATGGGGAGAAAAAAGCATTTTTCAGAGCTAATTTACATGTAAAATATCCCTGTGGGAGACTGTCAGTATTGCACTATAAGTCCTTTCACACTTACCTTCTCACCCCAAGTCTGAGCCACTTAGAGGTGACCCAAAGCTGTAAATTCACATGGGCTGTTAAGTAACACTGGTCACACATTTTCCCATGAAACATTTTTTTCTTCAGAAAATGCTAATTTGTTGACTCCGAAGCTGTTTGCAGGAAAGGAATGATCCAGATGAATTCCCTGAATTAAAGAAAAATTAAAAGTGAAGTTTAGAAATTTGCTTTGATATTTCTAGAGCAAGAAGATTTGCTTTCCAAATTAAAACTGCACTGCTTTAAAATAGTGTGTATTCTAGAAAAACCCAAACACATTTAAAACCCTTGCAGCCGGGATGCAGATGTGAAGTGCTGGAATACAGCTTTTCAACTGACACAATCTGAGATAGTCTTTGGATTATTGACAAAATTTTTTCCTTCGCTGTTTCCAGCAGCCAGACAGGACGAAATACCCATCCCTGCTCGGGGGTGTTAGTGATCATCAAGGCATGAGCTCAGTGACCTCTACAAACTGATAGTATTTTGCCGCTGCTGAAAATACAGCGTTGCTGGGAATCTCAATAAAAGAGTTCAGCACTGACCAGGGCTGAGGACACACACAGAAAACATCCCACACAGATAAAATACCTTTGTGACTGGGATAGGACAAAGGGAGAAGCTTCAAAGACAGAAGGTTGTTGCTTGAGGCCTCAGACTTGCAACCAAAGAGGGTCAGAAAGTTGTGTGATTGACTTAGACTGATGTCTCTCCCCAGCTCTACAGCCAACCAGTACTGGTCTGAAAGCCAGACCGGCTTATCTCGCACTCAGGAGAGGGCTGGGGCAGACTGGGTTGGGTGGGAGCTCGTTTCTTCCCAAACTACAGGCTCAGCGAGACTGGGCGAATGGAGCTGAGAGGACACAGGGATGGGGCACACAGAAATGGGAGACCCTTAGTCCCCAAATCCATGGGAAACCGGGCAGCAGAAACACGTGTGGAGATCCCTCCTCGTCCGGTCCCCTATTTTGTTTCGTGCGGTGGGGCTCCTCCGTGCATGAGCCCAGCGGCGATGCCTCACGGCCTCCCCAGGTTTGTTCTTCTCTATCGGGGAGCTCTGGAGAACAACTCGGAGGTTCACCGTGTCCAGCATGCGCAACCTCGGCATGGGGAAAAAAATGATAGAAGGGAGAATTTTCGAGGAGCTTCACTTCCTTATCGAGATGATCAAATCCTTCAAAGGTGAGCTGGAGACCATCAGGGTGCTGTACAGCCCCATGCGCGTCACTGCTGCTGCAACATCTCTACTAACGTTTCCATCCTCCTCCCGTTGCAGGGGAACCTTTTAGCCTGACGTCCTTCAACTGTGCTCCAATCAACATCACCTTCATCATGCTGTTTGGGGACAGGTTTGACTATAAGGACCCAACATTTCTCACGCTCTTAAGACTCATAGATGAAGTTATGATCCTTCTGGGATCTCCGTATTTGAGCGTAAGTAACCCCTCCCACAGATTAACATTTTTTTTTAGACTGGCACATTACGTTTGTGAGCCACACAAACCACAGGATTTAGTTCAGCAGTTTTCAAATGTTCAGAACCAGCCACGACACCTAAACTGTGACAGTTCTCCTGTCATACCACCTCGGTCACCACAAGTGTGCCGTCAGACTGCCTTTCGCTGCTCTCCATTTGAACCATCCTGCACATCTGTGTGGAGCTAGAATGAGAACCGAACTATGGTTATTTTAGCTCTACGGATATTTTGGGGGCATTTTCAACACAATTGCACCGTCTAGGCTTTCGTTAGGCTTTCTTTGCCTTTGCTGCATTTTCTAAAAAGGCCCATTCAGTGTTGATGTCCGGGTGAGTGAGATTTCACAGACTGCATTAAAAATGCTTCCTTGGAGAGTACCAGGAAAACTCTGCTCATCTTCAAACCATCATACCCCGTCCTTAACATAACTGATGTTGGAAAAAACTAACCGGTGTCACACTGATCTAAACTGGCTGGTGGCCCGGCACACTGGAGCCCCAACTCTGTTGAGAGGCTGGCCAGGCTGTTACTGGGAGAGGATCTGTTCCCACAGAACAGCATAAATGCTTAAAATTAGGCAGTATTGCATAAAGGCTCAAAGGTTGCAAAGCCCTCTCTTGTGAAATCTGCCCGGGAAGTCCCTGGGATGCTCGGATACTACTACGGCAAGACAAAACTCACCTGATACGTCATGCCTTAGGAAGAAGCTGTCTCAGCATGCTGATATTTCTGCAGACTTAATGCTTCTCTCTTTTAATTCCTCATTAGTATTTCAATTTCTACCCGTTCCTTGGATTTCTTTTCAAAACCCACAAGATTATGCTTGGGAAAATAGAAGATGTGCGGGTCATTTTGAGGCAATACATCAAGGCAAGCAGGGAGGACATCAACGAGAACAGCGTGAGGAGCTACATTGATGCACTGATATTCAAGCAACAAGAGGTATTTGACTGCTTAGCTCTGCTGACTCTTTGCAATGGCTCCGCTAGATTTTCTGGCTAAAACAGTTGCTGAGTCTTGATTTCAGTCACGTCATGTAAACCTATTGAAATCCACGCTGTTATTCTAGTGCTATTGAAATAAGACGCCAGTCTCTTACAGCTGGTGTAATTTACTGCAGGGATTTCTCTATCAAAATTAAGATACGAAAGCCACTGTCTCAGTCCACTCCTGAAACAGCAGCGCTAATAATGTGAGATCAACTCCTTGTTCCTAGTAGAAATTGCATGAATTCACATAAAAGCTGACTCTGCCTTTCTTTTTACAACAACAAATCAATTAATCATCGATACTGTTGCTCCAAGATGAATGATACACTCAAACTACTTGGGTAATAAATCATCTGTACAAGTTCTAGCCCTGCCCTGCATCTTACTTCAGTACAGACTCGGCAGTTTCACACATCAGTTGATCTCATTCAACGCAAGGTATTTGGGATCTGAGTTTTTTCTTCTTTCTGGATCTGGGCCAGCCTAAGCCTTCTACCCAGCTATGTGGAGGAAGGGTCAGTACAGTCCTAAAGCCCAGCAGAAATGGCCTGAAAGGTCATTTTGAACATAGCTGGGGATTCAATCCTGGCCTTGGGCAGGAGGAGTCAGTCCCTCGGAGCTAGGACCAGCTGAATCTCCTTCTGTACGGGGGAGAGACCGGGCTCTTCCCAAATCTGAGGCTGAGTCCGTGAACAGCATTTGGCTCTGGGCTTCAGCCTGCATCTGGCTGGAGATGGATGCCGAACCAAAACTCCACTCCAAACCTTCCGTCTTTGGTGCTCCCATCTTTGGTGAATGCTGTGCATTCAAGATCAGGTTTATTTTAACAGCCCCTTCACAAACACAAGATAATAGCCAACCGTGTATACTGTGCTGTGCAGTTTTCCCAAGCTTGCTGAATACTAAGACTGATGGTTTTAAGGCCTTTCTTACCACTTGTGTTTTTCAAGGAGAAAAACAAGAAAGACAGCCTCTTCCATGATGACAACTTAATAGCATCCATACTCGACCTGGTCATGGCGGGAACAGAGACCATAGCCACAACGCTCCAGTGGGCCATCCTGCTGATGATGAAATACCCAGAGATTCAAAGTGAGCTCCTTTCTGCTACGCTCCATTCGTGGCATGGCAGACATGGGGAGGGGAGAAGCCAGGACGCAGATCCACAGAAGCTCTTTTGCCTTAAGAACTGAATCCCATCTCCCCTCTCTATTATTACGAACTCCTGATGTAATTAGATGGTGGTCAAAGTCACAACCAAATAGTCCCTGTGCCTTGCTGGGAGAGAGGATGAGTGGAGATCAAAGTATGATGCTGGGGAAACAACCCATCATGTCTGAACTAGAAATAGAGCAGGGAAACCCCAGCTGGCATTTTAAGAATCCTCTCCCTCCAGACCCTGGAAAAATATGTTTTCCCCAAAACCGAATCAGGAACTGGCTTTCTTGCTGGGACCTAACTGTGTTTGTTCCTTCCAGAAAAGGTGCAGGAGGAGATTGGGAGAACTGTCAAAGCTGGAAGCTGGGCCACGTACGAGGATCGGAAGAACATGCCGTTTACCAATGCGGTGCTACACGAAGTGCAGAGGTTTATCACCCTCCTGCCCCACGTTCCCCGCTGCACTGCTGTTGACACCCACTTCAGGGGCTACTTCCTTCCCAAGGTAGGTAACTGCTCCAGCCCAGCAAGACACCACCCTCCTCATTCTTGCCAGTGCCACTAGAGACTGGTTTCTTTAGAGGGAATTACAGCACAGAAGCCCAAAGCAGGTATCCAAAATCATCCTCGGAAGAGTTTCCATGTTAAGTCTATGAGACTGGTATTGTAGGACTACTGTTCCACAGCTGAGTCTGTTCAACCACGTTGAGTCCCAGGAGACTGCTATGGTAGGACTCAGCTCAGTCCCTCTCAGGCTCAGGACTTCCTCACTCCACGAGTGACCCTGGTTTACCTCCTTGACACCATCTGCACAGTGAAGTATCCGCCAGGGAATTTACGGGGTCTGACCCTCTGCTTGAGGTTTTCACAGCACCCATGTGGCGTTTGGCTTCAATCCTTGGCACTGCTGGGAAAATCTCACTGAATTCTCTTTCTACTGGCTTATCAGATAAAACCCTCGGGGTCTCCACCTACCCCAGGTGGAGCAAATCTCCTGGGACACTGAAGTCTGTGTCACAAAATTAACCAAAACAGAGCACTTCTGTGATCTTTTGTGCCTTCATGTACCTTCCTCTCAGGGTATAATTGTAATCCCATCGCTCACCTCAGTACTGCTGGATAAGACACAATGGGAGACACCACATCAGTTCAACCCCAACCACTTCCTTGATGCTGAAGGGAATTTTGTCAAGAGAGAGGCTTTTCTGCCCTTCTCCACAGGTAACTAAAGGGCTGATCTGCACAGGGCTGAGGCTACGGCAGGACCATTTTATTACAATACACGCTAACTTTTCAAACCCTACCGCTTTGGGAGGAGGTGGCATTTTTCTACCAGGCTGCTCTTCAAAGAGAAAAGGTTAAAGATGCTGAGGGGGTTGGAAGAGCTAAGGAGAGGAGAGGGTACATCATAAATGCATAATAACCCTGTAGCATGGCTGTGACTTGCTGCTGCAGGTAGCTGTGGGACAAAAGAGACCAGGCAGGCACACTGTGCCAGCGGGACTGGGACAGCCACCTTTAGCAACATGGGCTCCTCTGCTCCAAAACACTCTGGTGCATTTCAAGGTTTCACTCCTGCTTCCCTTACAACATCTCAGATGCCAACGTGTCCATGGCAAATATTCTAGTTTGATCTTTTCAACAAGTAAATGCACTGCTTTCCTCTGCAGGGCGAAGGAACTGCATTGGAGAAAGCCTCGCCAAGATGGAGCTGTTTGTCTTCTTTGTAGGGTTGCTGCAGACATTTACTTTTCAGCCCCAGCCAGGAGTTTCAGAGTCTGACTTGGACCTTACTGTCCCGCAAACGACTTTCACATTAAGGCCTCAGCCTCAGGCAACCTGTGCTGTCCTGCGTGAATAACCCCAGCCTTGCTGAAGAGCAGCCCAAGTGGGGAAGCTGCTTAGATCCAACTTAGCTATGCTAGGACTCACCACCCCCCATCCTGCCACATCACCCTCTTTCACATCCCCTTCCCGCTGTCTCCATCCACTCCCACTCCATTGCTCTCCACCACTACATCTGCCCCGTAGGTTGATGACCCCTTCTTTGCTCCGGTGCTGTGAGGGGGGCATACGATCAATTAGAAACCATGATCGTGGTTGACAAACACACGCTTCTTCTCAAGAGAGACTGTGCATGGAGCCAATGGAGGGACCAAGGAGATGGTGTGGTGAAGGGGATGCAGCCCATGAGTAGTAGGTGTGCCACCCAGGCTCCCGTGGCAAAGCAGTGGGGTTCATAACATTGCAGAACTCTGCTCGAAATCCTGAGGAAAGACGCACCACCGTTTGCTAAAAGCCACAGAAAGACACTGTGGGTCATACACTTGAACCATCTGTAGGTACCTCCTGAACTTTTCCAAGCTCTCTAGTTATCCGTAGCTTCTAGCAAAATCCCACCAGGCTAGGCAGCCAAGTCAAACACTGAGAGTGAAAAAACAGATCGATTCATGTGATTTGAGAATGAAGTTATTTCTGCCTTGGAACAGTGTCCTGAAAGATGCCCCAGAGTCTGCGAATTCCTTTAGATAAGCAAGTGCTGTCACCACCAAGTTCAACACTGCTTCACAGTCTGGATGAAAGAAGATCTAAATTTCTAAGTTTGCAGTCTAAATCATAAGGCCACGTGAGATTTGTACCAGCAACCGATCATAAGACGCTAATGATACAGACCCATTTCTAGTTTTATGGGTCTCTGTCTTTCCTGACCGTGTTAAATAGGAGCAAACACTGTTCCTCTCTTCAGACCTCCTGGGTAATGTTAAAAGCCAACCTCAGCAGTCAATGTGGTATTTGGGATGGTCCGGCCATTGGAACCAGACGTGCAATTTCCTTGCAAATGGTGTCTAATTTCACAGTCTTTGTATTGCATACACACACGCAAGGAGAATTGGGATCGGGGATTAGACAAGACCTGGTTTGGGTTGTTTTCCTTTCCTCTGTAGCTTTGTCTGGCTGTTTTCCCTGTCTGTAGCACTCTTATCTGCCAACATATTCCGCAATCTTACTCCAGTTGATGTATAGCTCAGGCAATTTTTCATCCATTTATCTGTCTGTGAATTGCCACTTCTCCATATGCATTTTCTTATCTTGTGCTGTATCATATTGTTTGTTTCCCCCTTCATGGGAACCAAATAAAGTTTCAACCCCATGTCTTCATTATATTTCATACGCCTGCTACCCAGCTTGGCATAACACAGAAATGAAAATGCCATGAAAGGTTGATCCTGTGCCCAGAGTGGCAGCAAATATGGTAAGTTTTACTTATATCTCACGGGTGAGACATTCTGCATACCCTTATCCTACTAAAAACCAGCTCAACGGGAGACTCTCCATACCTGCAGAGTGGTTCCTCCAGGGCAGAGAGCTTTCCCTTTGTGTTCAGCTCTGGGCTACCAGTCAGTCCGAGGGATAGCCTCGGTTTTTCACTTTTAGGTCTTTGACTCTTGGTTGCAGAGGCTGAACAAAAGGTCCCCACCACAGCTTCACCAACGCTGGTGCTGTCCCTCAGCTTAGCGCCTTAGACCCTCGGCCTCTCACCTCTTGCCCTCCCAAAGCATCGCCTGCTGGCAATGTCACTCTTGAGGGGCAGTGGCAGCAGGATGGGGTCTTCTTCAGGGCAGGTGGGGAGAGACAGGTAAAGCAACGGAGGAGCGTGTCGCAGATCAACTCAGTGAAGGAAGTCTTGGCCTTGCTGAAATAAAAAAAACACTTTTGCCTTTGGCTTCAGAGAGGCCAGGGCTGTTCCTGGCCCAGCCCCCTCCAAAAGCAGTATGAACTCAAAAGACAGATATGGCAACAATCGAGTGCTCCGGGGGACAGAACTGGGCTGGGTTCAAACCTGCCCAAATTCACTGGTGGAACCTCAGCCCTGACCCCTTGCCGTGGGCAATCAGGGTCTTGGCTTTGAAGGAGAGAGGTGGGTCCCCTTCTACACGGCACGGCAGCCTCCACAGCCTGCTCTCCTTGGACACCACCTTCTGCACCGGCACTCCCCGGCAGGCAGAGCAGCGCCTGCGGCAGCGCTGGCCGGGTACACAGATCCAGCACGCTGCGCAATACCCCTGCCCCAACAAGAGCCGTGAGCTCCCAGGTGCAAACACTGAAGGGAAACAGGTTTCTTTGATTCCTTTGAAAAGCGCATCCTACTTGTGCCTGTGTTGGCAGATGGATGGAAGCGATCGCTCCCTGGCACACCAAATTACACAGCTGAATATATCATAGAGTCATAGAATTGTTGAGGTTGGAAGGGACCTTTAAGATCATCAAGTCCAACCATTAACCCAACCTGACAAAACCACTTCTAAGCCATGTCCCCAAGTACCACCTCTACCCTTTTTTTAAACACCTCCAGGGATGGCGAATCCCCCCCCTCCCTGGGCAGCCTATTCCAAGTTGGATATCTCCGCAGAAGAAAGTGCCTGCCTGCCATTTATTTCTTCAGCCAAACGATGGCAGAACATTGCATGACTCAGCTACGTATTTATCTAGCAGAAAACATTGGCTCTCAGAGGTGAAAATACCATTTCCACATTCCTCCGTTGCCCTGAGGGTCTTCCCTTGAGCTGCAAAACATGTTTGTGCCTTGCAACGCGCTGGCCTGAATTGAAGGCAAACACCTTGGGGCAGGACAGGCGGCTGGAGTTTGAAAAGTAAGAGCTGAACAAATGCAGCTCACGCTGCGCCTGTGGCTCGTGCTGCGTGCAGCTGGCCGGGCAGCGCGTCCCGTAGCCCGGCCTGCCACCCCTTCCGCTGCCCGCTGCTGCGACCAGGGGCTTCTGCGCTCGGAGGGGCAATGATCACCTTTAAGGACTGCAGCAGCTCTACAGATCTGTAAAACGAGGGCTGCCTTCTGTCTGCAGCCCCTCTGCCCACTGGCCGGAGCAATAAGCGGTGTAGAATATAATTTCTATTTTCTTTTTGCCACGAGATGGCACCACGACCCCTCCGAGTCACAGCCAGCCCAGCCCTGCAGTCCTCTACCGGGGTAAAGCCACAAACCGGGGCTGTTTGAGGAGGGCAGAGCTAAGCCTTGAGCCTTTAGGCACCCCCGTGTCCAACTGGAGTCACCCGCGAGCAAGGCCGGGAGCAGAGGCATGTGCGCTGCTTATTTACCACTAACCTGGAAGAATCAGGTAGTATGCAGGGAACAGGAGGAGGCTTCTCCTCCCCATCCTGCAGCAGACCGGGATCCCTCCCGGGGGTAAACCAGCTCAAACACTTCGTGGGACAATGGCTCAAGCCACCTCCCGTTGCAGCCCTGTCAGCTCCTTCACCAGCACTTCAGGCCAAGGAGGGAGCCGGCCGCTGGAAGAGTCCTGTTGCCTTCACTGATGAGGGGATGGGATGAGGCTCCATCTCTAGTCATCTCAGAGGAGAAGAGATGGGAATGTCAGGAAAAGACAGGGTCCTGGCAAATCCCACAGAAAGCTGGGAGAAGTAAGGAAAGGGGAGATGGAGAGGTTTTCTGACGCTTTGCCTGGATTTGCCCAGCTTCTGTGCTGCTTAAGGAAAGAGCATTTTAGAAGCATCTTTGCAATGTTTGCATGTTTGCTGGTTCAACCATGGTGCTCTGAAAAGAAGTCGTGTTCATGTATCTGAGCTACCTTTGTAAAAATCAGGGGGGGATTGTCTTCGCTTGTCTGGGGAGAGCTGTTAAGTCCCACATCAATGCAGCCGTAGCAGAACCTGTACCCAGAAAGGGCCAAAGACCCCCAAGGAACCGCGCTAAGGTCCCTCAGAGCAAGGGGAACCTAAAAAGTCCAGCATTTGGCATCTGGGATTCAAAACCTGAAGTCTGGAAAGTGTTGGAAGAGCATCCATCAGACAGAGAAAGAGCAGGTATCTGGGAATAATTTATCCCGTGTGCAGTAGGGAAAAGAGCAGGGATTAGAAGATGACACAACATTTGTATCTACTATTGCTCTTCAAGTGAAGAAATGACCCACTCTTGACAATCGTCCTCTCCCAGAAGCTCAGAACTAGAATAACTTTCTTATGTTGTGTATTTGATATTTAAAGCAGTGGCTGTCCCGTCATTTCCAGCCATGTATCTGGCTGGAATTTTCCAGGTAACCTCACCCACCAGCCCTCCTCTGTGTCTTAGAAAAATATTTGGTCAACAGATATTTTAGCGTGTAGCCAGTACTTGCAAGGCCTTGAGTCAGAAGCCACTTGTAGCTACTGCACAGGGATCTGATCTCCCCTTTGTGCATCCGCTAGGCTCTGCACAAAACAATTCCATGGATTTTTCTCAGTTCGGAGCCTTGGGCTTATTGGCGTGGCACAGCGCAGGCGCACTGTGGATGGGGTCTCATGGTGAATCCAGCCTCTGCAGTCGTGTCCAGCTCAGATTCTTTGACCCCATGTGGAGGTTTAAAAGTAAATTTCTGGATCAAGCCTGCGAAGAAGATGAAGAGCTCCATCGTGGCAAGACTTTCTCCAATGCAGTTTCTCCGCCCTGCAATGCCAAAAGCATGGCTGTTGGTGGAGAGATTGGGTAAGTGGTGGCTCAACCTGACACCTCTTCCCTACTACTTGGTAGCAACAGTGTGAGGGACAGTATAGGCCTCAGAAACGCAAAACAGTGTGGCGTGATATTCAGCAGCCATCACTGTTCATTTCCTTCAGGCATTTGAACGGGGCTGTTTCACTCTGAGTCTGCAAGGAATGGCTCTGGGACGCCCTAGACACCAGCCTTCCCCAGGCAGAGGGAAGGCTGAACGCTTCCTTGAAGGCGTTGAGTCTTCTGTAGGTCCCAGTGGTTTCTTTAAACACCAGAACCTGGTGTGGGCTGAGGGGCTGTTTGCCAGTCATCAAAACCCAGGGTGGTTATTTCTAAGCCATCCCCACCACTGATGTCCGTGCTGTTCCCAACAGAGGCTCGGATCCCGCCACTTGGCTAAGATCTTCTGAGGGGCACTGGGAACTCGTGCCCCATGCAGGATCAAATGCTTTCGTTACCTGTGGAGAAGGGCAGGAATGCTTTCTTCTTTACGAAGTTCCCATCCGCATCAAGGAAATGGTTGGGGTTGAACTCGTCTGGCGTCTCCCACTGTGTTTTATCCAGCAGCACGGAGGTGAGCAGAGGAATCACTGTTGTTCCCTGCAGCATAACCACATTCTGCTTCAGCACGTGTGGATGTAGGAAACTTCTGGCCTTGCCCATTCAGCCATGTAACTGTTCCTCCCTTTGGACTGTGTCTGGAAGCAAACTTCTGCCTCTGAAGAACTAATTTCTCAGCTGGTACATGACCATATGACCCTTAGTTAGAGTGAATACCCAGTTCACAGGAATTACTGACTAATAGGTGATTAAACAACAACGGTTGTTGGCAGTTCCTGAGTTATGAAGCAGAAGAGAGATGTGGACCAGGCTTCTTTCCTGCCCAGCTGCTCTCTGCCTGCCTCAAGCAGGCCACGGTATTCCAGAGGCAGAACTGCTCTACAGGACATGAATAGCAATGGAGAGTGAAGAGAATAAGGAATGGCCTCCAGATTATGAGTTATGTGAAATGGGAAGTTGTGCGCATAACCCCGAAGTCACACTGCCATCGGTCTGGATGCAGAGGAGATGGGGAATTAGGGAACTGGCTCTTCCCCACCAAAAGCCTTGTGCTTCAAGCTCCCCCGCTCCCTTGTGACATTTCACCCTGTGGGTCACTGGCGTGCTGCACCCCCCTCCTCATCTGCAGAGCAGCACGTACCTTGGGGATGAAGTAGCCTTTAAAGTGGGTGTCAGCAGAGGTGCACCGTGGAACATGTGGCAGGAGGGTGACAAATCTCTGCACTTCGTGGATCACTGCATTGGTAAATGGCATTTTTTTCCGGTCCTCAAAGGTAGGCAAGCGGTCAGGGCCAAGAACTTGCTCAATCTCTGCGTGCACCTTTTCTGGAGGGCAAAAGAAAGGCATAAAGTGAGTTTCCCTCAATGGTAAAGCACCTTCAGATCCCAGCTCGTGATGAGTGTTGGACTACCCCAGGCAGGAGGTTGCCCAGCCCCTGGGAGCAGAGAGAAAACAACCCCTCAGATCATAGAATCATAGAATCATCTAGGTTGGAAGGGACCTTGAAGATCATCAAGTCCAACCATCAACGTAACACTGCCAAAACCACCACTAAACCAAGATCCTTTGGCCCTGAATGGGCAGCACACAATGCTTGGACAGAGGTGGACAGGTTCCGGGTGCTCTGATTTTACAGATGAGCAGCACTTAGGGGGTCACTGAATTCTACGTAAGAAAAGCAAACCCATAAAAGTGCCTTACTTTGAATCTCGGGGTACTTCATCATCAGCAGGATGGCCCATTGCAAGGTCGTGGATGTTGTCTCAGTGCCAGCCATGAGCAGGTCGAGCGCAGAGGCCAATACATTCGCATCATGAAAAAGCATATTGCTTTTATTTTGCTCCTTTAGGGAAACAAAAAAAACCAAACAACCCACTGCTGTTAGCATGGAAAGAGAGAACTAGGACAGGTAACCCAGTCTTCAGAGACACTACAGTGGGATGCATGTGAATTACAAGTGCCAAGATGCACCACATTGACATACCATTACTGAAATATTTCAGTTTTCAGCAGAAATTTTTTCACGCTTGAGCTTTTGCCCCCCAAAATGAACTAATTGGACTAATTCCCTGATTTTCCAACATCATGTGACATTTATCAGCTCTGGGCAGTGGTTATCCGATCAGCTCAGGACTTCCATCCCCTGCCTGTGGATCCTAAGAAGGTGGAAAAATGATGAGAGGTGCAGGAGCATGCCTTCCCAGGCAGCTGGGATTTGTCTAGATGTGTGCCAGGCGCTCCTAGGAGCTACAGGGAAGCCATGAAGGCCCGGGACACCACCGGCACATCAGCTCTGCTGTCCCTGCTTCGTGCTGCTGATGGGAACCTCGCCTGTTCCTGTCTGCAACGTGGCATCGAGCCCAAGTACCCGTCCTGCCCACCACCCCTCTCAAATACGTGGATGCAAACATTTGGAGAAAAAGGGCAAAAATACGGACTGATCCTTCCTTGCTATACTCCCACGCGACCATTCCTGTTGGTAAATCCACTACGTGGGAGCTGGTGATGTGTTTGCACAAACACGATAGGAACTTCTCCATCTCTGCAACTGGGAATCTGTTGCCTATTCCCATGCCCGCAGGGAGGGATGCGCCTGCCCGGAGTGCCTTGGGAAAACGACATTACCTCTCTCGCTCTCCAGCGAGGAAGGGACCGCAGCTAACACCTGAGGACAAGTTTTACACATTCATGCAATGCGGTCTAGTTAATGATTTCTTGCTTTTCCTGCAATGTGCAGTATTTAACATATTACAATAGGAGGACGTTTACTCCAAATTTAAATATTTTCATATAGACTGTAGTAGAGCATGTTTGTTCAACAAGCAACACAGAGCATCTCTGTATAAGATACCGCACTAGGAATCGTCATATTGTTAAAATACCTCTTGTTTGAATACCAATGCATCAATGTAACTCTTCAGGTTAGTTTTGTTAATACTTTCTTTGCTTTCCTTGATGCACTTCTTTAAGATCACAGACACCTCTTCTACTCTTTTCAGTATCATCTTGTGAGGTTTGAGGAGAAATCCAAGGAATGGGTAGAAATTGAATAACTAAAAAGAAAAAAAGGAAAAAAAATCACAGAAAAAAGAATTCAATTCACCCGTTACCTTCTAAAACTCAAGTATCATAATGGAGAAATCATTTACGTGAGGAACCTAATGACATGTGATTGGAATCTCTCTTTTTTGGTAACTAAAAAATTTTAATGTATAGAAATGCCTCCTCTTATTAAAAGTTCTCTACAGAAATGAATGGAGCCTATCAGACTTGTCTAGACAGAGCCTATAAGCACGACTTTAAAAAAATACAATTAAGGGAAAGTGATAGTAAACTCATGAAACAATGAAATTACATTTTAAAAGAGGTAATAAAGCAAAAAGATAAAGCATTACGCATTACGCAAAGAAAACTCCAAATGTTTAGCAAGCCAAAATACTTATGTTTTGAAGTTGTTAGATCATCATTTTTAACTTTCACATGAATTATAAATCGATTACGCTGAGTTCTCAGCATCGTTAAATTTCACAGCACAATAATCAGTTGCATTTAAGGTACAGGGGGGTTACTTACACCATTTCTCCATGTTATAAATAAACTGGCTGCAGAGTAAGATTCACAGATCCCTTGCTCTTGCTAACCAGTTATAATTTTTGTTGTTTTCTGCAAAACTAAACCTCTTGTAGAGATTAACGTAAAAAGGATGCTGTACTATTGTAAATTGTAACTATTGTAAATAGTTCTCATTCAGGAAATAAATCCATCGGCATATTTATTTTTTTTAACAGCTTTTTGGATTACTTTCAATACTACCTTAAGTAACTAATACTCTATTCCTTGTGGTGGAGGATTAAGTTCAACAAGAGCTCTTGGCTCAGGTGAGAGCCTCTTAGTTGGAATACTCTTTTCATGCAGCTCTGTTGAGCAGGTGTTGATTTAATGCCATGAAGGCAGTATGAGAGATCCGTATATAATGTCTGCAGCTCTGTACTTTGTACTACTACTCTGCAACTTCACTAGTTTCTTAAATTGTAGCAAGAGACCCGAACCTAGTAACCCTCAAATACACATGAAACTGTCCCTAAGACAAGTGGTTACTTTCGGGATGTTCACACAGCATTCCGCAGAAAACATCTGGAATGAGCCTGGCTATTTTTCTTTGTACATGTACAAATAAAGTCATTATTTCACTAGTTTTATCATCAGTGTGTTTTTAAATCAACAAACTCTGGCCATGCCCTCCAAGAGGCACTTGATTCCCTCCTGTCTCTTCCAGCTGAGCCTTCTTTGGATCAAACATACTAGGGAGCAGGAGACGCTGGCGTTTTGTGTTTTATTCTGGGTACTGCTGGACAAATACTGATAAAAACACAAAAACCCTCAAAAAACAGGTAAGCAGAGTCCTTCAGAACCCTCTGTCAAAAGTGCTACAAACATTTTTAAGACACGCTCCAGGAACATTTTCCTGCAGTTACTGTGAAACACCGAAGACAGAAGGTTGCCCAGATCCCAGTCCTACGTTTGGGTCTGTTTCCTCATGGGAGACTACAATTTGCCCTAAACTGTAAAGTTCACAAAATAACATGACTAAAAATAATAACATAAAGGGCAGAGTCTATAGGGCTTTTGTGGATTTACACTGGTGCTCCTGGATACTGCTCGCCCCAAGTCCCGCCACGCTGGAAGTCTCAGTTATTGCACCTTCTGGCTGTAGAATAATCAAGGACACCCCTTCTGCTGGCAAGGTGACATCAGCATCAGTGCCATGGACCTCCTTCACAAGAGGATTTCACGAAGGAAGAAAAACCCCAAACAAAGAATCTTGTCCCTGTCCATGGCAGGGTGGTTGGAATAGATGATCTTTAAAGGCCCCTTCCAACCCAAACCATTCTATGATTCTTATGTTTCAGTACCCTGAAGATTCTGCAAAGCCATTCAGTACCAGTAAGTCAGCTTGACCTATCAGCTCCAATGGGACACTGAAGCATCTCGGCACAGAGGGTGACTTACATGCAAGAATGGAGAGCCAAGAAGGTGCATAACTTCATCTATGAGTCTTAACAGAGTGAGATACGTTGGGTCTTCATAATCAAACCTTTTCCCAAAGAGAATAGCAAAGGTGATGTTGGTGGGGGCCATATTCAAAAATCGTAATTGGAAAGGTCCACCTAGAAATGAACAAAATCATAACTGTATCGGTCATTTCTGGAGCAACCCAGAGGTCTTCACAGCGGCTTTATAAAGTAGCATGAAACACTCAATGCCATCTCCAGCTCACCTTTGAAGGATTTGATCAACTCAATGAGAAAGTGAAGCTCCTCAAGCATCATTTCTTCTCCGAGATGCTTCCCCATGCCGAGATCCCGCATGGTAGCTATGGTGAACCGCCGTGTCGTCTTCCAGAGGTCTTGAGAAGAAAAGAACACACCTACGGAGGGATTTCATGCCCTGTTGGCTGAGGCGGCATGGGATTTTCTCAGAAACACCAAAAGCACAGCTGGGGAGCACAGGTATCTTTCAACCTGGTGGAGCCTGCTTGGGAGAGGACTGGGGGCTCTGTGGAGGGCTGGCTTGGGAAAACACCACCCCAGGTAGGTTCAGGAGGGCAGGAGGCAACAGTCGGGTGCTGTTCACTCCAAAGCTCTGGGTTTGGCTTGTTTATAGCTTTGTCTCTTTGCAGCCATACGCAGTAAAAAGCTCTATGCGTGGTATGTGTCTCAGGCTGACGTGTTTTTCCTTAGAAAAATGACCCAGCTGTTTCAGAGAGCAAGGCCAAGAGCAGATGACACCGCTCCGTCCCTGTCATGAACAGGACAAATGATTTCACTGAACAACTTGCGTTTTAGAGCAGGAACTGTACACTGTGCAGGGCTCGGGGGGCGGGGGGGGGGGGGGGGGG
>RSEF01000014.1:4814053-4828452 GCA_003993805.1 Himantopus leucocephalus
CAGGGAGCACCTTTGCTTGCAGCTGGGGAATACCCCCCGGCTGGTTAACCCATCCGCCAAAAAAACGCTCAGCCAAGAGGGCACGGAGGTGTTTGGGTACAATTCAGAAGTCCTCCCTTCCCAGGAGGGCTTTCAGGGCTGAACATAGTCTACAACTTCACACGGTGGTTGGGAAAGTAGCGCAGTGTACTCTTCCTCACATGGGGCCTCACTCTTAAAAACAAGATTAAAAAAAAAACCCACACGCTGTATGCATTATATACATATTAGGTCATCAAATCTTTTCCTTTCAGCCCTGGATTATTCCCTTCACTGTTTTTCAATGTCTAGTCTTGGGCAATGTATTACTTTTTAACATGCAATTCAGAAACATGCCAAAAATCTGTTTACAGAAGTAATTG
The DNA here is from genome assembly GCA_003993805.1 of Himantopus leucocephalus. Lineage (NCBI taxonomy): Eukaryota > Metazoa > Chordata > Aves > Charadriiformes > Recurvirostridae > Himantopus > Himantopus leucocephalus. The sequence continues at coordinate 4,814,455 of RSEF01000014.1, forward strand.
TTTGGGGTACAAATAGCCCGTGCAATTGCGCTCTTGCCAGTTCTTGCAGTCTTTATCATGAGTCATGCATGATCCGCACTTTGTCTGAACTCCCAGTAACTGCAGAAAAGAGATTGCGTAAGGACCTCAGCCTTCACGTTGTGAAAAATAATTTCCTTCCCTCTGTGCTGAACACCCCCCCGCCCCCCGCTTGAAATGTGACCCAAGTGCCACTAAAAGCAAAAAACTGATAAGGCAAATAAGAAGAACCCCAGAAGTATTTTTCTTAAGAAAACAAACAACTGCCCCCAAGCCCCACAGAATGTAGCCCTCGACGATAAGGACACAGATCATGATTCTTAAATATTGTCGCAACTGAAACAAGACATTTGAGAAAGAGCGTAGCAAGCACGTCCTTGTCTTTTCCACCTGCCAGTACCGTTTCCATGTTGGATGTGATAGAATATGGGTATAGCTGGTCTGTCCTCAAACACATCCGCCGTGTTCAGAAGGGCATCCGTTACTGCCTCGTAGCCAGTCAACACCACCACCCTCTGGAACCCCAGATGGACGGTGAACACGGGGCCGTATTGCTCTGAAATCTAGAAGGAGAGAAAAATCAGAGCATGGAAGTCATCAGTGGGAGCAGCATGTCCTGCCGGGGTGGCTGAAGAGTTGCCTTCCCTCCTCCGTCTGTGGCCAGAGGGCTGGAGGGATGCCAGAGGTAAAGCCCCGAGACACTTAAGTGAAAGAGGAATCAAAGCAAATAAACACTGGTCTGTTTAACCCAACAGCTTCCGTAAAACTACTGTTTTTCTGAGCTGGTTGGACTCAGGTTGGCCCAGGGGGTTAAAGAGGCAGAAGGTAACAAGACACTTTGGACACCACCAGCAGCATAAAAGCATCCCCAAGGTCTGCCAGACAGCTACGGAGCAACTGCTGACGGGTAACGCTACCGTCCACCACAAGAGGATGGAAGAGCAGAGGTGTCCTCGTTTATTATAAAAAGTTAAAGAAAAGCTTTGTTGTAATTAATGCCAAGAGGTATACAATGTGTCTCACCCAGGATGGATGTATGAAGGCATAAGGATCAACTGCTCTTTCAGCTTGCCTTAGAAAATATAGCCAGACTTGTTTTATTTATGAAAAAAAACCCAAAATAGCTCACAGGACACTGATTTCACTCATTTGTTCAAAATAATGTTTCGGTTGCTGCATCATCTACCGTACAACTTCCATGGGGAAATCCTTTAGGGATTCTCTTTTTTGGGAGGATTTTCTATTCCAGGTCATGTGTTTGCTAAAACACTAAAAGTCTGCTGGCAAGTCAGCTTTCAGATCATTTCTGCAGTTCCACAAGCCCAGTATAAAATCTCAGCCCACCCACAGCTGCAGCCTGGGGGACCCTCTCGACGTCCTCTGCCCTTTGAAGTCAGGGCAGAGCAGACAAAGTCTGCTCTGCCCTGACTTCAAAGGGCAGAGGACGTCGAGAGGGTCCCCCAGGCTGCAACCACAGACCCCTTTCCCAGTTGGTTTCAGCTGTAGACCCCTTTCCCAGTTGGCTTCTTGATGCTATAGTTCCATGGGGGAAAGAAGGCACTGGTGTGGCCAATCTGCCCAACACCTTCCCTTGAGTCTGCGCTTCACCAGGACGCTATCACCTTGCTCCTGCGTTCTCAGGTCACCTCCTTTCCAGCCTCTGCTTTGCTTATTCTTCCCAGCACCACCCCAAAACCCCTTCTCCCCTCCCCTCCTCTGCAGAAGGATTTCTGATCTTGCCAGAAACAAGGACCACAGTCCAAACCGTTTCCCACCTCCCAAGTTCTGGGTGTCGAGCTCGCTGTGAGCTGGCTGGCGTAAGATGAAGATGCATCTCCACAGGTATCTTGGAGGGCCCTCGCACGGCACGGTGATGGGAACGAGAGAGGGAAAGGCAGCTCCTCTTCCCTACATCATGCTCAGCAGGTCAGAGGGCTGCTGGCAGCCTGACGTTAAAAGGTGGAAGGTGCAGGACATTCACACCCCGTGTCCTGACACGGGGAATGCCCACTGAGCCACATTTTGGCTCTGAGAGACTAAATACATTGACATTTTCCCCCTTTTTTTTTCTGGAAGACAGATGCCGGGGAACTGTGATTCCTACAGAGAACCTTGTCTTGCCTAAGTCCAAGTCATTCACTGTTTCAAATGACTTCTCCTACATCTCCTCTTCAGGCTGTGCTGTATTAATTCCCATTCTCATGAAAAACTGGCAACGCAAATAAGAAATACAAGCTACTTTGGCAACGACAATTAAGCATCCATCATTCAATTTGGCTACGTGGACACTCAAATATTTTAAAGTATTTCACAACAGAAGGAAGATGCCAAAATTTAGGTCCATTGGTCTGTTCTGATGCAGATACTCATAGTTTTCAATGTGTGAGTCGTTCTCATGTAAGCACTGCTCATGTTTATCATCGCCCTCTGCAGAGTCCTTGGTCATTCTGAAACTTTTAAGACATCACAGTTTGTTAAGAAAGAATTTAGCACTGAAAAGCATCTCAGAACTGTCACCAGAGGACAATGGGTACATGCTGACGTTCAACACCCGACAAACAAAGGACCTTTGTCCTTACCTTCATTAGTGACTTGTCTTGTCTTCTGATGTCCAGCAGATGCAGGTTGCCAATGATCGGAAGAGGAAACGGACCCGGAGGCAAATTTAAAGCTGACTGCTTCAAAACTTTTAAAACATAGAGTGCAGCTGATAAAAGCAAGGCGCACACCCCACAGATGAGGAGGGGGGAGAAGGCAGCCATGTTTGGGTGGAGCTCGCCTTTCTGGAAAGCCACTGAGACACCTTTATGAGAATGCTCGCATTATCGCATTATATTTATCCAGACTAAGTGATGTCAGGGCTTTTGCTGCGCTTTGCACAATCTTCCCCTCCACCCCCAGCTCTCCACAAAAATTGGAATTTATGCCTGCACAAGGCAAAGTCCAAGCGGCACCGGTGGAGGTGCAGGCTTGCGGGCTCCCCGCCGAGTGCAGCGGGGCAGGGTTGCTCCGTTTCCACCGCCTAGCTCAGATCCTTCTGCCGGCAATGATTTCACCGAATGTGTCCAGGGATGGGGCATCTGCCACCTTTCTTTTTCTAGCGCCTGGGAGTCCCATATCTGCTTTATTATTATGCATCGATCGTACAGTTCTCTAAAGATTTCCTCTTCATCCCTCTCTTCCACCCTCTTCCTCTAACCTCTTCTCAGACCACAGACAGCTCTCTACGTTCCGCCTTCCAGCTCTTTACCTTACAAATGCTGATCCCAAAATAATCCTTCAGGGTAGACAGGCATTGCTCATCCCACGGTACGGTGAAGGAGAAGCAGGTCCCGCAGGCGGAGAGACCTGCTCCAGGCCATGCGTGAAGCTGCGTGGACCACTGGTGGACAACATCTTCCCTCCTCTTCCACCTTCTTGTGCCTTCGCATCGAGGCATTCTCCCCCAGCGAAGGGAAACAGAACTGGGTGACCTTCACGCGCAAAACAATCAGGACTCATTTGTTGCCTCTGCAGATTGGGAGCTCTGTCGCTTATCTCTGTGCTCTTCCTATTTATTGACACTTTGAATCTGGACTGTCCTAAAGACTTATAGGGTGTGCAGACAGAAACTCCGCCTTATGTCAGGGCAGCCCTATAGCCTGGCTTGAACGATCCGCCAGCCCCGTGTAAAACACCTAACAAGGCACTTCTACGGTTCTCGCTCTTCCTTACTGCGGGCTACGTTATAGAAAGCTCAGTAAAATGCAGAGTTGCTGACCTCCTCTTGGTTTTTTCCCCATCAGAGGCTGGTGAAAAACTAATTCTCTGCTGCAAACTCCATAGTCGTAATTCAGTGTCCTGCCTCCCTCTTTCGTGAGTGGGTCTTTCAGCGAGGGGCATTTCTTCCTGCTCCCCATCCAGTGTTAACTGGTATCACCTTCACTCTGTACACAACAAGAGGGATATAAGAATCATGTCTTGGAGAACTGGATTGTTGAATCAGTATGAACGCGGAAGGCTTTGTAAAAGATCTGCTGTTCCACTGGTTTCTGGCAGCGTCTAACAGAGTCAGACCTGTCAGAGACATTAGTGGAAGCAGACATCACTTTTGTAAAATTCCCCTGATCTCATGAACAAAGCCATGGTCCCGTAGGTAGGAAAAGAGCATTTGACAGCTTTTTTTTGGAGCCCTTTTAGATCACAAGGATTTCATACTGCTCCATACTGTGGTATGAGATGGTATCAGCCTTGCGGATGCTTTGGGACTGTTCCAAGGTGCAGCAAGGTTCACACTCACACTGGACATAACGCGCATTCAAACCTGGACTCTCCCATCCATCTCGGGCCACGGAGAAGACATAGTCTCAGCTCAAACCCAGTCCTCTCTCAAACCGCACACCACCCGGTAACGCTCCATCCATCCCAAACCCACTTGTGTTACAAACACCAGCGCCTGCGGCAAGAGCAGGAGACTGAGAATCTGGATATGCGCGTTTGCGTCTTTGCTTGGGCAACGACTTGCCGACTTGTCGATGTGGCTTTGAGGAGTGTGGGCGCGGGACGGCCCCGAGCCTGTGTCGGGGCTGGGCTGTGAACAAGGCAGCCCTGGGGCTGACTCCGCTCCTGCCCTTTCGCTATGGCCATTTCTGGGAGGTCTTTTGGGCTCCCTGCAGAAAGGAGGTAAGTGGGACACGGTGTAGGGACGGCATCGTCTCACATCGTAAGAATTACCAAAAGCAAGAGGCAGAGAGATGTCACTCTGACACTAAAAATGTCTTGATGATTCCCAAAGAGAAGGGAGCGAGGAAGCAATCAGCCCCCCTCTCCACACACGCCCAGCCGGAGGAAAGGTTACTCATTACCTGCGGGGTGAAAGAGGCAAAGCTGGGCAAGATAACAGCATCTTAGGTGGCCTGCGAAAACATTTTCACCTTAGAGATCTAAGTTAAAAATTAAAATGAAAATTAATCTTTATCTAGGAGTAAATGATCTCTCTGAAAACAATCAAAACCTCCCCAGCCAGGGCAGGGTCGTGTCACAACTCACGGGAGATATTACAGCAAGGGAGGCACAGAAAGAAAAGCCCTTACACAGAGTGCCCCGGGACCGAACCACCCACAGATTTGTAGTTGGGAAAGAAAGTCCTTGGGCTGGGTATAATTATTTGGAGGTTGAGCCCTTCCAAATCAGCCACTCTTGGACAAAGAGGACTAGAGAGAGGAAACCAAGGTCTCCTTCCCCGCATCTGCCCTTGGAGCCAGCAATGGGCAGGTGGGGTTAAAAATTCAGACTGTGATAATCCCCATTGCCGGGGGTGTCCTCCTGCGAGCTCGCACAGCACGGGGCCGCGGGAACCGCACGCTGCTCGAGCCCTGCTCCCGCGGGGATCCGCAGGAGAGAGAGCCTTCCAAACCTTGCACTCCGGTACTCGGGACTGCACTGATCAGGTGGATAAATCTGTCCCCAAAAGCATCATCTGGCCGTTCTGAGAAGCATCGTGCTGTTCACCGGCACATGCAGCGGTCGCACACGGAGCGTGTTGGGATGCGTTCGCCAACCCTGCGGCAAAGTCCCTGTCCCACCCGGCTGCGTGCCCAGCCTCTCCCGGGGGCGGGCAGCACTAGCGAACCGATGTCCCTTCTGGGCATCTGGTGGTGGGAAATGATTCAATTTCTGCTTTAGAGAAAAAGGCCTCAGTCCCAAGCCAGCTTGCCCATTTCTTTGGTTCTAGAGTATTTTTCAAGGTGAGTACAATGGAACAAGCTCGCAGCAGAGGCGACTGCTCCGTCCCCTCCCCTAACACGCTCGGCAGCTCCCGTCTGAAACTGCTTTCCCCGATGAGCACTGGGCCGAGACATTTCGTCTCCTCGGGGGCAGAACCTCTGCTCTCAGACCTTTTACTCTTTTCTGAGGCTTCAGGGTTTGCTCTTCATCATCACACGGGGCTCCTCCTTCCCCAGCACCACCGGCAAACCCAGCTGCAGCACATTTTAAAGCAGGATTTGCTGTGCTTTTTAAATTCTCCTTCCTCTGCGGTCTCATCCCATCTGCCCGGTCTCTGATCCTTGAAGCTTCAATCCCAGTTTTCAGCTGGTGCTTAATTATGCACAAACGCGACATAGTTAAGATAAATACTTTCTTGCTCCTCTCTTTCTGCATCAAGATTTCAGCTTCTCCCCCTCCCTTTTATCTCTGAGAAAAACCTTTTGCTTTCCAGCCTGCTCCGCTCCCTGGCGGCCCCGTGGGCAGCCCTGCCCTGCCTGCACGGCGCCTGCCTGCGCAGACAGCTCTGTGCCGCCGTGGCAAAGCCACGTCGCCGTCCCCAGCGCTGCGGGAACAGCCACCTCTGCTGCCCGCATCACCCCGGACCAGCCTGGGATGCATCCTCACGCCACCGCTGCCCTCCTGGCATTGACAGAGCCCGGGACCAGCAGTTCTTCCAAAGCAAACGTGAAATCACGGGTGGGCAAAGCCTCCCACCTCCACAGTCCCGCGTTGGGGAGCCAACCTCGCCCAGATGATGAGGTCGGGTCTCCAGGTTGGGTTTTTCCAGTGGCGACCTTGAAAACACCATTCCCCATCTCCACGAGAGGGCTGTTCCTCCCCATCCCCGCCTCCGCGCAGCCCCCTCAAGCGAGCGGGGGAGTGCGGGGGGCCGGGGCAGCCGGTGGGATCGGGGGGAGGCTATGGGACCCGCAGGTCCCCCGGGAAGGAGCCCGCCGGCGTGGGTGGCCTCGGCAGCACTTTCCCTGCTCCGCGGCCGCAGCTTGCAGGCGGCCACGGGAACAAACTAAGCCCTCCTCCATTTATTTTTCTTGCGAGCTGTGTTTTCAATGTTACCCTGAACGGCCCTTTGAAGCAGCACGAGCTGCCTCGGACCTTTCCCTTCAGCTGATTAACACGTGCCGACAGCCGTGACAGCCTGCTGCAGCCCCAGCAGGCTCTGGCCCAAACCCCACCGCCCAAACCCCTCGGCGCCGTGCACAGCCAAAACGCTGCTCACCCTGCGACCAGCAAGCGCCTTTAAGCCATTAATCCACGCGTGAGCTTTGTCTTCCAGGTTGGAGCTGCCTATGGTGAACTCGCATCTTGTAACGCAGCTCAGGGGCACCGGCTCGCACCGGGTTTNCCAGCAAGCGCCTTTAAGCCATTAATCCACACGTGAGCTTTGTCTTCCAGGTTGGAGCTGCCTATGGTGAACTTGCATCTTGTAACGCAGCTCAGGGGCACCGGCTCGCACCGGGTTTGGAGAAGTTTGGGGTTTTCTCTTCAGAGCTGCATGCCAGGCATTTGTCAGAGGAGGGTTAAAGCGCTTAAACAGTGTTTAGTGGGATACAAGCTTCTACAGTCCTGTGTAGACTGTCTTTTAAAAAGCCCCATCGTATTTCGCGGTTCCTGGAGTCCATCACTCATTTCAGGGACGCGAGCTCTTCTCCAGCGCTTTACCCTTCACTTGCACGTGAAGTGCACTCCAGCTAAAGAAACGCCATTACCCCTGGTTTATAGAAGGAAAATCCAGATGGAAAAGGGAAAAGATTAGTTCAAAGGCCACAGGAGACAGTGATAGAAACAAGAGCAGGATGGCAGTCGTCACTAAGAGGTGTACCAAAAGGGTGACGCAGTAAACGTGCCCCCAGCAGATAATAAAGTAACTCAATCTATCACAATTCGGATATTTTATCACCCACGGAGCACTCGAAACATGACTTGCAGTTGCAAAATCCAGCCTGTGGTTTTAAACCTGTAGTCTCAGCGGTGGCAATACTGAGAAACGAGCCCACGGCCGTTCGAGAGCCGTTCTAAACGAACCCGGACCTCCCCTGGAAGCATTTTAGGGGGTTGCAAATTGTGGGGTTCCCCAATGCTCACGTATCGCTGCGCTGCATCACCGGCCAAAGGGGCACCGCGCTCCTTTTGAGCTTACAGATTAATATTTCATCCAGTCAGTAATTTTAAGTTAAAACGCAGCGGTATTCTCTGTCCAGGTCAGCCGCACGGATGGTTACCCACCCGCAGCAGGCGAGCGAGGCGCTGGCCCGTTTTGAAGGAGGATTACAGCGCTAGCCAGCGTCATTCCCCCCTCGCTAGCGACTCTTCGGGAACCGGGCAAAAAATCCCGAGAGGTTTGCTCCATCAACCATTAGCCAGTAAAAGTCTAATTAGGTCAGAGACACATGGTCTTGAACCAGTAAAAAGTTCAGTGGCTGCGATGTCATTAACCTCCCGAAAGGTGGATGCATTTCAGGAGCTGCCGGCCGAGCGCTGAAAAGTGTGTCACGTTCAGTCTTCGTCAGTGAAACTTTTGCTCCCCTAAGCCAGCAAGAAAGGGAAAAGGCAACAATTTGGCTAATGAAAACTGCTTTTTTCTAGCTATCGTATCAACTACGAGCGTGAAGATGACACAAAAGATCTTTTTTGAACAGACTTTTCCCAGCCATTAAAGAGCCTGAGAGCCCCAAAGCCCTGGTGAAACAGGAGATGAAGGGAAGCGAAGCCAGAAGCAGTCAGTGTACCTTATGGGTTGCAATGTTATAGTTATGAGAACGTAAATCCAGTTGGAATAAAATCTTGTAAGTCACTGTGAAGTATTTGCAGGCACTCTCCCCTTTATAAAGAAGAGCCCGCTGTAATCTCCAAAAAAAAAAAAAATCGCAAGAAGAAATTCCTAGGTCTTTCTCTCAGGCCCTGACTGACCCCCCAGCCGAAGCTGAGCACACCTGTGCAGGTTGGCCGGGCTGCTACCCCGGACCTGAGGGGTGTCACTCCCACGTCCCCACCACGTCCCCACTCTGCGGGCAGGTGAGCGACCTGCAGGGAGCACCGCTTGGTCCCAGAACTCAACGGGTCAAGGAGCTTCCTAACTCCAGAGAACACGGGATGTCCTCAGCTGCCACCATGGTTTAAATTTCATCTCATCTCGCTTACTTTGGGCTTCTGCCAAGTGGGAAGGGATTCAGAGGGCTGGAGAGTTGGGCGAGGAGAGGAGAAGAGAGGAGAGGAGAGGAGAGGAGAGGAGAGGAGAGGAGAAAAAGAGAAAAAAGAAGAAAGAGAAGGCTCTGGGGAGACCTTATAGCCCCTTCCAGTCTCTACAGGGGCTACAGGAAAGATGGGGACGGACTTTTTACAAGGGTATGTAGCGATAGGATGAGGGTTAATGGCTTCAAACTGGAAAAGGGGAGATTTAGATTAGATATCAGGTTGGACGGGGCTTTGAGCAACCTGGTCTAGTGGGAGGTGTCCCTGCCCAGGGCAGGGCGGGTGGAACTAGATGGTCTTTAAGGTCCCTTCCAACCCAAACCACTCTATGATTCTATGATTCAGAAGGAGCTGAGCTCTGGGCTGAGATGTCTTAGGGAAGATGCATCAACCTCAGCAATGCCAACCCTTGTCCCTCTGACACCAGCTGCGTTTTACCATTAGTTGGTATCACAGTTTGCCATTAACAACTGCAGGAATGTGGGACACGCTGCAGGGGGCTTGGTCCCCTCCACACGCTCCAACAACACTCACTTTCTCTTCCAGGTGTCCCGATGACGAGGTGTCCACGAGCCCTCTGTGTGGTGTTGACAGTTTTGCTGGACACAATGGTGAACCGTGCGCTGCCGTCACCGGCTCCGCGGGGGATTTCTGAACACGTGCAGCCACATCTCCCGCCCTACTCGTACGAAGAGATGCACAAAAGTGAGACTGGCAGAATTTAGCCCTAATTTGCAGCGTTATGGCCCTGTAATGAGCACAGGGAAATGTCTTTAAAAGGAGATGGCTTTCTAATTGCTTCTTAAAAAAGCCTTTAACATGGACCCTCTTTGGCACGACACAGGGCTGCATTGCTAAATCCAGTTTCTCCCATGAAGATTACTCTGGCTGGTTGGTTGGGTTGCATCCACATGCTATTTTTATTTTTTTTTTATCATCAAGCCTGTTTACAGCATAGAGGAACAATACGGGAACAGAAATAAAGCTGGGACAAACCCAGAGGAATGAGACCATGAATGGTATTGCCAGCATCTCTGGCTGGAAGAGCAAGCGGCCCTGCAGCTGCGCGGGACCTCCGTGAACTCGCGACTCCCTCCTGGTTACACATTTCAAACCTCAGTTGTGTTTGATTTACCCATCATCTGCAAACTTAATACCAAACAGTTAAAATGCTTGCGTGTCCTTAAGCCGCCAGCTTCATATCTGCGGTACGTATATGAGCGAATACTTTCTAGAACACAAAGGCTGAGGGACTGACTGTCACAACAGCATCACTTTTGGCTTCCTTAAATACAGTAATCAAAGTATTTTGAACAGTAGCCTACAGCTACTAAATGCTTTTCTGCCTCAAAATAGACACAAGCCTCCTCCCACCTTCTGCCACGAGCCTTTTGGTCACTCTGAGGTTTTGGTGGTTCAGTCCGGTTTCCTTTGCTGTATTCAGCGAGCGCAGCCCATCTGGTTGCCGGGTCTTTGATCCAAGTGCTACCAGCTTATTCTGTGAAGCACAGAGTCCAAAGGACACAAAATGTTAGTGGGGAGGGTTCGAAAAAGGAAATATTTTCTATATTTGCATTTACATTTTTAATATAGTCATGTTGTCTAGAGGCCAGATCTGGGGAATGGAAACCAGGAGCCGGGTTTCTATTTTCAGCACAGCCGCTGATTGCTCTGTGTTGCTGGCAAATCTTTTAATCTCTTTCCCTCTGTTTTTCCCTTCTGTAATAAAGGGGCGATCAGACCTCCCCAGCTATGCCTTGTGCGGCAGCATCCTCTGATGAAACACGGCAAGGACGAGGTATTAATAATCGTTGCATACCGAAAAGCCAAGGGGTCACAGGTATTTTAGTGCGGTTTAGCTATTCAGTGCTCCTTTATGCATGCACCATGCCTTGATGTTAATAGCAGTTATATATTAAGATGGAATGGAGAAGTAAGCCCTTCAGGGCACAAAAATAACCATATCCAGAGCACCACTGAATAAGTACAATATAAAGATGAAATCACTCCAAATACTGAACAAATTGAAAGGCAAGGAGATATTACAGAGGAAAAAACCAAAGTCATCCATCCTTCCCCCCAGCTGGCGCCTAACCACCCTCAGCACAAACCCGTGGATGAAAAGGAGTGTCGGGTACCAGGAGGGGACACTGCAAGTGGTGCCGTAAATGGTGAAGAGTTCCCAGTCCTCCGTTTCTTTACCCCTCTGCTATCTTCCTGAGGAGATGTCACGGAGGTGGGAAAAGGACTGAGCTCCCAAACTGCGATACAGCAAAGCACGTGCTCAATCTCACGTGGAACGGACCCTGTGAATTATCGCACCAGTCCATGCCTGCATCCTCCAGGTCTGCCACATTGCCCCTTGTCCTTTCCTCCCACAAAACTGCCCCGGGGCTCCTTCCACGCAGCCACGCTGCGCCCCCAGGTAGCAAACCCGCTTTTCTGGGCTGCTCTGCAAAGCCGCTGCCTTTCGGGTCCCCGCAAGCTGGTCACAGCCGGGCTACGCTTGCCTAGGATCTCCCAGATCTTCTCCACCCCCCGCCTGCTTTGAACTGGTGAGATAATTCACAGGGTCATAATTCACTCCTTTTCATCCACGGGTTTGTGCTGAGGGTGGTTAGATGCCAGCTGGGAGGAGGGATGGGTGACTTTGTTTTTTTCCTCCCCATCACTTGTGCGAACGCTCTCTTGCATGGACGATCTCCGGCGCTGCTGTCAGGACCAGGGGATGAGCAAAGCCCTGCTGTTCCTATCGTGTAAGCCACCTTTGCTCATTTTATTTCCACGAGCAGCTGCACTGGCAGATTTTGGGGAGGATTTGGGGGATCTTGGCGATGAGCAGTCTGCAGCACAGATCTCTCCACTGGACCACTGCAGCCACAGGAGGGTGTGTCTCTAAAGCCTTCAGCATCCTCCTGTCTATTCCTTCGGTCCAGTTATGAAAATAATTTCCATATAATCAGTGGTGCATGACATTGTGCAACAGTCACGCCGCTTATTCTTTGCACAGCCTCTCGGATCATGCTGTGCATATGCTTTTGGGGCAGAGACCAGCGTTTATTTTAAGAGGTGCTTTAGGATCAAGACCGTCACCGCTAGCTCGTCACATTTACTATTCAGGATTATTGGACCACAAGTGACCTTTCAGATTCTTAAGACTTGGATTACGAAGGGCTTTATATACTAAGCCTAATGACTTGAATTATAGCCTTAGCATCCTGACAATCAGAACAGGACTATAAGCATTTTACTTTCTTCTATCGACGAAACAGCCTGGGCCAGATTTTGAATCCATTTCAAGGGTCTTGTCAAGCCCGTGCCCATTATAATGATCTAGTTGAGTTGCAAGAAAGACAGGATGACCTAGGTAAAGGTCATGTCTGAAAGAAATGGCAGGAGTTTCTAGATAAACCAGCTGAGACATCTGTCTTCCTTCCTCCGAGACCATTATTTTACCATTTCCAAACATTAAAAAATCACTCTGGAATGCTACAGCACATTTCAATCCGTGGGGCTGCAGTAGCAGGACGTGGTGTTTTGTCATTTTCAAATCTCTGTGGCAAAACGTTTCATGGGACCAATAATTATCTTCCTGTAACTGGCTGAACTGGAAAGACCTTTCCGCTCTCAAAAAAGAAAAATAAAATACAAGTACCAGCAACTTATATGGCACGTGATATCAAGGCATGCATGCTGTAGTTGCCATTTTCAATCATCCTTCACACTGTTCGAGTTCGCAGTGAGATTTGCTCCCTGTCTACAACGCCAGAAGTTTGCCTTCTCCATTACCTGCCTTTGGTTCCCTTTGCCGGCACCGGCGCGGGAGCCCACAGACAGAGCATCCTGCGAAGCGCTCCTGCAGACAATTCCAAACAGCGGTGGCTTGCAGCTGGATAGCAGGTCAAAAGTTTAATTTGACCATTAAAGCAATATTATACAAGACTGTCAGCCACAGCAGTAATGCAATTAAAGGCTGGCTGATACGTTCCGCTGGCTGAAACGCCGTTCTGGTAACGAGGAAGGGGACACCGGCACAAGCAGAGTGGAACAGCGTGCGGGACGTGCTGTTTGCAGAAGGACGGCGTTCGTCACATTCCCTTCATTCTTCACGGGGAGTAGCAACCATCTGTAACACCCGTGGAGGGAACAGCATAAGCCCAGACTCACCTGCCACGCTTTCATCTTTTACTGGGACCCCCCCAAAAAAACCCAAACAAAAGTTATCTGAGACACTGCCTGCTCGGCGCTAACGGGGTAAAATTCAACAAGAGTCAGTATTTTCTCATTAAACAACGTCAAAGATGTACTCTTGATCTCTCTGCAGTCAGGTTGTGGGTTTTTTCCTTCTTCTCCCTTTGTCCAAAGACAGCTGAAATAATAAAAAAGGGATTTAGAAAACAAAGGGGGGACCCCTGTTTCTCTTTTAGAGAGCCAATGAATATTTTCTAGGACTGAACTAACCTCTGGAAATAATTGCCAAGTTCGCTGCAGTTTTCCTTCCTCGTACTGCGTTCTACAGTTGGCAGTCTTGCCTGTTCAAAGGAAAAGTAATACGATATAATGAAGTGCAGAGAGTGCCATATTGCTGCACAGGTGACCGTTTGTGAATGGGTTCTATTAAAATATCACAGAGTCAGAATCCAGAGAGCTACACCCGGCCTATTTTGGACTAACAGTTAACTTCTGCGTTTCTTAACTTTGATGAGCTNCTCCTCTTCTTTGCTAACTCAGCCAGCTGAACGCTTCCCTCTATCAGTTAAAGTGAGTTATAATCCCTTCAGGAGCTGGTGTAGGAAGGAAAGAAGGATGCCGGTGCAATATTCATAATGCAACCGTCCGCTCACTGCAGACTTTCCATCTCTGAGATTAAACAGGGTATTAAAAACACTGGAAATAAATTAAAATTATCTAAAGGGCTTTCTTCGTTTTGACAATAAGAATATCTGACAACAGGTGGAGTTCTGACGGAGGTGTGTGCCCTGTACGAGCTGTACGAGGAGATCTTCATTTCCACCAGCGGCA
>RSEF01000014.1:4828462-4850833 GCA_003993805.1 Himantopus leucocephalus
TCGCTCTTCTGGGGCGAGCGTCGAGTTCATCCACAGTAAGCTCAGCAGCTTCGCCATTATCTAGTTTATTGCAATAATGAGCAGAACGTGGCCAATGGACCGCAGCCGTCCAGAGGGTCTACAGGCTGCTCTGGATACACAGATACTCTGGATTTATGTTATAGTCACACGATCATCACAAAAAGGGACTAGAAGTCCTTCCCGAGGCTGAGATGTCACCAGGGCAGTGAACCGGGTTGACACTGCTGATGGGCACGCTTAGACACTGGAACTTCACCCAGATTTCACCTGTTTAACGCCAGCAGTTAGTAGACGGGGCCCGGCTTACGATCAACCCCGGTATTTTCAGCTAGTTTGGCCCCAAGCACTAACCACAAGTAAGACTTCAGAGAAGCTCCGTATTTATCCCTTCTGGCGTATCACAGCGCCCCATTAAACAAGGACAAAAGATTTCCTTATGTAATGGGGATACTATTTGTTATTTTTAACCTTACGGCAGGCAGGATTTGTGCCAGGTGGCATTTTGCCTTCACCAGGCAACTTCAGGAGGTTACATTCCCGCCTGTCATCCTTGCCCTCTGGTACCTCTGATGCCCATACATGGTTCCTCGGCCGGCTCTCGTCGTGTCTATCTGCCAGGCTGTGCCTGTGCCAGCTCGCGGAAATGCCAGTCTTACTGAGCAAGGTAAATCAGGTGCTGCGCAGTCACTTCCAAGGTCCTGCAAGAGCTTCTGCTGCTAATAAAGGGCACTATCTTTGTGAAATCCATAAAGTCTATTTACACGTATCTATGCGACCAGAGAAACACTATCGCTGTCGCTTAAGCTTTCAATATGCCAAAACAGCTTTAAAACAGTTTGTTTAGTCAAATTAAGCCCACAGAAAGCAGACAAATAAAATGGTCGCAACTCTCAGGAGCCCCAGGCTGAAAAGGGGCAGCCAGGCCAGGGAAGGCACTAAGCTGCGTGCGGAGCATCCCGAGCGGCCGAGATCCCATGTGCGGAGCATCCCGAGCAGCCGAGATCCTGTGCGAGGAGCATCCCAAGCGGCCGAGATCCCATGTGCGGAGCGTCCCAAGCAGCCGAGATTCTGTGTGAGGAGCATCCCAAGCGGCTGCAATCCCGTGTGCAGAGCATCCCAAGTGTCTGANATCCCGTGTGCAGAGCATCCCAAGTGTCTGAGATCCTGCGTGCGGAGCATCCCAAGCAGCTGTCATCCTGTGTGTGGAGCATCCCGAGCGGCTGAGATCCCGCATGCAGAGCATCCCGAGCGGCTGTGATCCTGCGGCCTCGTGTCCCACAGCGCTCCGCAGACAAACACCGCCGCTCACTTGGCGCATTCCATCACGGTACCGGATTTGGGCAATTTCATGGAGCTTAAGAACGCCTGGCTGACACAAAGGACGCTGCTAAAGCCTGTTGCGCCTCCAGACCAGTACAGACACCCAGTGTCAACACCCTTCTTGGGGTCCAAAGGAGCTCAACAGCAAATGATGACTTTCACGGCGCTGTAGCTAGGTCTAGCTATTTATAACCAAATGAGAGTGACAGATCCTGTGTCCCATGGCTTACAATTTTATAAAGTACATGTGGGACCACGAGGAGAAAAGATGTAAGTTGTCACAGCAAAAGGCTACGTGATATTTCAATTAGCAGCAAACCTTCTTTAAAAAATCTGAATAACTAAAGCTAATGGGAAAGGTAATTCCACCTTCCTATGAATAGAAGGGTAACTGGTAATCTTTAGCTATGTGCTCACATAATTTAGGGGTTTTTGCTTGTTTGCCTCTAACACAATCCCCCTTCATTCAATCTCCAGGCTGGAGGTGCAGAGAGGTAGAGTTTGAATTCTTCTGACCATTTATATGCATGTGGCATTTCTTGACCTTTAAGTATTTGATTTTGAAACCTATTTAACTTTTTGACGTAGGCGTTTTCGTGGGTTTTGTTGGGGAATGCCAAAAATTTTCTGCATGTAGGGGGGGAAAAAAAATCAGTAAGAGCAACTGCATGACTGTTCTTCTGTTTGTAAGCGAAGGGCCCTCCCCCTGTGTCTCTAACAGCAGCCAAACTTTCTTCGTAGCACAAGCTTCTTATTCAGCTTTGTTTTGACAAAGAAAGATAAACCACTGTTTTGCTTTCCCCTTCCCCCACCATTTACTCATTAGTTTTAGTTAGTTTGGTATTCCCCGTTCCTCGTAGGGAAAAAACACATATTTAAAAAAAAAAAAATTATTTTCGGCCATATTAAGTTGTCGACTATGTATGTTCTTATGAAGATTTAAAATAGACCGTAATTATAAATCACTGCTAAAATGAGCTTGTCCTGCAAAGGCAAGGACATTTAATTGTGTCCTTGTATGACTGGAATCGCTGTAAACAACTAATATTCCTATTTGCGGGGACAGAAATAACCAGCTCATTCAGCTGTACGGAAAGGAAGACATAAAAGGAAACCAAAGGCTAAACCAGAATAAGCTACTGGAAAGTTTTATGTCAACAAAACTGGGTTTAAATTAAGTAACATCAATTCAGTATTTTGACTGTAAATGAATCAGAATATTAAAACATGTTTTAAAGGGAACATTTGACATGAAACACCTATGACTGGTTCCTGCACCGAATGAATAGGAAAGTTCCTACTCACTTCTTCTGTGCGGGATCACATCCGCACGGCAAAGCTGTTGCCTGAGCTTTACTACCATTTTGCAGCCCTAACTTTTGAAAATGAGAATAGCAGCACAACTGCAAGTTACACACAATGGAAAAGACAGCACTGATGACATAATGAGAGGTTGCATCATACTACATATGCGTGAAGGAGTAAAATTGAAATTACACAGACAATTTCCATTCTTATGTTTTCTAATTTTCTGAGTGCTTGACTTTGCAACTCAAATCTCTTTTATGATTGTTTTTTTCTGACTCTGCTTTGCAGAAATGCGAGCAGATTTTAATATGCATTATTTTGCCTTACTCAGTGGCAACAGTAAAAAAAAAAAACACAAACCCCCCCCAAACAAATAAACCAAGCTCAAACCAAAGAAGTGCATTTCTAAGCTATTTGAAATGACGGGAGATGAGTCGAGAGTCACCTTGCTTTAAAATCAACAGAAACAGAGCACAGCTATTCTCCAGTGAGAGGAAATAAGGAAATAAACTACGCATTCAACAGCTACGATATACCCTTTCGAAATAAGAACAAAGAATTCATTTACTCCTTAATTTTACAATGGCGATAACAAATGCGAATTGTGGGCAGACAGCGGAGAACCATCCACAGCAAGGACCGGCCAAATTAAAGGGAACTTTCTCCATTGTCAAACTTTGAGTAATTAGTACCTCCACTAGAGGCACAGTGCCAGCTTTAAGCAATTTTGAGTAATTAATGTTCCTTTATTTTGCCTAGAAGTCCTGACTTCAGCATTCTCTTAGGATACAAATTCTTCTAGCCAGAGCTACACAATACAGATTAAGTCGACGAGAAGACAATTAGAGTAGGCAGATGAAGATGTAATTTGTCAGTCTGTACACGCTGTTACTTCTAGCCTTGGATGCCGCTTTTATTAACCCAGCAGACTGATTTAAACGGAGGCAGAGACACCATTTTGTTCTATCTTTATCCATAATTGCCTAAGCTACAAGCGATGTCGAGATTTGAAACCTCTACGTGACCAAATGACAAAACAAAGCGAATGAAGTGCCACACCGTACCTTCCTGTACAGCTCTCACCAGCTACAGGAATTCAAGAACTGATTATACACTTCATAATTTCAAATAATTTAAAACACGTGATGGAGGAAACCTTGCTATACTTACTCATCCCGCAAAGCTAAGCCCTCGATGAGAATGCCAGGCTTCGAGGAAGCAGAAGGTGGCCCGGTGGCTAGCACACGGAAAAGCCAGGATTCGATTGCCAACGACGTTCTTGCATTTGCGCGCTCGGTTGGGTAAGCTGCCTGGGTCCTCACAATCTTGTCTTTAGAACGGGCCTAGCAATACGCGTCTCCCAAAAACATGCTTGTTTTTGCATTTCATGGGTGTTTTGAAGATGACTTGTTCGCCAACCAGTTGAAGATCCTTTAAGAAAAGGGGCAAAGTAAAAAAGTGAAATGCAATTAGGTGCCCTGTCCTGTCTGCGCTACAGCAAGTATAAGACAACACAAAATATTTCCTACTGAGCTTCGAAAGCCAAGACATACACAGCAACAACACAAAGCAGAAGATTTACAAGCCTTTTACCCAATTTCCAGACGCCGCTGCCCACCGAACAGCACCAGACACCGGGGCACACGTGGCAGAAAACATCATACTTTGCTTTCTCTGCCAAACACAACCACAGCAACAATTACCTTAGGTTTTAACGTCTGAATTCTCCATGACTGCAAGAAGCGGAGGCCGAAGACCACGTCCCTCCCCCAGCAAGGGGCAGCACTGAAGGGCACGCGGGAACCGCAGCGGAGGCAGAGGAGAGCGGAGCAGGACCTCGCGCGCGGGGGTCCGTCCCTGCCCTGGCGAGAGGCTGCTGCTGCTCTTCTCCAAACGTTATTGTTCACGCGGACTCCAGATTGGCAGGCCTTACCTGCTTTTAATATTCATTGATATAAAACGAAATATGACATTCTTGATCTACGCAGCCTCTCTTCTCACAGATTTGTCAACATTTGCACATGGTCAGAACCAAGGCCCAAGAAAGGCAAACCTTGCCAAATCTGTCAAAATCCTTAAAGGTTCACATCTAGCCTGGAGAAGAGAAGGCTCCGGGGAGACCTTATTGCGGCCTTCCAGTCCCTAAAGGGGCTCCAGGAGAGCTGGAGAGGGACTTTTTCCAAGGGCATGGAGTGATAGGACGAGGGGGAATGGCTTCAAACTGGAAGAGGGGAGATTTAGAACAGATATGAGGAAGAAACTCTTGGCTGTGAGGGCGGTGAGCCCCTGGGGCAGGTTGCCCCGAGAAGCTGTGGCTGCCCCATCCCTGGAGGTGTTCAAGGCCAGGTTGGACGGGGCTTGGAGCAACCTGGGCTGGTGGGAGGTGTCCCTGCCCGGGGCAGGGGGGTGGGACTTCAAGCTCCCTTCCAACCTAAACTATTCTATGATTCTGTGATCTTTTTCCCTGGACCTTACCTTTACAGTCCTTTTTACAAATCTCTTCCAAAATACGGTTGCAATGTGCTTGTGCTTTTAAGCTAGAAGGTGCATTAAGTGCACAGTGAGGACCTACATTTTTGTGCAGTAGAGAAATCAAAAGTGGTAATTTTCAAATAACTAAGAGAGAGCACAAAGTCTTCTCTGACACCTCAAAGGCAATCATAAACTCACAGAGACACTTTGAAAACTTCATCCCTGGGAAACTCCTATTTTTTTCCCCTGATGGAAAGAAAAAAGTATCGACTTCTGTTTGGAGTGAGAGTGGTTTATCTCAGCTGCGTATTCTCAGACATGAAACGTAAGATCCAATGATCTTTCAGTAGTTCACTGAACAGCAGTATCACTCCTTTTTATTACAGACCCTTTTCACCAGCTTGTGCGCTGGAAGCTCAGTTTTATACAGCTTTGGGCCTCAGAAAGGCTTCGACACTGCGTGCATCCCCGCAGCCCCCCACCACGGTTGCCCCATGGCTCGGGAACAGCCCCAGAGCCGCTGCCGAACCACCGGCAGCTCAGCGGGGAGCCCGGCCACCGCCGCTGCCGAATTCCGCTTGCCCTTGCGTTACGCTCCATCCCAGTTACCGTGCTAGAGCAGGGCATGCTGGTCTCTAGTCTTTTTTTGGCTGAAAACATCATCTTTGAGAAGTCAGAAAGCATGAGTTATTTGTTACTAGCAATATATTTCACATTTTTAAAGATTTGTAGTAATCCCTGCCTGGGAAGGCTGTCAAATCCCCTCAAACGCTTCTTATTGAAAAACGAGGCGTGCACGTCCATAGATCCTCCCCTCCCTCACCCCTCCAAAGTAATGCTGTAACTCCCAAAGACAGCCACTCTTCTAGAACACTACACACTTCATACAGTTGTTATTAATAAAGTATGAACCGTGTTTGCAGAAACATTAAAGAATCAGGTCAAGAACGCTGACTGAATACAAGCGTTATTAAATAAGCCAATCATCCGACTTTTGAGTAATTAATGTCCTTGGTTTTCACTTGAAAGCCTCATTTTCAGCACGTTCACGGAAGACAAATGCCCCACGTCAAAGCGAATGAACACAAATGAACTCTTTTGGACGCCAATTACAAGAGAAAGATGAAAACGCCATATTGGCAGGCTGGGTAGACGGAAAAGGCTGCGGCGCAGCACTGCTCGTCGTAGGGGACGTTTAGGTACCACCAGATGATTTCACTGCCTGTAGTCAAAGGATTCGCTCCATTCCCATCTGTGCGTTATCTGAACATCCAAACAACTGCTGTAACGCATCTGAAAACTTGAAAATACAAAAGGCAAACTAACAAAGCTGATGGTGTCGCCGTGTGAAGTGCTAATAAGCAGCTGCGTTGCACAGCCCGTGTTCGACAGACCCAACGCCACCGTTCCCGAATCCCAGCGACACGCTCCTAACGCGGGGAGGGATCCCTTACAGCCGGCCGAGCAAGCACTGGGCTGTGCGCTCGTTTTAAAAGCTGCCATCGTAAAAAAGACTCCGGGCTTTCTGCTGGTTCCTTTGCTCTTCTTAATAAGAATCGCAAAGCTCCTCTTATTTAACAGTAATTACAGGGGGAGGTGGAGAAAAACGAACAAGAAAGAGAGGTTTATTTTTCTAATGATACGCAGTAAAATTACTTTTAATAGCAGGTCTCTGGACCAAATAGGTTATTCTTATTTCATCACCTCAAAACACGGTAAATATTTGCAACTGGAGGAAATTATGAGCACAAAATCTGAAAATTTACTATTAGGATTCCTATTGGAAAATATGTCTTTACAACTCATTTACAGTCCCTGTATCGGACAGTCCATCCTCCTCTCCACCAGACAACCATTACGACACAAAAATACTCTCAGGACAGCAGCTGCAGGACTTGTCGTATGCGCTCGCACTTCTCCAACAGTTTTGGGTCTTCTGCATCGGAACCATCCAATTCCTTCATGAAAGCTTCAGCTTTCTGCACAGTTATGTCTCGCGCCCCACCTTGAAGCCCTTGCAGATAATCCAGTAAAATGGTGAAATACTTGTCAGGAACCTTTAAAGAAAAAAACATGGAAGAAAAACAGACAAACAAACCCGCTTTATTTTCTCCTCTCTCATTCACAATCACGTCAAACCATCACCTGAAAGACAATGAGGAGAAGCGCACGGGCTTTTGCGTTCGCCACCGCCCGCCTCCCAGTGGAAGAGCTTCTCGCCAAGGCTGAAGCTGCCGGGAGGGATGGATGGACCGTGGCGGAGGACCGTCATGTGCTCAGATGGGCAAAGCATCCGAGAGGAAATTCTAAGCAGATGTGGAAATGCTGCTCAGCAAACGCAAACGCTCCCTGACAGTGAGCTCAAGGCTGTGAGGGTGGCTGGGAGAAAAAAACCCACTAGCCAAATTTTTCTCTTGGAAACATGTATGCAAACCTTAGGAAATTCAGGGAGAATTGCGTGCACATGTCTGAGGAAAGGATTTTGCTGGAATTACCCTCGCCCCCACCCAAAATGATTTGGTTGCTACGATGAGATACCACCCACCATCAAGCACTTTGACAGAATGCTTATACAAAGGAATAGAATTTAATTTGAAAAACAAATTGAATTCAGACATATGGAAATAATTTTTAAATCATGCTGACTAAAACTGATAGGGTCTACCAACATGTCCAACATGAAAAGCAGTTTAGTCAGCTACAGTTGCATTACCCCCATTCCACCCCCTTTGTAATTAACCAGTCACAGGGTAAATTTTAGCTTATCCGGGATGGCATATGATTTACATGCTCATTACACTAAATAATCTTGGCAATAACCTAGCAAAGACTTTCAAATGATTTATTCAGCTTTTCAAACCAACCTATTTCCGAAAGTATTAGATGAAGAGATCTACGCTGACGCGGATCTTAACTTTATGTTGTGTATCTGCGGAACAGGTTTCAGCCAATAAGAGGATATTTTTGCTGTGAATCAGGAGATGTTAAAATGACCTAATCCTGCAAATATTTTTCTCCATGTTTAACTTTACACATATAATTTTAAAAGGCATGCTCGACATGAGTCAAGTTAAACACATACGTAAGTATTTAAAGGACTGGAGACTAATTATTCGAGGGCTGTTTCAATTCTGCAAAGGATCAACATTTCAGAGAAGACAGAGCTTCAACAGATACTTAATTTACAACTTATTTCTCCATCGACATTTGGCAGCGTAACTTTGATCACTAAAACTTCTGTCACTCCGAGAGAAGAGGAAGAAAGAATATTCCAACACTGCCTTCATCAATCAGGGATATTACAAAGTAATAAATCAAAACTAACGTCTGCATTCAGCCTCATCGCTTATGCGCTACGGAAAACCTTCTAATTCTTCACACAAACGCTCTGGCGTTAAAGAAACAATACAGATAAAAAAAAATATTAATTTTACAGTGACTAACACTGAAATGGATGATACATGAAGTGTTGCTACAATATACAAATCAGACACATTTAAACACAGTGAAAAATGTCTGTATTTTTGAAACCTTTCTACTCACAGTAAACTGGTACTAATAACAGACAAAACCATTCAGACGCACATAATTTCAGCATGATAGTGCTCCTTCAATGCAGATGCTCAGTACCGGGTTTTTAAAGCTCAGCAACATTTCTCTGTTTCAAAGCTTGGCCAAATTATTGACATAATTTACACCTCTCGTTCTCAGACCTCGTGGCATAGTCATACCTCACTCTCTGGAATTACAGTTATTATTATATCCTTTAAGCAAAGTGCTTGAAGGGGCAATTAAAAGCCTCCTCTAAATTTAGAAATACAAAGTGTGCAGACAGACATGTGGCTGCCTGAAGCCTAGAAAACATTTAGCATTTGGCCCTAAGGATAAGTGCTCAAGTGTCTGAAAACTCTGATTTTTTTTCTCTAACACAGCCCTCAGGTTTATTTCAGCGAGAGCTTACGATACAGTACCGCGGAGGCACGATACCACCGTATTTCCCCCTCGCTGACAGGCACAATAGAGCCATAGCAAGGACTGGAACACAGAAAGCGCCAGCAAAAAGTTAATGAAATCCAAATTTTAATTCTTCAAATAGAGTAGTACAAGAGGTGAAATTTCAGGGGCTCTTGGCGAGGTTTTACAAGGAGGAACACAATCCTTCTTCTAAGATCAGCTTTCGGGCTGGCTTGAAATTGGATATCAAGATCTCCCACCACGGCTCTGGCAAGTGGAAGTGATGCTCACGGGATTTTATTATTATTCTTTTGTTAAACTGTTTTGACCTTTTCCTTGTTTCTTTTTCTCCCTCACACGCTAACCTTGCCGCTGTTCTAACTGGCTAACGTGTGCTAATATGGAAACAGCCCAAGGTGAAATAATTACCGGCATTGGGAGAAGCGGGGGGAAACACTACAAAATGGTAGCGGGAAACGAGCAGTTAGCACTTCGGAATTAAAGTATGTAACTCAAGAGTTTTCAGACTTTTTAGACTTGCAGATGTCCATGTATTTTGCAAAGCCAACACCGCTATCTGCCGACGNTGCCCACGTATTTTGCAAAGCCAACACCGCTACCTGCGGACAGCCGCCGAGCTGGCTTTTCCCAGCTGCTCCTGAGGGAGCTTCAGGACCCCCCCAGGGCCCTGCAGTCCGGAGGCTGGAGACAGCCGATACACTCACTTTCCAAAAATGCCGTGCCAGATGACAAAGATCAACAAATGATGTCGTGTTTATTTTATACCGGATCCTGGAGACGTATGTACACTGTAGGTATACAGCCTTGGCTCGGGAGCTGTCGGCCAACCACCAGATGGGTCTTAAAGGGACTTAAAACACCCTCGTGTTGCAAAGGACTTTAAAACCTCAACTTATTTTTTACAGAAAGAGGCTTATCGGTACAGGAAACTCAATCCGCTCCTTTGCATGGCTTTTCAGTAGGCATCCAAGTGACACCGGGAGATCAAAGATGCGGCTTAGGAAGGAAAGAAACTCATGTCCCCTTTTGTATTTTAGTCATGCTTGGATATCCAACAGATTTGATTCGGTAACGGGTAGGAAGTCGGATTTGGGTATAAAAAAAAGTATTCAAAAGAAGCTGGTCTGCCCTGCCTACAGTCCTGATGAAGAAAGAGACTTCATCATGTGCTTAATTATAAGCACTTGAGCGGTTCTCCTGACTTTACTGAATCTAGATGCAGATGTTAATCATTATCTAAAGCTCATATTCAATGCATCTCTGATGATTAAACTACAAAATGTGTGAATTTAGATAAATCACAGCACTTTCACCAGATTTCTAAAAAAGAGAAAGGAAGTTTCATTTCAGCGTTGAGAAAGAAGGAGTTAAGCTGTGTTTTGATACATAAAACAAATGCTACTTACAGTTAATTATTTCCCAGTGTATTTCAACACAAACCCCAAAGTAAACAGGTGAAAAAGTGAAAACATCGTTCTGCCTGTAAAACAATTTCTAGGTAGCTCTAAAGAGCATACATTGATTTTGAAAGGTTGATAAAGACTTTTAAAGGAGAAACTTAAAAATAGAAGACAGTGCAAACAACCCAGATAGACACCTCCAATCAAATTTGCATTCTGCAACTAATCTTTCTGAAGTGTTGCACTGTGTGAACATTTTTGCCTTCAGGAAACTCTGCTTTTAGTTACCTGGTTCTCTAAAAGTATTTTTCGTCCTAAAGGTAACACCCTATGTCAGGCGATTGGCTTAAGAGCTGCTGAGTAATTTGGGTCAGGAAGATTGGTATGCTTAAACATTGAAGTGCACACACAGTATCAGCAAAAACTAACTGCAGGTCAACTAAATGACTCAATAATCATGGCGCTGTGCAAACGGCCAGATGTTTGTCCTATTACACAACGCACGGAATGCCCTGAAACCCCCGCGCAGTACCACCACGGGCAGACGCTTATGGCAAATTCAATCTATGTTGGGGTTTTTTTAAGTTAGGGAATGACTGGATTTCAGTGATGATGGAAGCCCAGCTTCTGGTTATGCTTTATGCTTTTTACAATCAACATCAGGATTCACTTATATTTTAATGAGACAGCTATTTTAACATCTTGGCAATATGGCCGTACATCTTACACGGAGCCAGAGAGCGCTGAAGCAATATGAGAATCCTGGTTTAAGTACGGGGTTCCACATTCAGAAATTCAGATTAAGGCTATGGCTCAAATTCTCGGTAGTCTCCAGATTTATATAAAACATGAATCTGCTCTATTTATGCTTGATATATGTCAAGTATAAAAATCTAGCATACACAGGAGAACGATCACCAACAAAAGAAAAAGATTACTTCCAAGCAATTTGGTTAAAAACAAAGCAGTGGGTTTAAAAATTATTAAAAAATTATTAGAAAAGTGCGTGGCTAGTACTAGCAACGTTTGGTTAATAAAGAATAGCTGCAACTAATGTATAAAACTTCGTATCGTATTTGTTCTGAGAAAAAGCAGCATTAATACAAACCTTCTCTTTATCATACATGTGCAGGAGAAGCCAGGTTTGTCTGGTCTTTTGAAACTTCCATTCTCCCGGGTTTTCAGACCAGCTGTAGTAAATTTAAAAAGGAAAAAAAAAAACCATGCTTAAATGACATACTGTGTGACCAAAACATTCACTATTCATAAAATATTTCCGACAATGACTCCCAGTGACTTTGTACCCACAACACGGGGTTCCACGACACTGTATGAACGGGACACCAGCGCACATTTCGTACCAGTGGCACAACAGAACACAAGGGACGGTGCCCTGGCTTGCGTGCAAAAAGTGAAAAGGTTATAGGAAGACATTATGGCCAAGAATGTTACAAATTTTCATCAGAAAGCACTCGTTCCTTGAAGTTAAAAACCAAATCCCACTCCCCAGCTTTGACCAGTCCTTTACGAGAGTTCGTTGCCCTCATTTGATCCACGGCGACCGAGCGCCCCAAATCCCAAACCCCAAACGCCCCAGCTGCAGGGCTACCGGCGTGTTTGGGGAGGGGGAGCGGAGGAGAAATCGCGTTTTGGGTTTCAGAAAGTTGCTATTTCACAACAAACTGAAATTCCTATGAAATTAATCAGCCTCTCGAGGACTGGAAGGAGCGACCCGTTCTAGAACGGTCACCTCCGCGATGGCTGAAGCCCATCCCGGGGCAATTCCTGCCTGTCCAGAGCAGAGAAGACTCGTCGTTCAGGACCACGTGTTTTAAGGCTTGGATTTGTCTAAAGGTGTGAGTTAAATCTTGACGTTTACAGGATAGAAAAATGCTTTTTATGTCTCGCTCTCCCCAGGAATTCAGATTCCAATATTCAGCTCAAAACTTCAGGCTGCTTCAACACTGTTAAAAGTGAACGGGTAGAACAAATGATTAACATCTGCAAATGTTCTCTTGACTGCTTAGCGAACGCATTTTGAATATGCAAAATTTTAGCTGGGTTACAACGGCACATTTATCTACATCTTGAACATGATTTTAAAGCTGGTATATTCAGTTTTAGATGAAGAAAGAGACATTTATTTCTATAAACAAATGAGTAAACTAGCAAATTGCACTATAAAATTAAGACTGCTTTTTAAAAAATGCGCTTGAAAATTCGCATCTTAACACATACAAAATTTCTCTGTACGCTGAAATATCATTTAAAGATCCAGAAGAAAACACATGAGGAGAAAAACCAGAAAATTTTACACTTATTTGATTTTTCTCTAAAGAAAAACAAGTCTCCAGAGGGTAGCACGCAAGATGTCTTTAATGTTCCAGCTTGTTTTAGGCAGCAACAGAGAGCACAGAAATCAATTGAAAAGCCAGCTGGGTATGAGAATTAGTATTGTTTAAACACTGTCAAGTCTAATAAAGCAAAAGAGTCCTCATATTCGGTGAATGCTGCACCAGCAAACACATTGTTCATTCAATTTAATGAAAGAGAAAAAAACCAAGACCACAAATTGGTACAGAAGAGTTTCATGGAAGTCTCTGCAGAAAACCCCAAAGAAAATAAATATTGTCCTGCCTTTCAAATTCAGGATAAAGAAAAAGTAGCAAAAACTCATTAGGGTTATCACTAACTAAACTCAATAAAAATGTCTGTAACCAACCTATAAGGTAAAAATCAGACAAATAACACTAAACCAGGAAGGACAGACAAAATACTAATAACCACAATATATCATATTTTACATGCTCAAATTATACCCGCAAATGAACTCATTTAGAGGTCTTTTCTGGGACACTGTGAATAAAAAGGCAAAAGTTTGCAAAACAATTATTGCACAAAAGCAGGAGCCCCAAAGCTGACTGCCAAAAGTTACAGAATCAAGCAAAAAAATATTATTATGGGGAAACCATCCTTCTCCCAGCACCACCAGCCTAGAAAGCAAAGTGCGCACAAAATAAAGGTCATTCAGCCCTTGGTGTCACTTGCCTTTGCAGTAAGGTGCCCAACTGGACAAGGACAACTGTCAAAATCACACTACCCGTAACTCGAAGAGCTGACAGAGAATGAAATAAAAAGGGCTTTTCTTGTGGGGCAAGCTTCTTGCTCATTGCTACCCAATTTCCCTGTTTGCCAGGCAAACACAGGCGATCCTAACTGAGAAACTGGAACTTCTGCAGGAAGTGACGTACCTTCTCAAAGTCCTTCCAAAAAAGAAGACAATGATGGTGCTTGTGGTTGAAAGAAACCCATCCTTTTATGAGATTCATCCTTCTGCACAATTACGTGGAAGATGTTATGTGAAATGCTGACTATTTGCACGGCACAGAGAAGGAGGTAAGCTTAAAATTCTTTTTTACGTTAAATAAGCCTGGAAACAGTTTACATTGTGATCTTTGCAAGGTGACAAGAACAAGCTGAATGACACATCTGTGACCGCATCCTGTGAAAACAGTCCCTCTTCTAATGAAAACCTTTAACACGTGTTTTTATTTCTTTAAACTATACTATGTATTTGTACAGTTGTGCTTATATTCATTGGTTAGACGCACCGCATCGTACCCTGAATACTTTATTCTCTGCTAATTTTATGTTTCTATTACTTACGCTATCACCTGTGTACTGTTAGGCATTAACTCGAAAAATACAGCCTGATTTCACTAATCTCCTATAAAGCTATAGGATGTTAAAATATCTTTACTACCTAGTTTATAAACAACTGAGACCAACAAATGAGTGCACTATAAGGTTAATTGCTCTTATTAGCCTATTACCAAAACCATATGCTCTCTTCGACGTGTTACGGCAAGCCATTATACTCCCGCATCTGAGCGCCCACGTTGACTTTCACACCAGTGAATTCTCTTAGTAGAAATAAACAGAAGTTTCAGCTAGTCCTCCCGAAAAGTTTCCCTCTATACACACCATAATAAATCATATAAACAACAAATACTTCAACACAATCAACCACAGAAAGTACGATTGTGCCCATTTTAGCATCAGAGCCTCACAAACCGTTTCTTTTGGTTTGCGCTCTGTCCTATGAGAACCACATGCTAAACGAGAACGGTAAAAAAAAATAGTATTTTCCTTAACAGACTATGGGTGTACTCAGATTTGCAGAAAATGCTCCCAAGGTTTTAACTGGCACTCTATCCATGGTTGCATCGATTCCCGTTTCTCCCCCTTCAGGAAAACGGTCCCTCTCTTGACCTCAATTCCTATCGAACCATGGGCAAAACACTGATGGTAACGGATGCCCAGTAACGTGGCAGCTGCTCCCTATAATTGGACCCTCCAACAGTTATTAAAATAAAAGTTTTCCACTGATTCCTATGACCATGACAGCTTTTTTCCTACTCCTATGACAGCTTTAAAACCTATGGAAAGTAGCACTCCGTGACAAAGTGAGAGGAGTATCTCCTTTTATCAGAATGACAGAATTAGTACATTTTTAGAAATGCTCAACTTTTAAGCTACAAAAGTTAAAGCTCTGTAACACAAGAGAGGTCTCAGTTTGCTGTTTATGTGCAGATAAGCTTCCTTGACATACTACAGCAGTAGGAAAGGCTTTTCCTTTGAGCGATTAAATATACAGAGTATGACCAACCCCATTATGGTTTAAAAAAACTTTTTATAGACAATCACGACCTCTTGCACAGTTTGAATTAATTTGGTAGCCTTTAGAAGTATCTATGTCCAGATCTAATAGAAACTATGGAATTGGATGAAAAATATACACGTGTAAAACACGTATTTTTCCAGCATGCCTCGGGCTAATTTTCAATATATTGTACAAACACTAATTGCCTTCTTTACACAGTTAATGTTTGAATCTTTCTTACGAGCTCTAGCTCATTGAAAAAACATATCGGTTGACTTTAGTTAAAGGGAACTTTTATGTTTGTACAAATGATCTTCCTAAACGGCTTTGAAATTGAAGATACAGAGGACATGAATCAAATGAATCAAGCGGCTTAGGGAATTTTACGTTTGGGCTTTTGGTTTTCAGCATGAGAGTCTCATGTGAAAAAGCCGCCCAAGATGCTCACTGGTCTGCCTCATAAATGACTTTTAGTCGTTACGTTAAAGTAATCTGGCACAAATCTATTCCCAAACCATGGGAACACGGGCAGCACAAGCAGGTGAAGAGAAGACACCTGGTAGCGTGCAGGGCAGAGCGCGCTCTGGGATGTCCCGCTAGACGGAGAAGGGAAGGGAAAGAAGTGAAGTTGGTTCCAGAAACACGGTAAGAGAAAAACATTATTGTTACAAATTGGATTCAGGAAGACAACGCAATGCATCTGCGAGAGTACTGGCCGGGACAAAACACTGCGAAGCTGTCACAACTACTAAATAATCCCCTACGTGTAGAAAAGCACTATGCTGAGAACCAACCGTTTTGCTCCTTCAGCTGAAAAGATTATTGGATAGGAGACAAGTCTTAAAAAAACGGGAAGAAATAAAGCCACATGACTGCTGATAACCTTCCAGAAGACAGGACAGCACTGCTGCCAGGGCATCTGCACATAATTTTGGGCCATTGACCATCCAGCCCACCTCAGATACACCTTCCAGCCTGGACAGGTATCCACGGGAAAGCAGACTGTCACCAAGTCTGGATTTCTCCAGCGTACAGCCCAGGCTTGGCATGAGGGAATTAACCTGAAAGGTTTCTCCAGTCCTCGGGACTAGGTCAACGCGGAGCCTCCTCTTACTCTCCTGTGATTTACCCTTACGTCTCCCTCTCTCAAGCTTCACTGAATCTCCAAGGAGGGACAGAGTGACAGATCTGGTTGATTACACCATGTTCAAGGCTACAATGAAAAGATCTATTGGAAGCGTTAAAAGCAGTGTGCTGCCAACGCTATACAGAAATCGTCACATTCCTCTTGCCCCATTTATCTGGGTATTTTGCTGTTTTGATATACTTGGTTATTCATCACCCTGAAACCTGTCTCTAAGCATCACAGAATCATAGAATCACGGAATGGTTTGGGTTGGAAGGGACCTTAAAGATCACCCAGTGCCACCCCCCTGCCCTGGGCAGGGACACCTCCCCCCAGCCCAGGTTGCTCCAAGCCCCGTCCAACCTGGCCTTGAACACCTCCAGGGATGGGGCAGCCACAGCTTCTCGGGGCAACCTGCGCCAGGGGCTCACCACCCGCACAGCCAAGAATTTCTTCCTCAGATCTAATCCAAATCTCCCTTCTTCCAGTTTGAAGCCATTCCCGTCATCCTATCACTCCATGCCCTTGGAAAAAGTCTTTCCCCAGCTCTCCTGGAGCCCCTTTAGGTACTGGAAGGATCACCTGTGTTCTTCCACATGCCCCACACAGAAGGCTGAACAGAAGTTACAGCACACGATTAAGGCTTGCGGGAATCAAATTAAGCACTTTATTCCCCAAGCACTCTGCAAACAGTGCAAAAGGCATCGTTTCAGCACTCACTGCCCTATCCGTAAAATGTGCATAACCCGTGCTTCCTCAATAAAGAACCACCACACTCTAAAAAATTCCCTTAAGGACATTTGAAGCCTTGCTGAAGCACTTGGCACTCAAGTGACTTGCTGTAATATTTCGCAACGCAATGCATACAATAGCAGCACCTTTCAAATACCACGCGCTTACTTTTAGGGCAAGCTCAGTGCCCTTGCAAGGTCTGAACTTGGAAGCTCTGAATACCGTTCCCAGGTCGGTTCCGCAGTGGCTGTAACGCTACTCACGGCCAAGAGGTGAGCACGGGAACCCGGCACCTCACCGAGGCTCCTGGAACCGCGGGAAGAGGCATGGAGGGAGCAGAAATTCAGCATAAACTCGCTCTTGTGGGAGAAGAGCCATCTTATGGATGGAGGTTTTATATGGGTATATAAAAAATATATGGATGTGGATGGAAGTTTTATATATGCCCTATAGCGCATATAGTGAAGTAGGAATAATAATTTTTTCTCCAGTTATAACACATACAATTGTTTAAAGGGAAATGTAAAAGTGTTTGTTTTTATTGGGGGTAGTCACAATTTCTTCTATTTCTCTTGGGGGCATTTAAATTTACTTTTAAAAAGATAGTTTTCAAATGTATTTGTCAATACCTGCATGTGCAGAAAGCCGCCTTGCAGTGCGCTTCAGTGCTCAGTGCAAGGGAAGAGGAAATCTTATTTCAAGTGCGTGTGATACTGATTTTCCTCATTTGGAAAAAATATCCAAAATCTAAATTCTAAATAGATTTTGAAAGACTTGCCTGGAGTGGCTATAGTTAAAATCTTAGACACACTACCCTGTGGCGGGACTCAAGACATACACGTAAGAGAGTCATCGCCTTTATTTTTAACTGTGTTTTTCTTACGTTATGGATGACTCTGTTTATCTCCCAACTCCAGTTCCTGGAGAAAGTTAATATATTTATACTGATATTCTCAAATCCAGTTTGGAAGCTAATTAAATTATGACTCAGATAAAGGTTTTCGTTATTTTCCTGGAAGAGAAGAAGCGACTCTAATTGAGCTCTTTTGCCAGAAGAAAATGTTCTAAAATTGTCAACAGATTTTAGAATCAGTGCCACATTTTTGGTTGAAAATCCTGGCACCATTTCTCAATCTGTGGTTTAAAAACAATTTTTAATATATTCTTCCATCTGGTTTAGACGCAGCATAATGACTAAAGACTTGTGAAAAGGCGAGGGGAGGAAGCTTCTTCTTCCTTCTTTTTTTTTTTTTTTAAATTTAGGAATCACACATGCAGGAAGAAATAAACGTGCTTTTCAGTGTCCCATTTTTGTTCTGATGTCCAATATAAGGACAGATTGTATCTGACTGTATCTGTACAGCAAACTACACAGGCCACAGAATTTTCTTAGAAAGTATTTATAAAGCAAAATGAAAGGGCCTTTGTGCCTTAAAGCAAAGCTTTGATTAAATCTACATATACTGTTTATCCCAGCGTATCTTTTATTATATGTACTTTTATCACTTGCCATTATTTGTAACGTTTTATATTATGTTTGCATCCTGAAGCTTCAGCCAGGCTAGAAACCCCCTTCCTCCCCCACTATAGGCACCGTTCAAACGCAACGTGAGACGGTCCCTTGAAGAGCTTCGAGTATAAACAGATGAGAGACATGATAAGTGGAAAGGAAAGTTGACCCAGAAGACTGTAACAATGCCTCAAAATCACACAGCGGATCATCAGCAGAGCTCCTATCTCTTACATACGGTGCAATACGCGTGGGGTACCTTCCTGGGATTCATCTTGTCGACTTGCCATAGACACCAACCTACCTGCAGATGCCAAGACCATTCCACTGGGAAAAAAACCCTTATAATTATTTTTTTTTTTAATTCTTTTTCTAGTACAGTTACTTGGTTGCCGGTATCTGTATTAGGCCGCCTGCAGCAAAACTGCATTTTGATCTGAAAATTTATATAGCAGTAATAATACGCTGAGAACTTTCTGTTGTTTTCAGTAATAACAAAAAGGTCAGCAGCAGGATTGAAAGACTAATACTACTATATTGCTAAGCTAAACATGTTTTTTATTTTACATACATTCATAAAAAGAAGACAAAGCAGGAGCTGAATTATCACAGAAGAAGGATAAAAACCAGAACTTTGAGCCCTTCGCAGCCAATCTGTTCTGCTCCTGCCAGGAATATACAACTAAGCGCTATCCCAACGCGGCGCGGAAGCCCCATCTCCTCTCCAGATGTCCAGCTTTTCTTGCACTTAATTCTGGTCACACTGATGCCCGGACCAGAAACAAGGGAAAGGAAAAATGAAAACAACTGTTATGCCTCCCTCCCATGAAGAACATGCTGGGGGGTACGAGGAGATAAAGAGGGCCCCATAGTCTGTACGAAAATCATGTTAAGAAGCCAGCTGCAAGTAAAATCATTTTCAAAAGTTGGCAACAATCCATTTATAGAAACGCTTTCTGATGATCAGATGAGGGATACGCTACCAGACCCAGAAAAAACAAATATGGTCGCTTGTCTTCTGTCTTACCGTTACACCACGTAACGTCCAGCTGTGGGGCAGAAGACTCCTGCCGAGGTGTGGATTCAAGCTTAGTTGCAACCAGTAGCTCATTTTCATTGCTTTTTAAATTTTAAACCAACTTTTAAAGATTCTCCCTCCTAGCATCTCAAAGAAGAAAAGAATAATAGAAGGCATTAAACAATTAAGAACAAATGAAAAAGTTAATTTCTTAATCTTAAAACTATTTGTTCATTTCAAAGGAGGGATGTGAAGAGCATGTAGATTGAAATGAGGCTGAAATCACTGCTTGTGACTCTGCAATTCCATGTTGTTGAGAGAAAATTAGGTTCTGGGGTGGTTCTCAGCTAGAGCGAATAATCACTGCATTTTACTGCTCCTCAGGATAAGCGATGCCAGTCCTTTCAGGCGAGATCTAGAAGATTCAATTCTACTGTTCAGTGCCACAAAACCCCCACACTAACACCTAGTCATGGGTAGCGGAGCAGTAATATACCCTAATCTTGCTCTGGGTGTCAATACAAAAAAAATACAGTTTCAGCAGTGCTGGGTCCTACCTATACTGGCTACACTTAGAATGTTACAGTGTTAATGAAAAAAGAATTAGACAAACTACAAAAAACTGCTATGAGAAGTCAAATGTTTACTAATGTAATTAAAAAAGTCTGTATAATTTTAAGGCCTATCTCAAAGCTAGCAATGATTTAAAAAACAAAAACCAAACAAATAAACAGACGAAAAAACAACCAAAAAAACCCCTTTTACCCTTTTGACTTTTAATAAGAAAACGCCGGCAACGTATGAAAGTGTTATGGCTTTCCATATAGTGATGCTGAATGAAAATGCTGGAAGAGAAACCAACTTCATGCGAAAGTTTAAGGTTAAGGATGTGAATACTGACGACGCTGGCTGCTCGATTCTGCTTTGAACCAGCCAGGACGCCAAAGTGCCAATTTATTGCTCGGTATATCGAGGTGCAAGTGTGTGTTATTTAGTTATCAAAACTTAGCTTTCAACTAAAACCCCAAGTGACCCGTCAAGCACCTTCATCATTTTTTACACCCCAATTTGGACATCCCAGGGCTGCGTTCCTTAGGAAGTATGGCAGAGGCAGAAGGAGAGACTCTTGCAGACCCTCGGCCATTTGAATCTCCGGCACTGTAACCAGCACCTTACAGAACGATTCACTCTTCTTTTTGCAGAAGAGTTTTAAAAAGGGGACAAGCCAAGGAAAACATCAAGATCAACCTAAAAACGCACTGCAGCTGACAGCCCACTCGCGTTTTCTGGATTTAGCCGATACGGTCAGGCATCTCTCACTGCATAATAAAACCTGCCGGGGCACTACAGTATTCAGGACAGCGTTAGATTCTCCTCTTCTCACACCCGGTGATGTGCATTGCCCGACTAAGATTTTAAGTAATCTATGCTTAAAGACGCTGATCTGCCAATTACTGTTTTCTGCAGATGGCTCTCACTCCAATTCAATTTTATTCATATAAAAGTAATTACTAATACCTTTTTGGGCATCATCATACTAATAATTGTGTGAAGCAGGAGACGAGTTTTATTAAGGATCCAGTTTTATTATTTCAAAAATATTGCTTGCTATTGTAACTCTGGCTAGGAAGCCTTGACAGCTCCCTGGAGCTAATTGATTAATAATCATTGCCAACTGCATTTTAAATTTTAATTTTGGCTTTGGCTGACTAGACTAAATGATTCCCTAGAGCTACAAAACTATCCTCCACTATTTTGAGTATTTGGGCACTGGATGAATAGTTTAAACGTGTTTGAGGAAGTGAGCAGCAGTGTTAATTCTCCTAGATCTGAATTTTATGACACAGAGAAAACATAAAACCTTCCTTTCGCATTTCTGCCATGTCAAGAACGTCGCCTGAATGGAAGAGGACGGGTGAGTAGAAAATGGCTTTTCTCAAAGCCGGCAGAGGGTTAAGGGTGGGCTGCCCGGGCTCGGAGCCCGGCGCGGGTTTGCAGAGGCAGGGGAGAGCAGAGCCCCCAGGCCGGGAGGACAGAGCCACGCTCCACGCTCACTGCAAACGCGATTTTATTCAAATAAAGTAACTAACCCCTGCAATCTGCTGTTAGTTTAAAAATATCAATAGGTAGTTTGCTGTAACGCCTATATGTGAAATAGGTCATTTGAATTATTCTGGGGTTTTTTGACCTGAGTAGCACACAGGTTTTACCCAAGACCAATGGAAGAGGTCAAAGTGATTGTGGGACGTGCTGAGCACTCGGAACTCCCGTGAGCAACGAAGGCGTCCAGCTGCCGTCAGGATACGGTCCTGAAGCAGCCTGGCCTGTTATCAGAGACTTCTGCGTCTGAATCTCCCTAGCATATCTTACAGGGGTTCTAAAAGTCATTTCAGATGAAATAATATATTAAAGCTGCTTAATTATTTGATTAGATGCAACGTCTTTTGTATAATACCATGGACAGATGAAAGCTGGATCTCAACAAGAAATATCTAATGACTACATTTAATAAACTGTTAAGAAAATTCATTTATACTAAATTTTATTTTACGGGAAATGAGAGTCATTAAGAAAGGATGCATTAAATTTTCTTAACTAGATTTGGAAATAAAGATGTTATTTTACAGGAAAGAAAATCAGGCAAAGAAACCTTAACTATTTTTACCCCAATATTTATGGACTTAACACATGTAATCTAGTTTTCCCCACCTAAGGAAGCGCTTTACAGCACTAAGGTTAATTAGAATCATAGAATCATCCAGGTTGGAAGGGACCTTGAAGAGCATCAAGTCCAACCATCAACCCAACACTGCCAAACCCACCACT
>RSEF01000014.1:4850933-4868460 GCA_003993805.1 Himantopus leucocephalus
CGGCTCTTGGGTGAAGCATCGCTCCGTGCCCGGCTCCGTGCCGCGGGGCTGGTCCCAGAGGCGGCGGGAAGGGCAGCATCCAGTTAGCGATCCTGCCCCGCGCACACTGCCTCTCTGCCTCCCTCTCGTCGACGCTCTCTGCCTTAATCCATCTCTGCTACACGGATGGGCACACCTTTGTGAGAGCCCCCTCGTGCCGCAGCGAAGCGGCGTGCTGTCTGGGGGCCGCCTGCTTCTTCCATTTTATTTCTTCAGTGGCACATGCAAAGCTGGTGCAGAAGCTTTCCAACACAGGACCCCCCACAAAACAGGAACTGTTATTAACTATGCTTTATTTCCTTCCAGTAAAATCTTTGCCACTTCCCCCTGACCTTACTCCTTGAAAGAGAAATTTATTCTCCTGGTGAAGTATCCCACATACCGGAGAAGACGATTCTGCACTCTGAGGGAACTACTACCTCTTAAAATACGTATGACCTACAAAACAAGTTTAATTTTCCCTTGCATGTCAAAAGTCTAGATGTGTAATAAAAAAATCTTCCACTGAATGCTTTCTAACATTTTTCTTTCAAAGTTATCAAACAAAACTTCACTAAAACTAATGCAATATTTTCCTGTCACAGGCTAAAGCCTCATACGGTATGCTCTCATACAGTGAATAGTCTCTTAACAAATAAAAATGACAATTTTAGTTGTCATATGGTACTTCAAGTTCCACCTGTCCTACAGGAGACTCACATGTCGTCAGGGAATTGAGATGCCACCTCACTTAGCCATCCCTATGTCATGTAAAGCTTTTTATTGTAGGTGGGGCAAAACGTAACTCCACAGCACCCTTTTGTTTACTTTCAATCACATTAATCTCTTGCATCTGTAAGATTAACTTGTCCTCCCGCATATTATTCATGCCTGTAGCCCTACAAAAACACGTAGACTGAAATCCTTGGCCCACTGAAGTTGCTGGAGTTTTACAACAAACTTCCAGAGCTTAAATTTTAGTTTCCCTTCCCCCGCTAATAGATTCCTTCTCTCATTACTCTCAACGCACTTCTTTCTTTTGCCAGTCTTGCTGGGCTGGAAAAACTTCTGAGGTGTAAAAGGATTAAGTTGTCCTTCTGTAATTTACGACAGTGGAAGGCAGTCCTGGGACATTTGGGTCTTAAATACTGTCTCTGGTTATGTTTGCTTGGCAGTTCGGCATCTTATGATTATCCCTCTTAAATCTACAAAATTCAAATTGGCCGTTGCTGAAATAATCCCGCACACCCTATGGCCGTACATAGGGCCCTTGGATTACAAGACCAAAAGACACAGTGGGTTTACTCTTTCAAGTTAATTTGGTCCAGGTTAAGTGAAAGAGCTTAAGTCGAAGTAGTCCAAATACAGTTTCATATTCTCTCACCTAACAAGGCAAAAATCCACACACAGATGGAATATCAACCCAAAACCCACAGCTTGTTCCTTCGCTTTCCAAACCTGAATCCCATTATCCGTAGAGCCACCTCTTGCTCGCGCACGTACCAGCGTACAGCCTGCGCAGATGGTTCCGAGCTAACCGTCAATCCAGTCACAGTTCAAACCAGTGCTGAGCTACTCCAGCTGTTTTCCAGATCAAAAATATTATTGTCATCTTGCTATCGCTGCGTGCTGAGGCTTATGTAACAAAAAGGCACATGTCCCTCTGCCTGGAATGCAATTAATTTCCTCCCTCCCTACGGAGCGCGGTACGTAACCATTCAGAGAGTCCGGATGCTCCAGGTTTGCAGAGATGCAGCCCTGGAATCGCTCCCCGTGGCAACCCGCTATCTGTAAGAGGCTCCCGGAGGTCTTACAGACAGGGTACATTTTGCAGTTTGGAAAAAAATAAACACTATCGTCCTGTTTATACATGGCTGCGGGGCACTATGAATGCTTTGTCGGAGTTCTTTGTTTTAACCATAGACTTTGCTTTATGTTGGAATTTTAAGTATTCTAAAGAAGCGTGCTAGCTAGATGAAGTAATTGCTTCCGCTCTGAAATCAGCCACTAGACTCGCTATGCACTTTGGTACGCAAAAATAAGGCATTGTACACTATTAACTTTAAAACAGTGGCTTAATCCCATCTCAATTTACAAATCCTCAAATATCACGCAGGCGGTTAAATTCAAGCTCCGTAATGTTCAACCCCTTCATGCAATTTGCTTCCATGAAGAGAACAACTGGAACGCCTTTGCTGAAAACAGCGCACTTAAACAAGCGCATTTCCTCAACGCAGCCTTTGCTGCAACGCGCCTTTCACCTTCGTAAGCGCGGCTCACCCAGGGCTATTTCTGCATCACCTACAACATCTTCAGGGCAGGAGCTGCCCTCGCGCGAGACGCCTGCGCCGTACCGAGCGCCCCTCAGCTGGTCCCGGGACACAATCGCAACGGGGTGAGCAGCCCCAGGGTGTCAACTGAGATGAAACATTAACTTAGTGCTTAACTGCAGCGATTTCCTCTCACGTGTTGTTATTACTCGCTTCAGCTTGTTTGGGATTGCCGGCACGGTTTACAGCTTACTTCTGCAGGGAGCACCTGCAGCGGTTTTACTGTTCTTACCTGGTTAAATACGCCAGAGCCAGCTCGGATCCCGACGGCTTTTTGGGCTCTGCCTTTTTAGTAGAGATTCCAGCTTCCCTCATCAGCTGTTTTTCTTTCTTCTTGCGTTCTTTCTTTAATTTTCTTTCCAGTTTCCTCCTTTCCTCTGCGCTAAGTTCTTCCTCTTCTTTTGTTGCCTGAAATAATCAACATTTAAATAAAGTGTTTATATTTCTATAGGAAAGCGAACGAAATACGCATCAATGCAATACAAGGGCAGAGGTAATATTTAAAACCAGAAGCTTTAAGCTCCATTATTTGACTGTTCACTGTACTTCCATCACCCCCCTACTCCGCTCAGTTCCCAGAACTGTTAATACCGCACTTGCGGAAATCTGTGGCACAGCCCTCTACAGACGATTATCCTCTTCTCAGCAGTGCAGGAACCTGAGCGCCTTCTCGTTATGTATTAAACCCCATATCTCAGATTTGCTGTCCTGTTTGTTGTGCCATTCTCCAACCTGAGGGGGGAACGGGAACAGCAGAGGCTGTTGCGTAGCGGAGGGAGGGTGCGGGTTATTTTTTACAGCACACACACATTTACGTGGGAGAAGGAGAGTTTCCTTAAGATCCTTAGCTTCTGGGGCTGTTTGTTGTGTAACCTCACGCTCCCCTGGCCTGAGAAAACCTCTGTCTGCCACACAGGGGCTTCATCTCCATTATCCCAAAGGAGAAGATGTGACAACTACCATCTTCATCCAAGACCTCGTGGAGATCCTTTAGCAATCTTGGGTAAACACATGCTCAATCTTGCATAAACAAAGGTTGACGTTTCTTTAGGTTTGTAGACAGAAGAGTTAATTATTCACATTGCAAACCAAATTACTGTAAATATACCCGTAAGTATACTCTAAATGAAAATATTTATTTCACGTACAGATGAAGAGCATTAAATAGATATGCCGAGTCTATTAGGGAAAATCCAGTGTGAGATCACACAATGCAGAAAGAAAAAGCTGTTCCACAGCAAGATGCAACTGACTCCAGGGACTCCTGGAAGTCTGAAAGAGGTTCATTTATGTCTTTCCAGGCAATAGTCCCACTGAATTGTTTAGTGTCAACTAGAAGCATAAAAAATCACAGCTGGTCTAATACTTGACGGCTGTTTACCCAATGCCCTCCCCAAGACTGACTCTTTGCAGAGCCCTAACTCCTCTAATGATCGTCGTACACAGACCTTCACAAAATTGGCGACAAAGTAGCTTCTGGGTATCCAAATCCCTACGTACCCCGGGAAGCAGGAGGGATTTGGACACTGCGAAGCCACCTCTTCTGTGCAACCCCCCCCAGTGACAACTGGGCAATGAAAAAATACGAAATTCTGCAAACAAGACTCTTACACCGTATTGGTGTTGCTTTTGGATATTTCCAAGTCCAAGATTGAAGGGGTGGTGCTGATTTTTGGCTTATATGATAGTTATAGACCTCACACAGTCCCATTTAAAACTTCGATGCCTTCATCGTGGTCTAAGGACCTGCTGGTTCTTTGCCACCTCCACAGGTCAGGCACTGCGATACAGTGCAGGCTGAAAGGTATGAACGCTGAGGACCATTTAAATACCACCTTCTCTTCCAAGTAACAACGGAAACCCAGTAACAAAAATACTGTAAGTTTTAGCTTCCGTGATGCGCTCAGGGTTTGTAGCTCCCGTTTGCTGTGCTGTACTGCTGCCCTGCTATCATTTGTAGCCAACTCAAAATTGCAAACATTGATACCCTTCTAAATCGGGGGGGCTCCGACTGGAATAGGTTGTCAGGCTCCAGTTTTTTTATCTAACCATATTCAACATTTTCCATTGAGACCGTTTAAATATCCCGCTCACAACCTTTAACAAGAAGAGGTGGGACTGTGGGCAACACTGGGGAAACATAAAGGATTGCAGTAACGTGAAATATGAGAGAGATGTTGCCCAAAGAGTAACGATTTCCCAACCCTCTGGCCAATTGGCCAATTTGCCAGTTGACTCCATTAATTAATCCACTTCCTCAGCAACAGCTGTACTGGGTTTGTTAAGACAACCTGAGCAAGGAACAGAGCCCCGGGAGGCCAGGCTATTTCTATAAGATGGGGTCTCTGGGTAGGGAAAGCCCACCCACTGAGAGCAGTGGAAACGGGACAGATGTAAGGTGGCCCAAGAAATGTCCACCTGACCTGTACACCAGTGGACTTTGAAGCAGACTCCTATATGACGAGGACAGAAAACTGGGAGATTGCAGGCAAGTGTTTGTTGTGTTATTTAAATTGTAATTATTCTGCTCCAAATAAATCGAGCACACTTTCTGATGTTTCTGCCAAGTCTGCACGTCC
Source organism: Himantopus leucocephalus (assembly GCA_003993805.1). NCBI lineage: Eukaryota > Metazoa > Chordata > Aves > Charadriiformes > Recurvirostridae > Himantopus > Himantopus leucocephalus. Next base: position 4,855,861 of record RSEF01000014.1, read on the forward strand.
CTCAGACGCTCCCACTACATGCTGGTGACGGCGGAGTGCGCAGAGGGAAGTACGGCCGTCCGGAGGAGCCGCTCGTGCCCACGGCAGCTGTATTAGCACCTCACATCCCGAGGCTGGGGAGATAAAGGAGTCTAACCGCCACCAGCATTTCCAAGAGCAAGAATTACATGCGCAGAGTGGACTTGGTTCAGATCCAGCAGCTTTGCTATAGCATCGTCCTTGCCAGGTGGGGTCCTCTGCTAGAGCATCGGCCAGCCACGGCGGCCACACCGAGGGAAAAGACACGCTCTTCCCCCTCCCTCTGCTCCACGAACCCAGAACTGAACCCTCAATGCACAAGAAGATCAACCGCAGCATGGAGAGATTGGGTAAAACCACTTTATAAACTGACACATCCTTAGCGTTATGTCAACTTGTGTTTGTCGAGTGCTTTCAAATGAAAATCCAGAGACGGTGCTAAACAACGTTATTCTTGCTGCCATTCCAGCCAAGGACGGTTAAACAGGACCATACCTGAACACGACCTGGTTCGCCAGAGACACCTGCTGAGGACGAAACACTCGTTCAGTGTCAATTCATCTGACTCGTCTTTTCAACTCTCTGTTTTCAAAGACCAAAAAAGGGCAAGAAAGCAGAAATTGGAATAAATGGGAGCGGGACAGTAAAGAGGATTTGCTTTTTTTGTTTAAAAACTTTTATGGAAAAGCCAGCATTCATGTGTAAATACAGGCAAAAAAGCAACATATGTCGCATCTGTAGAGAAGACATTTTATAACTCAAGCTGAGAATAAAATAATATTTAGGGTGAAGGTGGGTACGTAACTGTTATACAGGAAACAACGTTTGCATTTGAAAAGCCACCCTGGTACTTACTAAAATAACAAGCCAGCCACACAAAGCCCAGGAAAACACTGAGGGTGGTCATTTATAAAGTGTTTGTAAAAGATTACTACAGCAGCTGTCCAACAGACGACACACTACAGTTAATCTTCTTTTAAAAATAATGTAATGAATTTGTTTACTTTTCTGTGAGCCATGAAGCTTTCAAATAAAGCGACTGTGGCACATCATTAGAGCTGCTCTGATAAAGAGGCCTCCGCTTCGTCATATGTACAGTAAATGCATCTCTTGGTACCCTCCCTCCCCCCCCCAACATTCCTTGCATCACCAAAAAGCTTTTTATCCCTCTCCCCAGCCGCTCCGTTAAAACCGAGCCACGTTGCTGCCTCCCTGGAGGTCCCAAGGTAAATCCTGAGCCCCAAAGATGTTTGGTGCCAGCATCGCCGTTGATGTGCCACAGGATATCCAGAAGGAGAGCGATGTTCTCCCCACGGGGCCGGTGCCATCCCGGGCACGGAAGAGTCCGGGTTTACAGCCGGAGGTGGCCACTGCTAGCCCACAGCATCGTCCGCGGGCAAGGGGGTTCCCCAGGCTGCCGGCACCCGTCCTGCGAGAGTGCGCACAACTTCACACCTCAACCAGCTTTTCTAGTTGCAACCACGCTTTTATCCATCCGCGTCGACTTGACTGATCCCGTAGTAGCTGCCACAAGCTGTCCTTGAGCGGTTTTCAATTTGCAAGTTTTATTTGCTTCATAAAATACCTACATTTGGTGCTATAATTCTCCACTGAAGCTGAGGGTAGTTTTATCGCAATTTAAAAAAAAAAAAACACAAAAAACCAACAAAACCAAAAGTGAATTTCCCCCAAACCTGGGACTCAAAAGAAAACAAAACCAAACCTTTCACTGGAATGTAAAGCCTAGCTGTATTTATTTTAACTTGGGTGACCTCTGTTACGATACCCTACTGATGCATCTCTCCTTTCTTCAAATCAACAGCCTTATTTTTTAATTCCGCTTTCTCTGCACCGTTAGTGTGACTGTTTTTCTGGAAGATGTGTCTGCCATTCGGATCAAGAGTTTCAGTATTATGTCACTATTTAAATTAAAAAAACCCAACCAACAGGACTTCATTGTTTTGAGGTCATAAATATTCCCCTTCTATATTTAAAAAGTGACAACACAATTTGTAGCGCTACAATTTAGTCTTAACTACAACATTGTAAAGTCCCCATTTGAGCGCCCGAGACACTTGTTTATTGACGTGATAAATTTAAACCACATGCATACAGAAAAACCCCCCGACACTGGCTTATTTGCCAAACCTGCTGAGCGCTACCACACCACCTCGGACCGTGGGCTCATTAGATCTCAATCTAAACAAGGTCAGGCTAGGTCGGCGCGCCTGAATGAACGACATTCAAGAGGGGAGCCAGTGGTCTTTTCGTGATTAAGGAGGTGGGAGTCTCCCACTTGGAAACTTTCCAGAAGGCCTGAAAAGGTGCTAAAAGGGATATTGCCACTGAATGCCACATTTCGAACAAGGCAGACCCCCAAATCTTTAACACTTACGCTCATAAAAATCCACGTCGTCTTTTGCAAGGGTATGGAGATGTGCGCTCAGACACCTTCAAGCAAATTCCCAAAGTCCATCCCGTACCACGTCAATCCGCGTGCGAAGGGCTGGGACTGCCAACGCAGCGCCTTTCATCCCTGCCAGCCTCGGAAATCCCGAACGGTACGTCAGCATAGTCATACACCGTAAATAGTCCAAGGCATCTGAGTCAAAATATCTGGAGGCTCCAGCTGTGGCAGTTTNTCTGGAGGCTTCAGCTGTGGCACTTTCAGATACCAGTTGAAGTTCTCCATTATCCTGTAATCTTTGTAATCTGGAAGTATTGCACAAATTTAAAACATTTTGCGAGCGTTCTTTAGCAAGGAGCTTACCCATGGTAAAAGGGGAGCCGAAGTAAAGCGTGTAATAGCGTAAAGCAGTCCTGCCAAGCAATTCTGAACTGAGAAAAATAACTATAACTGCAAGAGAAACTGGAAAAGGCAGAAAGATGTACCCAAGACGGGATTTCATTAAGGTATCGGACCCTTTTTTCTGCAGCAAAAGCGGCAAAACCAAAGGGGTATAGTTTTTCAGAGACTGCACCTACGTAAAAGCTGATCCTGCCAGGGGACCGGGAACTGTAGCTGGGCAGCCACCACCAAGGGGGTATTATCAGCACTCGTATTGGATTGTGTTTCAGCAGAGCAGTAAGTGCATTTTTCAATTTGTTTCCAGATTTATAGTTCCCCAAAGGTCCTTGACTGCCTCATGCTTGAGTAGAATCGAAGACATCTTCTAAAGACTTCTGCTCCTCCTCCTCCTCCCTGTTTCAGACTCCCACATTCACATCCCCAGTTGTGTGTCGCCAGCACAGAATAAGGTTGACAAAGAGTCAGAAACTCTAAAGAATCGCAACAACAAACCGAATACTCATTTATTACAAATTTGCCTTTGGGATTTGGCTGTGTAGGTCTGAACCTTCCGCCTGTTGAGGGGTTCGGCTCCGCTGCCAAACCCATAGCAGTAACCACAGACCCACCCACAACACCAAATTCACAATTTATTAGTACCAGTGAATCCAGCTCCTCCAAAAGCCAAAAGACTTTTATCCTTTTCTACCAGCACAGCGACACGAGTCCGTAAAAGAGCAAAGCAAGCAACATCAGAAATTCAGAGGAATAAATTATAAGTTGACTAACGTGACAAACATATAAAAAGGGCGTCAAATTTTTGAATTCCAAAGAGAAAGATGGGGAACTGGATGATATTCATAGTAGGACTATTGTATCGCCTTGTTTGTTCATTAAGCTCACGTTATTTCATAACTTTTATTATAGAGAAATGTCAAAAGGGGCTTTGTTCACTGACCAAGAGCTGACGAGGAGCTACTGACCTGTCACGGAATGCCTTCTCCCTGCAAGTAGCCTTTTGCCCCCCAAAATGCCCCGTGCACGGTATCAGCATGCCAACCGTCCCGTTTCTGTCCTACACGGGACATAGGAACCCAGACAAATAACTGGCCATCTGCCATCTTAAAAACACAAAGCGGAATCTATAAACAAGAGTTCAAACCCCACCAAGAAGAAAGGCTGGCAAACCTTAGCTGCCAGGGTCATGAAAGGAAGATTGACAAATGATTTACTACCTGAGGCGTGCCGAAGCGCCGGGCCACAACTACGGCCACAGAATTTGCATAAAATAGTTCACGGCCATATTGAATTTAAATAACTATTTTCTATCATTTAGAACCTTACGAAAAGAAGTAGTGTGGCCCAGAGAGGGCATATGAAATTTCACTATTACGCAGAAAGCAAATTTTGAATGAAAAGTAACTTTTGTAGAAGTATACCTCCTTACACCCCGTCTGTAGCACTTACGGGGGAAGATTTTTGAAAAATTATACATTGATCAAAGAAAAAAATATTTTTTTTCATAAAAGCTCAGTGTTTTTAGAACCTCAACTGCTCCCAACAAAAACATTGGGAATAACTTGCATCAAGTTGATTTGGAAAGGTTTCTGTAGATGCAACCCAGGCAGAAAAGCCTCAAACAAGTTCTGCAGGAAAGCCACATTTAAATAAGAACAAGCTTTTTATCTTTCTGATCCAGGAAAGGATTCTTTTAGTGGTCATGTAAGTGGGTTTTTTTTTAAAAAGAAGCAGCCTGAGTGTACCCAGCACTGTATCTCACAGCACAAGTGATCAGGTAGCACCCTGAAGTTGCAGCTGCAATTTAGAATAGACGCACTTTTATTAGCTCGAAACCGGCCTTAATATACAACTGTGTGATCTTTCCATGCTTCATAGATTTACAGCCAGTTCTGACGCGCACATAAAGTGTTATCATTAGGGACTGCTGAATAAGAAGCAACTGAACAATTTACTAAATTAACCGAAAGCATTTACAGGCACACAGAGCAATACGATTCACAGAACCCAGCTTGTTGAAGTCCACTTTATAGATTGTTTGCTCCTATAAAATACATACTGCAGCAGACTAAGTTCTAAGGCGTAAATCAGTACCGTACTTTATTTCTCATTTTCCTCCACCAGTATCACAGTCTGAGTACAAGAGAAATATTTAAGACACCGCCGCGACTGCAGGCTCGGGGAACGCAGTTGCGCTTCATTTGCAACTACAGCACTGCCAGGAATTTTCACGTATTTGTTTAAGGATTTTGCTTACTCTCTTACCCTTAATTAAACCATGTTATCCAATCAGGAGAAGATGGAATTAAAAAAAAAAAAAAAAAAGAAAGAAGGAAACCCCTCTGAAATCATTTGTATCCCGGTCCCTGTGGCTTACACACAGCCCTTTTAACCCCTCCCCAACAACGCACGGAGGAATTTTAATAGAAGGAGCACGAGATGTTTTCATCGCCACCAAAGTCGTCCCCTTTGGGGGGGGGGAGGGGGTGGGGTGGCAATTTCTTCCGAAGTTTAAAAAGGCTTTGGGCTGCGAGAGGAGGTAGAGGCAGAGCACAGGCTGTTTTGAAATCTTTGCTGGAGAATTAAAAAAAAAAAAANTTCGCTCTCCTCCAATGAAAGCGGTAGCAGAGGGTGTAGGCAGGTTGCCAGGCGAGCTCGGCAGCGTGACCGCGCTGCATTGAGTTGCTTTAATGAAAGCCAGGAAAGAACACATTACACAGTGTTTCTTCGGAGAGCCAGCTAGCCTCCAGTGATTGAAATCAATAAAAACAGTCGGCAAGGGGCCCAGTGGGGGAAGAGAGAAATCTCCACTACAGCATTCAGTTCGCTTTCCACTTTCTCCCTCCCACCCCCCCTAAAGTTAAACTCCGAAGATCCCCATGACGAGCTACTTCGCTTCCAGCGCTGGGAAGACGCTGGTGGGGATTTAAGGGCGGCGAGCGCTCTCCCTCGCCTCCCGCCTTGGCGCTCCCCCGGCGCGGAGGACGTGAAAGGCTTGTTTGGAATTTGAATCCCGCCTGGAAAAACTTCATCGGACAAGTGCATCCTTCTGCATTTCGGGAAAGGAATGGATTTTACAGTCGGAGAATGCTAAAAGGTGAGAGGGGAAAGAAAAGGAGGAATCTGATTCAGCCAGAGGTAGGATGTCCACCACGGCGGAGGGGACCTCTGAAGCTGCGGGAAGGACGGCGAGCGCGCGCCTGAGATCGGCACGATCCGCATCCTAAAGCGGCCGAAACATTGGGGAACACGTGACCGACGGGTCGACCCAGGTAAGCAGAACCCGCTTTTAACCGTCCTCTGTACCGCGTCCCAAATCCGAGCGAGACCTTCCTGCTTCAGCCTCCGCAGACCGCCCCACGTCCTCCCTCGTTAACCTCAGGCAAGTTAACACTAAGCTGGTCCCGGCTGAAAATCGCGTCGGGCCACTAATCCTCACTGAACTATAAAACACGCACAAAAGCCCTTTGTTTACCGTTTTTGTGCTGAATTTGCTGGTTGACAAGGTAGGACGGGGCCGTTGCCCACATCCAGGAGGGCCCACACGGAGTCAGGGGACATGACTGACACCGCACGCCGGAGCTGACTGTGATCTGAGAGAGTGCCAGTAATGAATTTCTAATATGGTCCATATTTATCTATTTTATTTATGTACTTTAATCACCATAGCAGCCACATACAGTACATAGTTGCGCCGAGTTCCGTGTGCTGAGCTGTACCACGAATTCCAGCCGCTCCCCCCAGCACGGGGGTTAGGCTGACGGTTTTGTCGAGAAGAACTTTGCGACTATGTGTGAATGCGGCCACGGGGGCCGGCGGGCACGGTGGTTAGGACTGACCGACGCGGCTTTACCCAGCATGTGCATATTCTGCCATTACCCTACTGCATGCGGGTTTGATACAGACTCCCCTATAAAAACGGGAAAGACACAAATCGCAGTTGTAGATCACAACATCCTTCTCAAGTTCTTGGCCAACTTCAGATGGTTTATCTAGACTTCAGTGAGACACAAAGGGTGAAATCCAAGCCTGCCTTTTGCAAGGCAAGCAAAAACGATGATAGGACATCTCTTTTCCAGCAATGGCAGGAATTCACTGGGACAGACAATAAATAGGTGCCTATGGAGCAAGAGCAACCACGCTTGTCCCCTCCGTGCTGGCCAGCACTATACGTTGGCAGCAGCACACACACTCCCTGCGGAGAGCTGGGGAGGGACTGGATGCCTCCGCTTCCACTCAGGACCCCCCAAGGAGATGTTTCGGCACCTCATTATCCCAGACTCGTAGGGTACAAACACAGCCTGGATGACTCTGATGGTAGAGAGACGAGACTTCCCAGAGTCTTCTCAATTTCAGGACCACCAGACTGCAAGAATTCAGTACAGCAAGTGCATATGTGTTTCTGCAGGTGCAAATGGTGCTCTTTCTTTGGAAAATGCCGCCTTTTAAGGGTGATTTTATTATTTTCTCATCACATGGAAATGGAAATGACCCACACACTTAAAGAGTGACCTGGAGAGCACCCCATGACCAAAAGTAAGGGACTGTTATTTTCGAATATAAGTGTAAGCACTTTTAAGGCACGAGCTGTTCTGATCAAGCTATGAAAATAACCACGGCTATATCGAAATAGTGATAAGTTTTTGCGCCGATTTTATCAGTCCAGTTTTGAACTCTTCATACAGAACAGTCGCAATATTATAGCTGAAAGATGTGATTAAAGAACACTAATTTATAATTAAGAAAAAGAGCCAAGTTATGATTCATCATAGAAGATGGCCCCATAAGAGATTTTAGGCATATCCACAGACCCAAGATTCACCTCACTTTCCACAGTTTTCGAAATCTGTTCCATGTTTTGCCTCCCCCCTGCACAGATCCTTTGCAGAAAGCACGGCACCTTCGCAGTTGGGGAATCACAGCAATCACTCCCACACCGATCAACAAGTCTGGTTTGCGCTGCTCTTGGAGCTAAATTTATCCTGATGCAGAGGAACTCATTGAAGTCTTTACTTCAAATTTCAGGCAAGGCAGGCTTAGGTGAGACTTCGGCAACGCGTGTCACTTGTACCCGCATTCTCAAGCTCAGATGATATCCCTCCCCATTACTCTCCCAGCAGAAAATATAAATATTATCTTTAAAGCGGCGTGCAGGGTATTTTTGTTCATGGTGATGCATTTTTTCAGAAGCTAAGGGGTATGAGTTTCCACAGCGTTTACTGTTAATGGAACGTGTTCTTTTTCAAACACACAACACAGAAAAACAGTACCATGTGTTTTCTTATTCAGAAGATGTTTTGCCCAAATACAGATATCCTAGCAGTCAGGGCACTTGTCAAAGTTTGTCAGCCGTGCCAATGTTATTAAAGCAGATTCCCTAGCAGTGACCCGGTCCTTCAGATCTTCCGCTAGAGTATGGAGATCTGGAAGAATCCCACATTGCTCTGCTGAGCCAGATACAGCAAAATAGAATCAATGGGAACCTATTTCTCACATTTCTACTAGTCGTGGTAGTCTCCCACCATCAGGAGTACTTCGTCCTCAACAACAAATCACATCTTCAGCATAGTCAAGAGTTCCTAACAGTTCATCCCAATTGTCCTTACAGCAATATCTGTTGGCAAAAGCGCGTTTTGAGAACAGTATATAAGGTTAACAGTCAGTGAAGCAGATGAAATGCTTTTAAAGGTGGAAGGACAAACATTTTATTTTAATCTCATCTATTGAAATCTTTATGAAGGGAAAGACGTGGGAATCTACAAAACAAGTTGAATGGCTATTCCAAGAATGTTGAAATTCAGCAATACAAGGGCAGATATCAGGGTCTGCTAAACACCTGCGGGCGAAACAACACTTATGTCCGCACTGGTGGAAAAAGAGCATTGCCATCCCTTTCAAATGAACATGATCTGATACTTCTGAATGCTGTAAAGCTTCAAGGTATCTCCTTTCTCATTTACACCAGTGGTTCGTGTTCACAGCACTGAATTCATTCAGCTCAGTGTATTTAGTTTGCTCAGTCTCAAACCGACAGCTTCTCTGTGACGTACCCATTCTGACTCCAAAACGGAACGTAATTAAACATACAGTTGGAGAAGGTACATTTTCCCCATCTATGGGAGAGACAAGTGAAGCAGAAGACTGATGATTAAATGAAAATAAAGGGTTATCAACCCCTAGGCAGGCAGTTTTCCTTACGATTCAAATAGGAATCCTTATGTTTTACTTAGGAAGACATTTTTGTTAAAAACAGAAAAGGTATCAAAATCCCTAAAAACCCTCATAACTCTTTACCAACAAGTTGTCGTTAGCTTCAGCTCCAGAGTCCAACAGGATGTGTAGCTAGAGGGAATTAATGTCCTGGTACATATCCTCTACTTTGATACGCTGTGTGTTCTTCCATTCAATTAAAGGAAAAAAATAATACCTCCACAAATTCCTATTCATTAATTTCTTATTTAACAAAACTAGTATCACTGCACTTTGCCCTGCTAAGATTTTTTTTAAAATAGTTAAATATTCCAGAATGTATTTCATACCTACATCTATTTAAATATTCAACTGCACGTGCGCACAGATGCCGAAACATGCAATGTTCGGCTTGTGATGGACAAGACCCAAAATGAGACACTCAAGAAAACGGAGTGGGCAGGATTTGTTTCTTTAGCAGAATGATTCAACAACCCTAAAAGAGACACTCCCAGCAACACACGCAGTCCCTCAACTGTGCTGCCACTTTACCGTCACAACTGGGCATTAGGGTGTCAACAACCTCTACTCGCGTCTCGCCACTTGATTTGCTTTACAATTGGGTAAATGGTTTGGGAGACAAAATGCTGGACCCTCAGTTTGTTCATGAAAAGAGAGACATCTTAACTCAAAATAAGGAATGGATGTGATGGACGTTACAGATTTTTGCATTTGACTTTATGTCCTGTGATAACCAGAGGTGGGTGTCTGAGCCGATGACAATTACTTCTTGTGAAATGATCAGTCTTGTAAATACACATAATTTCCGTGAGTAGAGCTCTGAACACCTGTGTGCGGAGTCTGAAGCGGTTTAAAGAACCAAGTACTTTAAGGTTGACTTGTATCTCATGTACAGTGCGGTTCCCACCGAACACCCCATTTTCAGAAGTTTTATGGGAAGGAGAAAGGTAAAGGAATAACGGTTCTCGGAGTTGGCGGGAATGACGCAATCTAGCCTTCCTCCCGGTCTGCCCGCTGCTCTCCCAGTCACAACGGTCAAGGCGAGCAGTACTGTCTCGTTAAACATGACTGGGAGGAAAAAAGAACTTGAATATGTTACTTGTCAGTTTGAAATGGTCTCCTGAAGGTTCCTTAAAAAAAATTCCATCCATATTTTCAGCATTTTGAAAGTCTCTGAAATTCCAGTGCAATCCATTCTCAAATCCTATTTATTCAGGAACGCTTTGCGTGCTTTCTGTTCTTGTGAGCTCCCTGGTGACTACATGGCTGGGATACTAACTCTTCAGCTCTCCAAATTTATCACACAGTCCTGGAACACTGAAATGACATCTGGTTTTTATAGCGTCAGGTGTGCCCTCATTATGCTTTTGTGAGGCAGAGCAGAAAATTGAAAAACAATTATGATTTAAGACCCTAAATTAAAACCTGTCGACTGTTTAGTAAAACTACTCCATAAAACCTGTTTGTATTTCAACAGACCACACTGAAGAATGTCATTGTGAAAGCGGCACAAACCAAGGCGTTGGTGGTGTTTGCTTAATTTGGAATTAAGGCACCTAGGCAAGTTATCCGAAAATAAACTTGTATTAAGCTACATTTCAATAATAAGTAGCTTACGCGTATTTATAAAAGAAATATTATAGTTTATGTGGATTGAATTTACAACTCGTGTTAGTTTCAAAGTCAGGCGTTCCATGCAGAAATTACATTTTACATCTCTGATAAAGCAAGTATAAACACAACAGAAAATGGCAGTTGCCCACATAATTTTCAAATTATATATAAAATAGAGTGGGTAATTACAGATGGAATAACATGTGAAATACAAGCAAGCATGGACCAACCCACTAAACAGGAGGATTAAGTTTATCACATACTTTTTCTGTTAGCACGTATTTTTGCAGGCAACCAAAGAAAGGACAGGTCTAAGGTAGCAGTAGCAAGTCCCTACGTCCCTTCTCCACCGCAGACAGGGCAGCACCGCAGGAGGCGCTGGGAGGGCCGGTAGGAAACACAGGCAGTCAGAGGTAAATCTGTGAATTGTTAGTGAAAGAAGAGTCAACTTTCCCGCAGCGCGTAGGGGATAATGGCTAGAGTGGGAATAGACTGCAGAGCTTTGAAAGTGAAGTGGTTTATGCTTGGCAGATTAAACGGAGAGCAAAGGGAGAGGGAGATTAACAGCAAATGGAAGGTCCAACTCAAGGGAAATTCGGATCCTCAAGATTTTTTAAAAAAATTTAACTAGTCTGGAAAAAAGCCAAGATGTCAGAATTCTTTTTTGAATGGCAACAGAAAAGCTTCCCATTTCTTTTTACTTGCAAACAATACGACATACTTTAAAACAGGAAAATCAAACTAAAATAAAAATTAAAATAAAGATTCTACCTTAACGCTGAGAGATTCTGGTATTATGAACGTGAAATGAGAAAGTGGATATCATAATGCTCTGTAGAAGCTTAAATTAAAAGTCAAGTTAAAAGGCAGTGACGCAGGCAGCATGGGCACTGAGACGCAAAGGCAGGGCGAACTGGGAGCACTGGGAAAGCCAGCGAAGCCAGGGAAGTCAACACCTAGTGTTCCTTCAAGATAGCACAGACAAAAACATTATACTTCCTGCACAAGATTCTTCCAGATGCGCTGAATGAACTCTTCATTTATTTAATGCTTCCATAAAAATCTGTCACGGACCCTTAAAAACTTCTATTAATTCACTCAAAAAAAATCCCACAGCCATTTTGAAGCACTGACTTATCTCCCCTGTCCATGACCAAGCAGGCGCCCAGTAACAGTAAGAGGAGCAAATTCACGATAAATTCCAACTTTCAAGTTATAAACAGGAGCATGATTCATACTTTTCCTGGCTTTGAAAATGTTTACAACGTCTTTTTTTTTTTTGTACCTCTACACCCAGATCTGGCTATGATTAGACTGGGGATACAACTGGGAATGAAAGATAATGATTTGATTCATCGAGCACTCCTGACAACTTTCACGGCAGGAAGTGTGGCTCATGTTGGCAGTTTTCAGGCAAACTCTGCAACTCACCCAAAGTAACAAATTTAAACCAATTGTGGAACTTTGTTGTGGTTTGGGCCAAACTGGCCACTGGGATGTGGGGCACCCTCAAACCAGGACAAACTTCTCTGCTTAAAAATTCCGAACTTTCAGGCATGTGTTCAGCACAACGATACATCACAGAACTACGTTTTCTCCTTTCCTACAGTACGTATTCATTTTTACATACATAAAATAAAAAATGGCAATAGCTCCTAAAGCCTCCAACTGGATAAACATTCCTGAACTATTGTTCTGTATACATTTCTGCATGTCAGCTCCTTTGCACGTTGTGGCTGCCCTGCTGGGCCGCAGCGAGCACGGCCAACGTGGCACAGGGAGCTGCCGCCCATCGCTCCCCGTGTCCCACCCTGGGCTGCGCACACCCTGTCCCTCGCGGGGAAATACGGCAACACAGCCCAAAGCCCCGTTCCGCCGGGCAAAACACACACGACAGAGTTCTTCAACAGCGTGGAAATAGAATCATAGAATCGTAGACTGGTTTGGGTTGG